>JABTXL010012489.1:2107013-2150022 GCA_025134845.1 Neodon shergylaensis | reverse complement strand
TGTGTCTGTGTATGTGTGTGTGTCTGTGTCTGTGTATGTGTGTGTGTGTCTGTGTGTGTGTGTGTGTCTGTCTGTCTGTGTATGTGTGTGTGTGTCTGTGTATGTGTGTGTGTCTGTCTGTGTCTGTGTATGTGTGTGTGTGTGTCTGTGTGTGTGTGTGTGCGTGTGTGTGTGTCTGTGTATGTGTGTGTTCTTTTACAGGGAAAGTAGTGATGAGAGAGACAGAGTGACTTAAAAAATAAGCATAGCTCAGTGAACAGTTGTGCAGATAGTATATGCAAAACCTAAAAGGCAGGGTACTGTCACAGATGGGACGTTCTGACCCCCTTCCATTCTCTTTAAATTCCTTTCCTAAACTAGTAATTTCCCTCAACTCCTTCAATCATGCTTCGGCGGTGAGTCCAGGGACAGTATGGAAACAGCATTCTTTCATTTGCTAGGAACCCCAGTCTACGTGTACTTCTTATTCCCTAAGCTGGCATAATAGAATCTTACAAAAGTGGGCTTTGCCACAAGCTTAATATCACTTAGAGGGGAACAAGTGTAGCAAATAATATTAAGAAGAAACATTTTACTGTTAGATCTTTTAATATGGGCACTTACATGAAAACAAGGGGTCCATATTTTGAAGGTTTATAGTTTCTTAGTTCTGATAAACTAAACTCGGGAGAATTTTATAATAAAGTATATTTGTGATGGTATTACTTGTTAGTTACTTTATCAACACAACCACACTTATCATTTCATTTACAGACATCTAAAGTAAATGGTGCCATATTGTGACTACAGTAGTGAACATCAAGGTTGAGACTTATACAAGGATAGCAAGAAAAAGCACAGTAACGACAGTAATGACTACCATAGCACAAGATCAGGGATTCACTCCAGTCTCAGTGAGAAACACATCCGGAAAGCTGGATAAGAATTCTGTTCTCACCTATACAGGCTAGATGGACCCAGGGTGTCTTAAATCATAATTTATGTAATAAAAATATCCTCCAAATTAAATAATAGTAAGTGGGTAAATAGTATATTTTCTAAGAAATATTTCTCATTTATGATTTTTAATAATTAATTTGACAAAGTGGTTTTCTAGTTTTATATTTTGTAAGATGATATGGGTATTAGGCATAACTGCATGACCATGTAATACTGGTAAATAGTGTAACTTTTAAAAAAGAAATTTTTAAAATATAAGAATATTTTTAGCACTCTAAACTAAACATAAAAAATGTTTGATTACCAACATTTCTAACCACCTCCATGCTGTAAGAATGCTGTGAGGAACCATCTCAGTAGACCCAGTGAGGCTGAATTGACTCTTCCAGTTGTTCAGTTCTACCACAGCATTTATGCAGCCCCAGCCCATTCCTGTGACCAGTCTCCCATCTCTCTGTTTCCTGAAAAGCCATATGAACAAACACATTGTGTTCCATCATGGTGAGTGCAAAGACCAATCAAGCAAGTCAAAACCACAGGGGAGTGGAGCATCATTGATTATCAGCATCAGGCAAGGGAACGAATGCAGGGATTATTTTCAGAGAAATGCCCTCTTTGAATAAAAAAAAAAGCATGGGTGTAATACTCTAGAAACCCATACATTTTCACACATCAATGGGCACATTCTTGTTCATGCTTGTTTAAGCTGAGTTGAAGGTTTGAAGGTTATTTATTCCCTAAGGAAAAAAAAAAAGAATGAATGCATTTTGGGATGTGTGTAAGTACACACTCCAAGGTCACTCAAGGTCAATGAGCACATTTATGCAAAGTTAAAATGATGGGCAGGAATAACTCTGGGGGTGCTCAGCTCCTACTAAAGATTCAGAGGAGTGTCACGAAAAGGACAAAGTAAACTTGTATTAACATAGAAGTTTGCACCTATGGGCGCTTGCTTTCATTAGGGGCTAAAACACAGTCATGTTTCTAAAGCCTCACAGCAGATTAATGCACAACACATAGTAAATACATTGGGAAAGGCAGGAAAGATTAAATACCAGAAAATGGGAGGAAGGAAACAGGTTAGCGGGGAAAATGCTTCTTTAGAGCGCTCCATTTTCACTTTTGTGTTTAGTTAATTTCATTACCTATGCAGCCCCTTTTTCGTTGGAGGTTTAGAAGCTGTGATAAACTGATGAGCACTGTACAAGTACGTGCTCTACCATTTGAGGTCTCTTCCTTCAATGCTGTTCTGTGTTTATCACTAGAGCTTTGTTGCCTGTAAAGCCCAAGACTGCTCATTTGAGGCTCAGCGTATGCTGAAGCCCACTGAAAAGACACTTTACATCTTTGGACTTTCCTGTATTAGTACTCAGCGAACTACTGGCTGGCTTTTTCTAATGAACCCTTTCAGTAGCCCAGTTGACATTACAGTGTCAGCCAATTTCGGTGGAGTAATTGCCTTCCAAATGCCTAGCTATAGAAGGACACTTGTTATATACTTGGGAAATGAGTGCTAAGGAGGAGAAATGGTAGAAATTGCAGTTGCCTAACAACTGGTCTGATCTGCTATTGGAAAAGTAATCTGTCGTGATGACATTCAGCCCGGCTAGTCAACCTTGAACGGTATGGAAGTGGCAACTGAACCTACCACGTGAGATCTGTTTGGATGAGAAAAAAAAAAATAACTGGGCACATGAGATTACAACTGATTTTTAATTTGTACTGATGCCCTTTCCAATCAGTTATATTTGCAAACAGTTTTCAATGGAGTTGTGTTAAGAAAACATTATGCATATGTTTTTGGATGTGTTTTGAAATTGCCAAGAGAAGTCTAAATGAAGATTAAAATATAAAGCTAAATATTTGGAAAAACGTACTTGGTTTCTTGTTTACAATAAGGGAAACATTGTTGAGTTTTTGCTCCATTAGGTTTCAATTTCCAGATCTGTTATGAAATAACGATTATACGGTCCTTAAAATGTCCTTTATATTGTAGTTTACCCAAAGCAAAAAAAATAAATGCACTCAAAATCTCCTGCAATCAGTGGAAGATGCTGATACACATGTATTTTATCTTAATTCTTTATACCTTTCTTAAAGGATGCTACTGTGTGAGGATGGAAACAACGAAGCTCTGTACTCTTGTTGATGAGATGGAGAGAGGAAAATGCTATCACTTCATACACAACTAGTAGCCTTCTGGGTGCTTTATCTTATGATCCAGCCTTTTGCTGGATAGACTGACTTTTAGTTAAAATATTTTATATGTTTTATTGGTGATTTATTGATTTTTCTCCATTTCTCTTTGAAATAAAATGAAATAATTCAGAAGATTAGAAGTTTAGAAAGCTTTATCAGTTTAATATTGTGAATACCACAGGTGTGACCTTAAGTTTTATATAAATTATGCATAACGGAAAATTAATTTAGGCTTACTAGCCTATCCCAAGTGGAAACCTGTGGCCATTGGAGAGATTTGGTGTGGTCAAGACACTGGAGAAAGCTGCGTAGACAGGACCAACTCTGAGTGCTACTGAGACTGGGTTATCCCCTGACTGCCCAAATGCTATCATCAGTAGAGCACTGGGAGAGCACAGAAACATCAGTTTGCTCACTGAAATTATTTTGCTCATACTGAAAAATATTTATTGAGAAATTTTGAACAAATGGTGTAATCCACTTTTCTCCCTTCAGACTTTATTTCCAGTATGATGGCGTATTTTGTATGACAAGTTTAATTGGTACACAAATGAACACAATTTGGAGACTTTTTTGAAATGTACTATTCATTAAAGAATATTTAAATTCCTTTTAATGTTTGCTGGGGCTAAGCTTGGGAGTCTAGACTTTCTTCCTAATAGGTTAGAAAAGCATAGTATATCTTTTTTCTTTTAGTAGTGTTGTAATTTGATAATTATTTTCATTTTAGTTATTACTTGAGAAATAATCATGCCTAGAAGCCTTTGATTCATTCATTCACTTAAACCTCTTCAGTATATTAAGCATTATGATAATTTGTGGACATTGGACAATTTACTTTAAAGCAAGTGTGTGGACACACAGAGATGTATGAATATTTGCTGTTTTACTCTTTAGTGTTATCATTACTGTGGCTTCAGTTACAATCATTTTTCTAAGTCAAAAGCAAATTAAGCAACAAACACACTCAACTCATAAACAGTCATGTGCTCTTTGTGCTATTTATAGTGATGGGACGTGCAGCCACTTTATCATTCTCACTGGAAATGTACGATTAACTGATAAAGCTGTAAGTGGTTACAAAAAGAGCAAACATGCTGAAGATGACAAATGCATAAAACTTTTTATCCTGGTGACTTAATTACACTTATTATTCAATTAACAGCAATGTTTACTGAATAAAAGAATAAGAATTTATAGTCACTGGTTATAATAAAAGCCTCCATTGCAGAAATCAACAAAATAGAAACACAGAAAACAGTCCAAAGAATCAATGAAACAAAAAGTTGGTTCTTGGAGAAAATCAACAAGATCGACAAACCCCTATCCAAACTAATTAAACAACAGAAAGAGAACACGCAAATAAATAAGATCAGAAATGAAAAGGGGGACATAACCACAGACACAGAGGAAATTCAGAGAATCATTAGATCTTACTACAAAAGCCTGTATGCCACACAACTGGAAAATACAAAAGAAATGAACATTTTTTTTGGATAAGTACCATATACCAAAACTAAACCAAGACCAGGTGAACGATCTAAATAGACCTGTTAGTCGCGAAGAACTAGAAACTGTTATAAAAATCTCCTTTCCAAAAAAAGCCCAGGACCAGTTGGTTTCATTGCAGAATTCTACCAGAACTTCCAAGAAGAGCTAATACCTATACTCCTTAATGTATTTCACAATATAGAAACAGAAGAGTCATTGCCAAATTCCTTTTATGAAGCTACAGTTACCCTGATACCAAAACCACACAAAGACCCAACCAAGAAAGAGAATTACAGGCCTATCTCACTCATGAATATCGACACAAAAATTCTCAATAAAATACTGGCAAACCGAATCCAAGAACACATTAGAAAAATTATCCATTATGATCAAGTAGGCTTCATCCCAGAGATGCAGGGCTGGTTCAACATAAGCAAATCTATCAATGTAATCCACCATATAAATAAACTGAAAGAAAAAACCATATGATCATTTCATTAGAGGCTGAAAAAGCATTCGACAAAATTCGACACCCCTTTATGATAAAGGTCTTGGAGAGACTAGGGAAACAAGGGTCATACCTAAATATAATAAAAGCTATTTATTTATTTATTTATTTATATACCCAAGAGAGGCCTTATCATACAACAAAAGTATATGCTCTACTATGTTCATAGTAGCATTGTTTGTAATAGCCAGAACCTGGAAACAACCTAGATGCCCTTCAATTGAAGAATGGATGAAGAAAGTATGGAATATATACATATTAGAGTACTACTCAGCAGTAAAAAACAAGGACTTCTTGAAGTATGCAGGCAAATGGATGGAAATAGAAAACACTATCCTGAATGAGGTAAGCCAGACCCAAAAAGAGGAACATGGGATGTACTCACTCATCTTTGGTTTCTAGCCATAAATAAAGGACATTGAGCCTATAATTCGGGTTCTTACAGAAGCTAAATAAGGAGAACCCAAAGAAAAACATATAGGCATCCTCCTGAATATTAACCTTCATCAGGCGATGAAAGGAGACAGAGACAGAGACCCACATTGGAGCACCGGCCTGAAATCTCAAGGTCCAAAGCAGAAGCAGAAGGAGAGAGAACACGAGCAAGGAACTCAGGACCACGAGGGGTGCACCCACACACTGAGACAATTGGGATGTTCTATCGGGAACTCACCAACGCCAGCTGGCCTGGGTCTGAATAAGCCTGGGTTAAAACTGGTCTCGCTGAACATAGCGGACAATGAGGAATACTGAGACCTCAAAAACAATGGCAATGGGTTTTTGATCCTACTGCACGTATTGACTTTGTGGGAGCCTAGGCAGTTTGGATGCTCACCTTACTAGAACTGGTTGGAGGTGGGTGGTCCTTGGACTTCCCACAGGGCAGGGAACCCTGATTGCTCTTTGGGCTGACTAGGGAGGGGAACTTGATTGGGGGAGGGGGAGGGAAAGGGGAGGCGGTGGAGGGGAAGAGACAGAAATCTTTAATAAATAAATAAATAAATAAATAAATAAATAAATAAATAAATAAAAAACAAAAAATAAATAAATAAAAGCTATTTATAGCAAGTCGACAGCTAACATTAAATTAAATGAAGAAAAACTCAAATCCATCCCACTAAAATCAGGAACACGACAAGGATGTCCACTCTCTCCATACCTCTTCAATATAGTGCTTCAAGTTCTAGCAATAGCAATAAGACAACAAAGGGGATCAAGGGGATTCGTATTGGAAAGGAAGAAGTTAAGCTTTCGTTATTTGCAGACGATATGATAGTATACATAAGCGACCCCAAAAACTCTACCAAAGAACTCCTACAGCTGATAAACACCTTTAGTAATGTGGCGGGATACAAGATCAACTCCAAAAAATCAGTGGCCTTCCTATACACTAAGGATAAGGAAACAGAGAGGGAAATCAGAGAAGCATCACCTTTCACGATAGCCAAAAATAACATAAAATAACTTGGGGTAACTCTGACCAAGGAAGTGAAAGATCTATATGACAAGAACTTTAAGTCTTTGAAGAAAGAAATTGAAGCGGACACCAGAAAACAGAAGGATCTCCCCTGTTCTTGGATTGGGAGGATCAACATAGTAAAAATGGCAATTCGACCAAAAGCAATTTATAGATTCAATGCAATCCCCATCAAACTCCCATCAAAATTCTTCACAGATCTGGAGAAGACAATAATCAACTTTATATGGAAAAACAAAAAACCCAGGATACCCAAAACAATCTTATACAATAAAGGATTGTCTGGAGGCATTACCATCCCTGACTTCAAACTCTATTACACAGCTACAGTATTAAAAACAGCTTGGTATTGGCATAAAAACAGAGAAGTCGACCAATGGAATCGAATAGAAGACCCTGACATTAACCCACAAACATATGAACATCTGATTTTCGATAAAGGAGTTAAAAGTATACAATGGAAAAAAGAGAGCATCTTCAACAAATTGTGCTGGCAAAACTGGATGTCAATCTGTAGAAGAATGAAAATAGATCCATATCTATCACCATGCACAAAACTCAAGTCCAAATGGATTAAAGACATCAATATCAGTCTGAACACACTGAACCTGATAGAAGAGAAAGTGGGAAGTACTCTACAACACATGGGCACAGGAGACCATTTCCTACGTATAACCCCAGCAGCACAGACATTAAGGGTCTCATTGAATAAATGGGACCTCCTGAGACTGAGAAGCTTCTGTAAAGCAAAGGACACTGTCACTAAGACACAAAGGCAACCCACTGACTGGGAGAAGATCTTCACCAACCCCGCAACTGACAAAGGTCTGATCTCCAAAATATATAAAGAACTCAAGAAACTAGACCACAAAAGGCTAATCAACCCAATTATAAAATGGGGCACTGAGCTGAACAGAGAATTCTCAACAGAAGAAGTTCAAATGGCCAAAAGACACTTAATGTCATGCTCAATTTTTTAGCGATCAGGGAAATGCAAATCAAGACAACTTTAAGATACCATCTTACACCTGTCAGAATGGCGAAAATAAAAAATACCAATGATAGCCTTTGCTGGAGAGGTTGTGGAGAAAGGGGTACATTCATCCATTGCTGGTGGGAATGCAAACTTGTGCAACCATTTTGGAAAGCAGTGTGGCGGTTTCTCAGGAAATTCGGGATCAACCTACCCCTGGACCCAGCAATACCACTCTTGGGAATATACCCAAGAGAGGCCTTATCATACAACAAAAGTATATGCTCTACTATGTTCATAGCAGCATTGTTTGTAATAACCAGAACCTGGAAACAACCTAGAAGCCCTTCAAAGGAAGAATGGATGAAGAAAGTATGGAATATATACATATTAGAGTACTACTCAGTAGTTAAAAATAAGGACTTCTTGAGTTTTGCATACAAATGGATGGAAATAGAAAACACTATCCTGAGTGAGGTAAGCCAGACCCAAAAAGAGGAACATGGGATGTACTCACTCATATTTGGTTTCTAGTCATAAACAAAGGACATTGAGCCTATAATTAGCGATCCTAGAGAAGCTAAATAAGGAGAACCCAAAGAAAAACATGTAGGCATCCTCCTGAATATTAACCTTCAGCAGGCGATGAAAGGAGACAGAGACAGAGACCCACATTGGAGCACCGGACTGAAATCTCAAGGTCCAAAGCAGAAGCAGAAGGAGAGAGAACACGAGCATGGAACTCAGGACCGGGAGGGGTGCACCCACACACTGATACAATGGGGGTGTTCTATCGGGAACTCACCAAGGCCAGCTGGCCTGGGTCTGTAAAAGCCTAGGATAAAACCGGACTCGCTGAACATAGCGGACAATGAGGACTACTGAGAACTCAAGATCAATGGCAATAGGTTTTTGATCCTACTGCACGTACTGGCTTTGTGGGAGCCTAGGCAGTTTGGATGCTCACCTTACTAGACCTGGATGGAGGTGGGTGGTCCTTGGACTTCCCACAGGGCAGGGAACCCTGATAGCTCTTTGGGCTTACGAGGGAGGGGGACTTGATTGGGGGAGGGGGAGGGAAATGGGAGGCGGTGGCGGGGAAGAGACAGAAATCTTTAATAAATAAACGGAAAAAATAAAAACCTCCATTAATAACATACAATAACTAGTGTTGTGTATTTTAAATTGCTTTCTTCAGATTTTCTGTGACAGCTTTTTTAAACTACTAAGAAGCCATCATAAACACTCATGAACATTGAAGGCCTGTAGCCATGAGGAACTGTTCTATGTCAATCAGTATACTTACGCCAGTCAGTCCATACACCAGTGTTAAGGATGGAACTTTATCTCACCTCCAGAGGGGGATGCATCTCATCAGTACTGATCAGTATTGAAAATTGTGTGTATGTATACTTGTGTCAGATTCAAATTCACTGCTCTGCTTCTATAGAATGACTGGAATGCGTCTCACACTATGATCAAAAAGTGAAGGAATTGGGCAGCCTCCACAGAATGGATAATAAAGGTGCTACTGTTAGATATTTGCTATGTCACACTCATCGTCTTCTTAAATCTTTATAGCAGCAGTAATTGTGAAGGATATCTCTGTTCCTGCTCCAGGCTAAATAAACACTTGTTGATAATAGCTTTGATGGCAGTCATGATGACTCAGATGAGACTGGAAATAGGAAGGTGAGAAACAGCAAAACCTCTGCCACCTTAATTTAAACTCTAAGGGGGGTTCACCTGGGGCAATCTGTTCCTCTTCAGAAGACAATGCCTCTGCATACATGCTTTCTCACAGAAGTTTACTTTATTGTGATGTTAGAGTATCATATTCTATTTTCACAAAAATACATTCACTTTTTCACCAAAATAAAAATGCTCAACTTTCCTGATGAGACCTGGCTCTCAATCATAGAGCAGACTCATAAGTCTCCCCTACCCATCTTTTTCTCCATCTTTCCTGGACATCTGCCTTTATGGAAAGACAACAGGAAATTTCTGGCTTCCAAAATACACCTGAGTCCAATTAAGCAGGGTAGAAATATAGGAAGCAATGAAGGTAAGAAAAACTGGCCAGAAAATGACATCTGAGCTGCTATCATTAAGTGAAGAGTAATTGCGTGTTTTGTGGAGGTGATTCAGGTGTAATTCACCTAGTGGTTTCAAATTGCTTGGCTCCGATCTCCAGCTGAAGATGACATATGGGTTATTAAATGGGTGAATCATTCTTCCAAGCAAAATAAAGTGGGGAAGCTTGGGTCTTGAATCAAGTTGAACAGAAGCACACCATGTGTACCACACAGTCTGACTGGCCTGAGTTCTCCTTTAGACATGTCAAAGATCTTTGTTTCTTAAGCAATTTATGTTATATCGCTTAACAAGAATAACATATATTTCTCTCTGTGAAATTTATAAATGAGCTTTATGCCAGTAGAACATTTTTAAAAATTATTTATTTTTGTGTAAGTGGATATGATGAGTGTGTGTATGTGTGTGTGTTAATGCAGGCACACATGAGACATGAAATATATGTAGCCATTAAAGAACAATTTTCAGGCCTGGGTTCTCTCCTTTTAACTACAGAGGCTAGGTCTCTCTTGTTTCTGCTATATGACCCATAGTCCAGGATTGCTAACTTCTGAACTTGAGAAAAATTCGTTTTCCTCTTTCTGTCTCTCACCTTGCTATAAGATTCCTGAAATACCAGACTCATGGCACCTCATCTGACTTTTCTACTTGGGATCTAGAGATTGAATTCAAACTTGTACAGCAAGCACTTTCAGACACTGAGCTATCTTATAAGCTATAGAATGCATTTTAAAATAACATTAAGTTTAGAGACTACTTTTTCTTGGTAATATGTCTGCATGGTTCAAACCCCACTCCTGGTATTAAATCTGTATTAGGGTTCTCTAGAGAGTCCCAGATCTTATAGTATGAATTTCTGTTTCTTTGTCTCTTTCATATATATATTCCTGTGTATATATGTGGGAATTTATTATAATGACTTACAAACTGAAGTTTAACAATGGCTAGCTATGAACAAAAAGGTCAAGAATTCAGTAGGTGTTCAGTCTGAATGAGGCTGGGTGTCTTAGCTGGTCCTATCTATATGCTTGAATCCCAAAGAAGTAGACTCCAATGCCAGTGAAGAATAGATGTGCTGACAAGGTTAGGGCAAGATGGCAAAGAATGAACACACCCTCTTCCTTGATTCTCCTTCTGGGAGAAGTTGTGGCCCAGATTAAAGGTGTACTCCCAGTCTCGAGGTCTGGATTACAGGTACGTGTCATCCAGCCCCAAGATATGGATCAAAGTCATGTGTCATCTTGCCCCAAGGTCTGGATCACAAGTGTGACCTCCATTTCAGAATCATAATTCACTCTAGAAATAGTCAAGAACATATAAGGATAGCTATCACAAAACCCAGCATTTTTATATAATACTTTGATTAACTTGATCATATGAATGGGGAAATTATGAAAAATGCATTTAACTAGCTTTATAATTCCCTTGTACTGTGATAGGATTTTATTAGACTGAACTGACACATCCAACATGCCCATATGCCCACATATCATCTGTACATGAAATAAGGGTGCCAGAGGTAAAGGCATGAAGAGACAACAGCACGGCAAAGTAAAGAATCCTTATTAGGCTGGTGGGATTCTATCACCAGGTTGATTTTTGATAGGCATACAATTCTTTGAATTTTTTGCCCTAAAGTCCAGTAAGAGCATGTCTTATTGAGAGCATAGTCTATTGGTCTCTGTTTCTTGCATGAATTAAGTTTAAAATTCTTTGAAAATTAGTTGCTGCATTATTTGTTGAGCATATCCAGCCTTTATACTTTTATGGAATTCAAGTAACTTGGAGGAAAAAACAAACAAGTAGAAGGGCATTCCTCTTCTCTGCTGATTAGCTTACTATCCATGATAATGGATTGGAGTAGAGGAGACAAGGAAACATAGATCTCCAGAGGGAGGTTCACTTCAGCAGAACCACTCATCTGTAAGGATGCAGGAAGAACTAGAGTTTAGTATCATCCTGCAAAATAGAAGCCAAGTCTACCTTGCACTCCCTTCATGCCCAGATGTTGCGTACTCAGCCATATAACTCAAGTATAAAACATGATTTTTTTTATAAAAGATCCTTAAAAATGTAACCCATTTCCACAGGACATATGCCTAACGGAGAGAAAATAAATTTGTAGATATCTTAGTCAGCTGGATTGGTGATAACAAATGTCAAAGGCTGTTCTGGTAAAATGTCAGAAAATTTATTTTCTTACAATTCTGGTGTCTAAAATTATTTTTCGTGTCAGAAAGTCACTTTCTGAGAGATGTGTTGACACACATACACACACACAAAGGAGTGTAACTGGTACGCAGCAACAATACATAAAATTGTCTCTATTCCACACCCAGAAGAGACACTGATGTCTGGAGCTAAGGTCAAAGTTTCTGTGAACTTCCTGATTTGGATACTTCTAGGAAGTGAACTTGGGTCTCCACTAAAGCAGTCTGTGTTCTGAATCAGAGTGCCATCTCTACAACCCCAAATGCTTGATTTTTGAAGGTATATTTTTTATGTGTAATTGCATTTAAATTAAACACTAGCCTTGCATGTTCCTCTTTTTCCTTGCAGTTTTCTAAATATTATTTTCTAGTGTAACTTAATCTTTTGGGCCAGTAAAATGCAACTCTAGTTTTCCTTTTCCTCAAGTATAGGTTATTTTTTGTTTGTTTGTTTGTTTTGCATTTTTGCCACTTCACTGAATTTCTTTTTCCCTTGAAATCACTGACATATTATTCTGCATCTTTGGTCGGTCTCATCTACCCTTCCCGTAAAAGGCTGATCTCTGTGGACTGTGATGGTATTCCAGCTTTCTGTTTCCATAGTGGTTCAAGCAATATGAACAGCACCTCAGACTGGAAGAGGAAAGGGGATAGAAGGACAGTTATTGACTTTGGTCCCTCATTGCCAAATTGTCTGACTTTTATGAAGGGGTCCACATCCCTGCAGTTAGCACTCCCTTTCCATTGGCCTCCGAGTTCCATCCTTAGTCCTCTAAATGGTAGAAAGACTTCCCAAAGTTATTAGCCCTGTTATCATAAGATATATTTTGTAATTTCTTCACATCATAGTAAATAAAACAATAATGTCCATTACTAACCTTTTCTAAACTGTACAGTTGTACTGCATGGGCTGATTCCCAATCAGACACAATTCCTACCAGTAGCATGAAAGAGATGAAATTTAATCTTGCTTTTTAAATTTATCATCTCTATCATGATTTGTCAGAGATTCTATATAATTTTTTTCAGTTCAAAACTTCTTTCTGTGGTTGTTCTAATGTTGAGTTTTGCAGTTTTAAGTACTAGATGTTCCTTTATCCAACTTGTATGATTAATTACACTCTGTGGCTTTTATTTTTATTTTGCTTTCTTGTTTTATATTTTAAGTCTCCTAAACACATTTCTTTTGCCTATTGTTTGTTAACTCCTGTGTCTGAAGTCCTCAAGGGTCTAACACTGCTGTATGTTTGTTTTATTGGTTTAATTTTTGCACATTTCTTCCATTGTCCTGCAGTTATTTTTAAAGAGGAAGCCATAAATGGTAGTTTTATGTATGGAAATTTACCGAGTCCTGCCATGAACACTGGTTTCTCCTCTTCTGAATCTCTCCATGCACTGTGTCAGGATCAATACAAATAAACCCATCAGAATTCACATTATGTAAAAAAATGGCTTGTGGCCCTCACTCCTCCTTATCTGCAGGCTGCTGTACAAATTCAGCTTAAAGCTGTGTTTAGAGTTATAAATTGGCCTTCATACATAAAATAGAAGTATCTTTTTATATGTCAGAAATTATTTCAGGCTTTACTTTTTGCTCTACATTATACACAAGATTGTGGCAATATAAACTCAACTTTTTTATGGTCCAACCACTATGCTACAGAATCCCCTCTCCCTGCAAATAAATTAAAAAATATATATCTTGTCTTGGAAGCTGTCGTGTGACACAGTGAGTCACACAATGTACCTTTTAGTTCATGCAATTTTACTTGCAAGTGTTCATAGCAATGAGTCATTGGTCTGGTTCCAGGCCTCTGGATTCTGCTGGGCTCTCCCTGGCACTCCTCTTGAATATCCTGTTGTTGCTGTGTGCCATGGAGATCCTGCAGCCTTGGATCTGCAGGAAGGGCCCTTCACATGCTCCATCAGACCATAAATGGAGTGGATTTTGGGATGGCCTAACCCAAAGCTCTGGTTCTGAGCCTGGGTGGCACCTGGGCCGGCACCAGCTCTCCTTCATCCTTATCACCAGGGTGAGGTCCGCAGCACTAGCCCAGCTAACTCACCCTCTGCAGCAAGAAGTGGGGCTGTTTCCCCTGCCCTCACTCTAGGGCCAGCTCACCCAGACCGACACCATCAGGGCCAATTCTAGTTTGTTGCCCAGGAGAGGTGCTGGGGCCACTCTTCTGAATGCTGGAGTTGGTAAGGAGCTGGAGCTGATCTCGTCCACTCTCCGGACCCAGTGGCCACCTCTTCCACCTTCCATAAGTGGTGAGGGACAAGGGCAGCATCTCTTTCTTAGTCATGCCGCTGCATGACGGATAAGTAGTGGGGCCGACTCACCTGTGCTCACAACTTGGACTGGTTCACTCACAGCCCTGCCCACAGGGTCAGCTCTACTGTGTTGCCCAGATGAGGTACAGGGACAGCTCTCCTGTTTGCATCAGTTGGGGAGGGGCAGGATCAGTTCTTCTACCTGATGCAGGTGGCAAGGTGCAAAGGGTAGAATATCTTCCCTTGCCCATGTCACTGCATGACAGATGAGCAGTGGGGCTAGCTCTCCCATGCTCATGTTCTTGGGTGGCTCACCTATACTCTGGGCGACAGGGTCAGCTCTACTGTGTTGCCCAGGTGAGGTGCAGAGACCAGTCTCCTGAATGCTTCAGCCAGTGAGGGGCAGAGCCAGGTTTCCCTAATGCTGCAGTCAGTGAGATGCAGGATCATTTCTGTGCAGACCTATCTGCTGACCTTCAGCAGTAACAAGAGTCATGGACATTAACATAGACTGTGACTATAGCAGAGCCACGGACCCTTGACACAGCACTTGACCAGAGTTCAGGCACAGACATTGCAATGACCCTGAGTGACAAGCAGGCCACCTACTCACCACCTTCACCTCCTCAGATCTGCTTATCTAGAGAGGAGATGAACCATGACCCCATTCTCTCATACCCTACCCTACCATAATGAAGTCTTACCACCATTCTGTCCTCCCAGCCCAGGGCAGGCAGTCGATGCTGGATGTGTGGATCTTCTTCGCCTACTAGTTCCTAATGGTGCTGGGTAAGCCCCCAAGAACCGAGTTTTCATCCATGGTTCATTTTTGCTTCCACTTTTACTTAGGTTTTATACTGAACTTTATTATTACCTTACATGGAGAGATTTAGGAATGTTTCCCCTGCCTTTATCCAACATCAGTAACTGACTTGAGTTTGCTGAGGACTTGTTCTTGCAAGACCCAATGATGGAATACAGAACATACTTTATCTCAACTTTTTGTCTTTTTTGAATGATGTATGTCTTCTGCAAAGAGCATAAAACCAATCGAATTTATATTGAGTCTGAGAGTTCATGTCATTTAATTTTGTGGTCTGCCTTCCGTTATCTTACTACAGGCTTGTGATCTTTTGCTTGAGCTCATCTTTAAAAGTTTCATGGAGAAGCTGTGCCTTAAGCTAGATCATGATGAAAGCATAGCTGTCAGTTGGAAGCATGTAATGAGAATAGGAGAGAGTACCTGCTATCAGTGGTGGAAATCCTGTTTTCATTTTGGGTCATGCTACTTCTTTTAATTGAACAGTAGCACATAAAATTATACAATAAGATTTTTGTTGGCTACTCTAATAATGGATATTTCATGTATATTTAAAGTGGAATACTTTAGAGCTTCAATATTCACAGCAGATATTCCTAGTCAGATTATAATTGGAAAGCTGTGATATATGTATCTTTTTTAAAATTATACTTTTTAAAATTAAGGTAGAAGCCGGGCGGTGGTGGTGCATGCCTTTAATCCCAGCACTCGGGAGGCAAAGGCAGGCGGATCTCTGGGGGTTCGAGGCCAGCCTGGTCTACAAGAGCTAGTTCTGGGACGGGCACCAAAGCTACAGAGAAACCCTGTCTCGAAAAACCAAAAAAAAAAAAAAAAAATTAAGGTAGAATTACATCACTTTCTCTTTTCCATTTCTCTGCTTCAGCCCCTCTAAGGTAACTTCTCTCTAATCCCTGCCATGCCCCCCACTGTTAAACTGACAGTCTCTTTGCCATGACTATTATTGTTGCATATGTATACACAAAGGCAACCTGTTGCGAACATTTTTGTTTGTACATGTATGGTTTCCGGGATGACTATTTTGTATCATCAAAAACAGTTTTTTGACTCCACCTATATTTTAGAAAGCTTATGAAATTCATACTTTGTACTAGCTAACAAGAGTAGAAATAGTGATAGGTGTTTTCATATTACAGTATTAAGAAATATGCTAAGATTAAGTACTAGCTTTGAAAGAAATATTGAATTTGAACGATAAATGGCATTTTATAAAGACATTTAAAAAATGAATATCATATATCCATTAAAATATAATTGTAAAATAAAATTATGTGCTTAGCTCACTTTCTCCTTTATTATGCAGTCCTGGATGAAACCCCAGGGAATGGTATAGCCCTCGGTGCACAGGTCTCCCTACATCAATTAATGTAAACGAGACAATCCCTCATGGCATTCACATAGACCAACCTGACCTAGGCAATCCCTTGCCAAGACTCTCTCCTTAGGTTCTCCTAGATTGTGTCAAGTTGACAATTTAAAGTAGTCATTACACTCACCAAAACTCCTCATCCCATCCTAGGAATGAGGCTCACTAATAAACAGAGTCATCACTGATATAATTAGTTAGGGTCATGTCATATTGAAGAAGGATAAGTTCCTAATCTAGTGTGACTAATGACCTATAATTAGAAGGCCAAGAGATAGCTTACTGTACACAGAGAGAGTGGGTCAGTGTGAAGGCAGATTGGAGCTATGTGAGCTACATACAAGTCACAAATGCTCAAGCTTGCTAACCAAGCAGAAGCTAGATGGCAAGGAAGGACCCACACTGGCTTCTGAGAGAATATGGCTCTGCTGACTGCATGACTTAGGCATTTAGGTTTGTCAAACAATGCTTCCGGTGTTTTACCCCAGCAGGGTGTGGTATTTTGTTGTTGTCATCTTAACATTGGGTTTATAGTGCAAGATCATAAATTGAATGAATGGAGTATGTTGCATTATTTTCATAAAACTATGAAGCCTCTTCTAATTTTTAAGAACATACTTAACCCAAGTTATGTTTTAACTTAAACAAGGTAATTGTGAATATTAATATAATCAGCTGGAAAGCAACTAAATGAACTATATTTTCCAATCAAATATAAGTATATACTCATCTGTAAACAGATACCACAGTATCATTTTAATATTGTACATTTTATTCTACTTTTGAAAGTTTTTCTATCTTTGGAAAAGAAAGGGAACTTTTACATATACACACATTAGGTAAATAAAAAGCAACTTAGAGAGAGGCAGAAAATTTGAGGAAATACCTGAAGGCTAAAATAATTGACTTCTAATTTTGGTATCATTATTTAACTGCAAAACTTCCTTGAGTCATTTAATCTCTGCACAAACCCATTATTTGCTCTTTGAAACAGGTATAACAGCTAAAAGTGCTTGGAGAACAAATGAAAGTATGAGTTTTTCTGCTCTCAAAATTCTTAGTATTTTGTATTTTGTGGTCCCTCAGAAGGTGCTTATCTATCAACAGGTATGTGGGCATGTAACCAAAGCATGTCTGGATTCATGAGATATGGCAGCATCTCAAATTTCCTATAAGAAAGGAGGATTTTATTGGTTTAGCTTCTTCCCTGTTTCTCTACTGTCAAAACTCCCCCCATTATTTCCTTATTGGGTCAGAGTTTCATTTTTCTTTCATTCAACAGCACAGTTTGGAACAATAAACCATATTTTAAAACATAGGAACTGAAATTCTAGAAAACAAGAACATGGGGTTGTCACTCACTTCAAGAACTTGAAGTCTGATGTGAACAAAAATGATTTGAATTACTCATTTGCTGAAATAAATTCAGTAGGCTTGCAGTAGGACCAGAATCTGCATTTAGACTGGGTCTTTGGCAATTCTGGAGCTGCTGGGACACAAGCCTACTTTGATGAAAATCTATTGTCTGAGGGAGTAATAGCTGTTTGAGATAGCCCATTAGGTCTTGTGGTAGTTCTCCACTCCTGTCTAGACAAAAAGTTATGATATGTACCACTGTATTATACTTCTAATCAAAGCTGAAAGATGATTGATATTCCTTTCGAGAACAAAAGTAAAATTAGAACCCAAGATAATTATAAACAGGAAGAAAGTTTTCATACTCTACCACATTCAGTTTGGGTGTAAGGTCAGCCATCAGAACGTGGTTGGCCATAATTCTTAGGAAAATTGGTTCACTCTACAAAAATATAGAGCATTAAGTTGAGGACCAGAGGTGAGTGTGTGGGGTGTGGGAATGAGTAGACTCAAAATACATAGTACACATGCGCAAAACTCGCTAAGTACCAGAACACAGTAACATAGTAAAAATAGGTTGTTTTCACACAGAGACTCTTTTCACAAACATTCCTTTTCTGTTGTATGTAGAGAACTTCATCCAGAGAACACTTTTCTTCTTGTATGAAAATCTTTCTTTGAAATTCAAAATATTACAAAGCATTATTCAGTCTGTAGTAAGATTGATGGAATTTTAGTAAATCTCTGTTCATGAAAGTTTGAGTTATAGCCATTTAATGGACTTTTAAAGGGAATTTACTTTGGTTTCAAAGAAAGTTGCTCTGATTGCTTATAATGACTAATATAATATTTGTAGGGAAATAGTATGGAAAGAGCCTAGGCTTGAAGTTCGGGGCCAGGAAGTAAGACAGTATGTAACACATTGAGTGAATTAAAAATTGTGACAGTTTCAATATTTTATACAATAGTTTATAAAATAAAGATCAGAGGCTAAATGAGTCTCAGACTTTATTCTTTTTCTAAATGATGCAGTTTCTGCTACTATGATTTGTTTCAAGGCATGTCATCAAATTTTATAGCATGTCTGAAAAGTTTTTGTTTTTCTTCAAAATGGTTGAATGGTAAGTGGCAAGGTATTTTTTTGTTTTCAAGTAGCTATTTTGAAAACATGTTATGGCTAATATTTATTCCACAAAACATGCAAAAGCACATGTAAAGTATTATGATTTTCTCTGAATTCTACGAATTTGTAAAGCCCTCACTAACATAACAATACATGAAATGTGCCTGCCTATTGTTTAGGTTAACACTGTGTGGAAAAACCCAGCTGGAACAAGCAAATGCAGCAATCACACTTCTCTGGCATTTCACAGTTTACTGAGATATTTTTAAAAGTGCTCTTATTAACAATAAATTTAGAATGTCAAAGAAAAGTTGTGAATATGTCATTGTATCATAAAGATTGTTTTATGTACACACATGTTATACATGCTGTTTTGAGTTTGTAGTAGCATATTTCTTCCAAAAGTATAAGTCAAGTTTTGTTTTAAACAAAATTCTACTTGAAATGCCCCAAAAGTGATAACTATTTAATCTATGATGATTTTTATTCTTTTATTATTTATATAATGTATATTCTTGATGTCCATGTACTTTGTCTATAAAATCAAATTTTATTGACAAATTTATATAATTTTCAAAATTTTACATAAAATGGTCATATGGCCCATACATTCTGATCTATAAAAAAAACCATCAAAGATGGCAGAGTTTTCTTTTCTATGTGGGTGAGCTTTAGTATTTTTTTTTTTGTTTACACTCAATGCTATTGTGTGTAAGTGACAGCACTTGGCTATTTTCCAACATTGAAACATTATATTAACATTGCATGCCTATACGTTTTGATTTTCCTCAAGGGTATTTATTTTTTCCTAGGAAGGGGTACCTGAGGTAAAACTACTTCTCTCTAAAATGACATAGTACAGTTTCTATTTGTTTAAAAAATAGATAAACAGTTTTTAAAAGAAGAAAAATGGGAATATTGTAAATACATGGAGTTGTAAGTCTAAAATAGTTTGAACATCTGCCTTGATAGTTGAGGGCTAGTGCATAGAAGTGTGTCGTATTAATTGTTTATTAAGTGAGTATAATCCATCTAAAATTCCAAAAGGTATATTCTGACAAATCCTATGGACCCATAGTGAGGAATAAAGTATATAAATACAAAATAAAATGATTTCTAATTATTCATGAATAATTTTCATACCATTGTGACTAAATAAAGCTTTTTTGGCCATTCTTACAGGTGAAAGATGGAATCTCAGAGTTGTTTTTATTTTCATTTCTCTGATGACTAAGGATGTTGAGCATTTCCTTAAGTGTCTTTCAGCCATTCTAGATTCCTCTGTTTGGTCTGTACTCCATTTTTTTTATTGGATTATTTGTTCTTTTGATGACTAATTTCTTGAGTTCTTTACATATTTTGGAGATCAGATCGCTGTCTGATGTGGGGTTAGTGAAGATCTTTTCCCATTCTGTAGGCTGTTGTTTTGTCTTGTTGACCATGTTCTTTGCTTTACAGAGCTTTTCATTTTCAGAAGGTCCCATTTATTGATTGTTTCTCTCAGTGTCTGTGCTGCTGGGGTTATATTTAGGAAGTGATTCCCTGTGCCAATGTGCTGAAGTGTACTTCCCACTTTTTCTTCTATGAGGTTCAGTGTGGCTGGCTTTATGTTGAGGTCTTTGATCCATCTGGAGTTAAGTTTTGTGCATGGTGATAGATATGGATCTATTTTCATTCTTCTACATGTTGATATCCAGTTATGCCATGGCTTTTTAAAATATACTTTCTTTTTTTCATTTTATATTTTTGCTTCTTTGTCAAAAATCAGGTGTTCATACGTGTGTGGATTAATATTTGGGTCTTCAGTTTGGTTCTATTGGTCCTCCTATCTGTTTTTATGCCAATACCAGGCCAAGATCAAAAACACTGATGACAACTTATGCTGGAGAGGTTGTGAGGTAAAAGGAATACTCCTACATTGCTAGTGGGAGTGCAAGCTGGTCCAGCCCATTTGGTTATCAGTGTGTCAATTTCTCAGAAAATTATGAAACAATCTTCCTCAAGACCCAGTAATACCACTTTTGGGTATATATCCAAAAGATGCTCAAGGACATGTGTTCAACTATGTTCATAGCAGCATTGTGTGTCATGGCCAGAACCTGGAAACAACCTAAATGCCCCTTGACCAAAGAATGGATAAGGAAAATGTGGTGTATTTACACAATGGAGTACTACATAGCAGAAAAAAAATAATGACATCTTGAAACTTGAAGGCAAATGGATGGAGATAGAAAACATTATATTGAGTATGGTAATCCAGACCCAGAAAGACAAATATCATATGTACTCACCCATAAGTGGTTTTTAAACATAAAGCAAAGAAAACCAGCCTACAAATCACAATCCCAGAAAACCTAGACAACAATGAGGACCCTAAGAGAGACATATGTGGATCTAATCTACATGTGAAGTAGAAAAAGACAAGATCTCCTGAGTAAATCAGGAGCATGGGGACCATGGGAGAGGGTTGAAGGGCAGGGAAGAGGAAGGGAGGGGAGCAGAGAAAAAAAATATAGCTCAATAAAATCAATAAAAGAAAAAATGAAAGCTCTTTTATGTTATTCTGGTTTCTGTTGTTTGGTTTCATTTATATCTGAACCATCGCTTGGCATCTCAGATCTTTAAGCAGGTGCCTGAGAATGTACTTATTTGGGTTTCCTTCCTTTTTATGTTCTAGAATCTATAGCTCTCATTAGTGAAAGAACTTTTTTGTTTTTATTCATTATTGTAACTCAAGTACTCGGAGAAAGCAAAAGAGTAGTCACTAAAGATGTAGAACAAATGAGTGAATGGGGTTAGAATTGTAAATACCAAAAATTGTTTGTGAAGGGCAGGAGCCAGAAAAGGTAAAGCAATTAGGAAGGTCAGAGAAGCTATATTTTTTTTAAAACAAAACTATCATTTTCATTTTACATACCAATCCCAGTCCCACTCCCTCCCTTCCTATTATTCCCTCCACCTTTCCCTCCAGCCCCATCCACTCCTCAGAGAGGGTAAGGCACATTACTTTGGGGAAGGTCCAAGGCCCTCCATACTAAATCTAGGTTGAGCAAGATATCCATCCAAAGATAATGGGTTCCAAAAAGCCAGCACAAGCAGTAGGGACAAATCCTAGTGCCACTGCCAGTGGGCTCTCAGTCTGCCCCAGCCATACAACTGTCATCCACATTCAGAGGGTCTGGTTTGGGGCTATGCTTGTTTCTTCCCTGTCCGACTGGAGTTGGTAATCTCCCATTAGCTCAGGAAGACTGTGTCTGAGGGTGTTCTCATCATGGTCTTGACCTCTTTGCTCATATTTTCATTCTACCTACTTTTCAACTGAACTTTGGAAGCTCATCCCAGTGCTCCACTGCAGGTCTCTGCCTGTAGGGATAAGTCCAGCCCCTTAGGGGGCGTGTTCGCCTCGGGCTAATGTTTACCTATAAATCTGGCAAGCACGCTCGGAACAGTGGTTCTGTAAGTCTATTTCTCCATTAAAGCTGTATATATTTTTACAATCTGTCTGCACTCGTTTACGCAGTTACATCTGCCTGTTTCTATCAGTTGGAAGATGAAGGTTGTATGGTGACATTTAAGATATTCATCAATCTGACTGCAGGGCAAGACCAGTTCGGGCACCCTCTCCTCTATTGCTTGTTGCGGTCTTAGCTGGGTCATCCTTGTGAATTCCTGGGAATTTCTCCATTGCTGCGTTTCTTGGTACCACCATAATGGCTCAGTTATAAAAAGCAATGACATCTTGAAATCTGCATGCAAATTGAATGGAACTAGAAAAAAACATCCTGAGTGAAATAACCCCGACCCAGAAAGGTAAACATGGTATGTACTCACTCATAAGTGAATACTAGCTCTAAACCAAAGGACAATGAGCCTAGTCCAGGACCCTAGAGAAGGTAAGTAACAAGGTGAACCATGAGAAAAACATACATAGATCCACCTGGGAAGGGGAAATAGACAAGATTACTTGAAAAAAGTTGGGAGCATGGAGGTAGGGGAAGAAGGGAGGGCAGAAAGGAAAGAGGAAAGAAAAAGGGGAGGGGAAAGGAGAACTTGAGGGAATGGAATAGTAGAGATGGAGGAAGGACATAGATGAGAACAAGGAAAGATATATATTGACTGAGAAAAGGTACAAAATTAAAGCAAGCAAATAAATGTATTCTGTCAATAACTGGGGAATAAAGGGTACTAGCATTATATCTTTGAATGAACTAAAAAGGCTATTTCCAGTTTTGTTTCCTTATTTTTAAGAAAAGCATAAAACAAAATCATAACAAATAAGAATGGTTTAGGCTAGTACTCAGAAGGACTTTGCAGTTCCTGTGGGCACTTCTGGATACTTGGATGAAGCCTTAGGGAAAACAATGAAGCTCAATGCTCAGAATGACCTTCTGTAGTGCTGCAAGACTGAGAAGCCAAGGGTCACTTGCCCTCCAACCTTAAGATCACAATGTCTTCAGAAGGAGACAAATGCCTGTTGCAGAAGATAGGAATTCCCAACACAGAAAAGGACCTTGTCCTCATTCTACAAAGTTTCATCAGTAAAAACAGAGTTCTGCCCACGAAAAGAGCAGGTCACCTCTGGTGCCATCTGACTGACAGTAGTGGTGGTTTTTATATTGTCACCTTGAACTTGAGAGCAAAGTATCTTATGATTAATCTTTCAAAAGTCCAAATGGAGCAGTTTCTGCAAGATTTCTCACCATGAAATAAGAGGGCTTAGCTCTCCTTCTCAACATCATCTTATTTTCTACTGGTCACTGTAACAGGTGTACCGGCAAGATTATTGGCTTATGGGAATTCACATTTATTTTCTTATAATCTCAAGGTTTCCTGGGACTGAAATCAAATGCCAGTGTCATGGCCCTTTCTCTAGGGAACATGTTTTTTTTTTCCCCAACCTTTCTGGTTTCTGAGACCAGTAAAATTTCCTTAGTCCATGACTTCAATCTTCAAAGGCAATCAAGCACATCCAAATCTTTCTCTTTTTTAAATTTTTATTGAGCTCTACATTTTTCTCTGCTTCCCTCTCTGTCTCTCCCCTCCCCTTTACCCCTCCTGCAAGGTCCCCATGCTTTCAATTTACTCAGCAGATCCTGTCTTTTTCTACTTCTCGTGTAGATTAGATCAATGTATGTCTCTTTTAGTGTCTTTATTGTCAAGTCTTTCTTGACATATCTGACACTGACATTTGTCCTCCTGCTCCAATTCAAGACATCTATGACTCTGAACTTACTTCATCCAGGATAAGGTCGGCTGATGGATATCCATTAGTGTATGCATTGCTTTAATTTTGCTATGTGATCTACAATATCTCTAGACTTGGGAAGCATTAGAAATCAAAGCGATTTGAGGAGGAAATTACTTGCTTACCAGGCCATAGATTCTATTTATGAGGACTTGGGTTTGTGCAAACATGAACACGATCCTGGAAAGAAATAATCCACTTGCAGGTCTTTTCTACCAGGATTCAAAAATATTTGTTCACTAGCTTACTTCTGGTCAAGATGCGCCTTTCCAGTTCAGGTGTATGTATTTGAGCAAATGCAAGCTGCGTGTGGACTGCGTGCAATGCAGGGCAGAGAAGCCACAGCTGTGCATCGTCTTTCCTGATTATCCTTTGTTTCTCTGTTAAAGAAATGCCTGATCCTCGTAGAAAGAAACCACTGACATTCCTTACATCACACAGTTACATATTTGCAGGCCTATGGATCTCTACAGAGCTCTATGTGGCAGTATCACTTGGCACATGTCCTTGCATCATGGAGATCTCTGAACTTAAGGAAGAACAGAAAGCAGAGTTTCACATTGGCAAAGCACAGAGGCGCTTTCGGCATTTCCAAGTTTGGGGTGAAATAAAGCTAATAATGAATTATTTGAAATTTATTAGGATCTATCCAGGTGAAATTTAATAACAAAATTTATTTGTTTGACCTCTGTGACAGACTCTAAGTAAGAATTAATCTCTGTGATTAACTCATAATGGAATTTCACTTTCTAATTGTGTGCAAATAAAACTAACTGGTTGGCTTTTTTTTTTACGATTTTTTGGCAGTAACTGTTCCATCATACTGTTTTATGAGGCAATAATATAGTGTCTAAACAGAAAAACTTGGGAAACAAATAATTTATCCTATTGAATAACAAGGAGATTTCCATGAATAAATCAGGAAACCAAATTACTTTTCTTGTGAGCCAGGACCAAGTGTGACACTTATAACCACAATAAAGGCCATGATTAATGACATTTGAATGTCAAAGGCGCGAATATTTGACATAAAATTATTAAATACCTAGAAACTCATAAAATAACTTGTGCCTTAGACAAGTGGTTTGAACTTCTTTTTTTATCAGGCTTCTAATACCCACTACACCTGGATATTTGTTTTATCCATTTTTAAATATATCCAAACTATACGTGCTCATGGTATTTCTAACCAAAAATATAAATTTTTACTACCAATCCAAATCTAAAAATGGCTGTTTTTACTGAAGGAGCCCTTGAAGCTGTTGCTAAGAAACAAGCTCTGAAAAACAAGGACAAAACATGATGAAAATCTCTTGCTTAAAGAGGCAAAAGGCTCTGACAAGCAGCCATTACTCAGAAAAGCTCACATAGAGAAATGAGTGTTCCCAGGACCAGTTCATCCCTCGGTTGCTATATTGTAAGAATACTTTATGTTATTCCATGAACCCTATACTTTGCTTTCATACCTTCATGAAATGTTGTCTGTTAGATTTAATAAAAAAAATCAGTTTTCAAATGCAAAGATCTTAACAAGGGAATAGAGTTCACAGGCCACGCTACAAATATTCAAGCCAGTGAAGACAGGAAATTACATATGATGTCAGGAGACAGCACTTCCACTAATTTAAGAAGCCACACAGGCGTGTTTATTATTGTAGATGGTCTAAAGAAAGGAAAGTGACATTTGCTAGAATCTCCCAAAATTATGCATATATTAGTTTATTTTTCTATTGGAAAATATTTGTTCGCTGTGGTGCATTGGTGATATGGAATTTTCTAAGTATCTTGAAAAATGCATAACAATTTTCAGCTTGAAAAAAATCATTCTTTTATAGTAACAAATATTATTTAGATCTGAGTACATTTATAATATGCTTATTCCACTTTCAGTCAATACCTTCAATAAAAAACAATCAGAAGCAGCCCCACTTACCTGATTTTTATACAGACTGAAATGAAGAAGAAAGCAAATTATGAATGATAGAGTAGAAAGGTGATTGAAGCATAGGAAAATGGAGCAGAGCTCAGTTTGTCATGAGTAACATCAAATGAACTCTCTGGAAAAGGGGAGGCGTGGGGTTTTCCCAGAAGAGGCCAGTTATCATTTCTTATTAGCTAAGCAATATCAACACCGGCTCAATTGGGAATTACACTCAAGAACTAATAAAAATCAAGTGAACTGACTTTGTGTCAACATCCACTGCTGACGGGTATATTACAAACTGAGATCTTGTTAACGTCTGTCCAATCAGTTTCCTAGTTAAGTCATATGAGTGTTTTCTCTTACACAGCACAAGATTCATTGGCATCACAATTGGTTGATATTACCGTAAAGTACTCTTGATCACATTTAGTGCATAGAACTGAGCACCATTCCTTAGCCATGGATACATGCATTGATTATTTTTCAATGTAACATATTATTTCAGTAACATGGTAGGATAAAAACCTACCTAATGATGAATTTTAGCAGTTATTTCTGCATTATACTTTGGGAGTGAAGAACTTGTTTCAAGTTAGTATCTTGTCTAAAGTTTATTATCTTCCAGATGTACTAATAATCAGAAGTGGTACATTTCTATTTTTGTTGTGTTACTGGTATAGTTCTTTATGATACTGACTTGTAAATATTCCTAGAGATGGCTAGTGGGGAAAGGGAACTATAACTGTGTTTCTTAGTATTCTACAGATCATGGTCCAGACAGCCAAAAAGAAAATTGCTATGGTTATTTCCTAGGTAAAGCCAATAGAAGTCAACAGTGACATTACATAAACAAACAAACAAACAAACGAATGAATAAATAAATAAGCCAGTATTTTATTCAGGGATGTAATGGTGACTTTAAGAAGAAAAAAAAAAGAGGGTAAGTTTCTAGAAGCTTCTATTTCAGAATTCTAGTTGTGGGGTATATTTGGCAAAGCAGGAATAGGAAGTCACTGTTGCCTTCTGTTGCACCAGGAAGAACAGTTGGGTGCAAAGTTTGCCACAAATCCTTTTTCACTGTAAAAAAAATGCCCTTGCTAGAATCAACGTTAAAATCTTTTGTTAATTATATATATAATAAATTTATATAATATAAATAATATATAATAAATATATATAATATAATATGTATTCAGTGTTATGACAAATGCCTTTATACTCATATTCCAATCTTCATGGATTGTAAGACTTCCTGCACACTCGGGGTTAGGCTCAGTTCATTGAGGAAGACTGTTAGGAATAGAGATTTTCTTTGTGGCTGAGGACAGGGTGTAAGTTAGCACTATGAGAGCAGTCCTGAATGACCCCATTATCAGTTGGAGCTCAGTTTGCTTCAGCTTGCACATCTGTATCTCATATGTGGGTATGCATTTTATGTAAATGTGGACAGAGAAATGCTATTGAAGTTCAAAACCTACCAAAAGGTTCACTCCAGAAATGGAGATTTGAATTTATTAATTTTCCTTTAGATTTATGACATAGGATATACTTATAAAATGTAATAATTAACAGTCCTTTATTATGAGTGCCTGGGAGAGAAGAATAAAGTAAAAGCCATCATCAATTGTACTGAGAGTAAAGTAATTCTACATCTATTAATATTTGTTTTTCTAATGGTTGATATGATTCGTATAATATATTTTAAAGCACTTACAGTAGTCATTAAGTTCCCATTCTTGTATGTATAGTTCTTTACTTGTAAGATTTTTGGTATTGATTCTATAACTGTATGATCTCTGAATTTCTCAATACACACCATTCTTGTGGCTAGAGAGATGGCTTAGTAATTAAAAGCATGAACTGTTCTTGCAGGGGACCTACATTTGGTTTCCAGAACCCATTCTAGGCAGCGTACAAGTGCCTATAACTCCAGCCCAAGAGATATGATACCAGCTTTTGATCATTGTTGACGGACACACACACACACACAAATTAAAAAGTAAAATAAATCGATTCAAAGCATTTTATGTAAATGTGCCCAGTTAAGGGTAAGAATGAGTTGTCTATCCTCTTAGATCTATATTTACCTTATAAATAGCACAGGTAAGTTTTATTGTCCAGTGTCTCAACACTTCAGCTTGACTTTTCTAACCCTGGATGACAGAAAACTCATACCATGTTACAGGTGCGCTCTTTCTCCTTCTCCCTCTTCCCTCTCTCCCCTCACCCTTCCCATCTTTTTCCCATCCTTTTTCCTTCTCCCTCATCTCTCTTTGGGTCTTCTGCTACTGCTATAAATCAATATTTAAGACTTTGTTCTGTATATTTTCTGTGTATGGAGTTACTAGATATTAAAATGTTAATATTTTTATAACAAAGATTGGATTAGTGGATAGGAGTCTTTGAAAAACAATTTAAACGTCAGCATCAATGTTTTGCCCCTAAGTTTGGACATCTACAAAGGTAATAATGTAGTTTTCCGAGGCAATTTTTGATTCTTTTAAAGTAAAGGCAAGATAACACAGCATTTCCCTTGGAAAACGGTATTCAGGTATATCTTCTCTATATTATATGGCTTTCTGGTGCTTTCACTGTATTATCAATTTTGTAAAACATTATTATTGTTTTCCCTTAGAAATTCTGGGTTTCATAGAACTCCTAAATGTTTTCATTTGCTCAAATAAGAAAAAGTATTGCTTTAATAGCTGTCTTACATGGTTACATTTTTATTTCAGAAAAGTCAAGCTAGTTGTTACGACATAACATAAGCATTCCATTCTGGTTTCATTATTATTTGGGTAGTGGTTAAGCCCATGACATGTAAATCCAGGATTTAAGAACGTATGCGCTAAAACTTATTCAGCAATGATAGCCTTTGATTATCTCCTTGTCTCACATGGGCTCTAGAGAACATCTCGAAGAGAGAGCGCTATTCTTGTTCTCAGGGGGGCCTCCACATGTGGGTCTGCCATCAGTGCCCCCTCAGTTCTAGCTCTCAGCAGGCCACTAATGGGAACTAATCAGGAGGAAGGACCCAGCCTTCCTGCTCCTCTCTGCTGACATCCACAATTCTTGCGTCTGTGTAAGCCACATCCCATAATTTCCCAAATACTAGGAGGATGCTACTGAATACTTTTTCTTAGTCTTTTCTTAATTTTTAATGATGGAGTGTATAAAAAGAAGTATAAAACAGTAGTATCATTCAGCTCTAGTGGGAAACTTCCATCTACAGAGTCTATTTCATGTGTGCATCTATATTCAGTGCCCTGCATAGAGCCATCTCCACACATCCCAAAGCACACTGTTGCCTTCAGTCTTACAAAAACACCTTGGTCACTTTACTTCCTTCTTGGGAGTGACCAGTTTTCAGTGTTGGCCGTCCCCTCCCTCCCATTTCTGACACAGAAGCCAACACTTCTTTAATGCACAGATACTTGAAACCCTCTATTTCTCCACTAAGAACAATTTCTTGAACCTTGTCTCATGTAGGACAATAGTATCTGCTCATTTTCATGAATGGAGCTTGGCCACTCTTAATAATATATAAAGAACCTTTGATCTACAGAGCAGACTGATACTTCCCAAGCCCAGGTTAATTCCTTTAAAATGCTGTTTGTTGAATAAATCTGTCAAGATCTGGTCTTGAGTCTCAGGGTCTTTAACTCAGGTTGTCCTAAAAGAATAAACTTACTTCTGGACCAAACAAGAGGTAAATGCTAAATTAACACAGAAAATTAGAAAGACGATTGCCTGAAGGCTTCTCTAGAACAGTGAGAAATTACTCTATAGATGTAGATGAAAAAGAGATTTCTCTATTATTTTGCTCAGAACTAGAGACTCATTTTATGCAGCCTGTTGCTAGTACATCCAAGCTTGTGATCACTTTAGATGATTGCAACTCAACAGGTTCTGCTCCTTAGCCAACCAGCCAACCAACCAACAAAATTATAAACAAATTGTATCTTTTTACTTTTGATTATTAATTAGCCATTGGTCCATCTGGTATAAGCATGCACACTTCCTAACTCTTTATCCAAAAGTGACTCTTTTCTCTGCACATTCTGAATGGCATTTTTGCCTCTCATGTGGCTGACTAGTTACTTATTAAGCACCACTTTGACTCTATAGTATCTGTGAAGACAAAGGATAAATTCATTATATCTGTGACCTGCTCCACAACACTGTATTCGTCACTGGGGAAAGATATCACAGTTTTTGATAAATGATTATCCTTTACTGTACTTGTTGTTTAAAAATAACAATTTTGCAATATAGGGTATGATTTAGACTATAAGCAAGACATAGAAAAACTATAATACCCTATGAGATCTAGCAATATTCCCTTTAATATTTCTGATTAATGAGCTAGACATATTGAGTTGGTGCTGTCATTTACATTCAAGGTTATGGTTAGATGATGAGCAACTGACTTTCTGCACCCATTTCCCCATTGATGAGGTGAGGGTACTAATAATGACCTTTTTAGTGACGTCTGGTAAAGATTTCTTAAAACTGTAAAGCTTTTCTAACATTATCTGACATATGGTTAATGCTCAGGAATGGTTGGCTATTATTAACATTGTCTTTTTTTTTTTTGGTTTTTCGAGACAGGGTTTCTCTGTGGCTTTGGAGCCTGTCCTGGAACTAGCTCTGTAGACCAGGCTGGTCTCGAACTCACAGAGATCCGCCTGCCTCTGCCTCCCGAGTGCTGGGATTAAAGGCGTGCGCCACCACTGCCCGGCTAACATTGTCTTGACAATAAGAAAGGTAAATCTGTCTCTAAGTCAAACCAATGGCAAGAGCTAACATGCTAAAAATAGATCAAGCCTAACCAATGTTAGGTACAATTTACTATTTTGTGATTTGTGTATTTTCAGGCTTTGGTACCCTACAATGAACATAATTGTTGGCTCTCTTTATATATATGGACATTAATTTTGTTACAAAGTTAAAGAAAAAGAAAATATCAATTGCAAATAAAATGAAGAAGCTTGATCATGCCAGGGGTCAATACAAAAATAAAAATCTAGATGTCTAGATGTAAAAATATCTATGATTTTTCCCATTATTTGGTCCAGTTAGTCATCTACTAAACTCCAAATGAATCAGTCCTTTCTTTGGCCCCATGGTGCCCAGTTGTGTTTGCTGTGGTAACCTAGATAAGCACTCAACATTGACATTGCATCACTGGAGCAGGACACACAGAACAACATAAACACAGGCTAAGGTTCGAACTAGCCTCCAGAAATAAGCATGGCTTTGGGTCTCATACCTCATATTCCTGTCACAATAATTTCTCAAAAGAACTCAAAACTTAATCAAATGTAACAGTTTGTTTGCTCTCTCTCTCTCTCTCTCTCTGTGTGTGTGTGTGTAACTTAATGTTTTTAGTTTGAGTGTAAAAGGGAAATGTCCTCACTCCAAACTGGAAACAGTACAAATGATTAAGCACAAGGCTAAAATTTATCCTTGCAATGTTAAAGATATGATTATGATCTAGAATTAGTTTCTTACTGTATGTGACATATTTTTCTAGAAGCACAGATTTTGATGTACTCTGAAAAATCTACAAGATGGATTATTATTAGACACTGACCCAGTGAATTTAATCCACACTGTGATATCATGCCATGCTGAGAGCTGAATTTTCCCTGCTGCTCTTAAAAGAATTAATGTGCTGAAGTTGCATGAAAGATAAAACAATATGTTTGTCAAGATTTTTAGCTAGAACTAGTTTGCTATTTTGCTTAATTTTAATGCAGTTTTCTTTGATTTGCTAAAATAAAGCCCTAACAAAGATTGTATCCTCCAAAGTGGTGAATAACACTACACACAACACAGTTAAAATGCTGAGAGAAAGCTTGTCATAAAATGTTAGGATCAAGCTTTGCCTATCATGTTCTATTATCACAATAACATAGAAACATATTAAACATAATAATTTTACCCAGAATAGTTCTCCTTTTGACATATCCTAGCATTTCAGTCTAATAGATAGCAGGGTTGTCTATTAACAAGAAGAAAGATCTTCAGGAAGAAGAAAAGTCTTCCGTAAACTACAGACGATTTTAAACTTGGAAATGTATTGTTGATGTTACGTTCAGTGAAAGAGCTTTTATCTACTATTTACACATCTCTGGGTTTGGTGCCTAGTACCACCAAACAAGAAAAGTAGCAAGATATATCAGAATCAATATAAAGGTAATCAACGCTAATGACAAATACACTCAGTGTGCTTATGTCAATGATGGTGGCTATGACAATTGAGCAGACATGAATGATCTTCAACCAGCAAAGTCCTTTACACAGAATTTGTCAAATGGTTCGAATTCGCAATGTTGTTGCTTTTTCCTTTAGCTGACCAAATTGTTAAAATAGTCCGTTTCATTCTTTTGAATTCAGTAAGGTTTTAATGTAAATGTCGAAATTATTTCTTTTTCTCAAAGATCTGTCATTAGAAAAGCGGTGGTCAAAAGACCATACTTGCTTTACCAGGTTATGGACTGAAATATTTAGTTATAGAAGTAATTAAGCCCCATGCCAAAAGTTTAATTTGCTACACCATTCTGTTTTTCTTACCTACTGAGTCCCCCAGGAAGCAGTTTGCCTCAACAGGCTGAAAAAACCGTTGCTGGGGGAAATGTATGTGGAGTTAGCAAGCAGGAGACACTGCATACAACACAAAAGTAACTGGCTCTGACTTTGGAAAGTGAGGTTAGTTTGGTACATTAAAGCTTATTTCTTGGTCCTATGGATCTCTTTGTCCTACCTTCTATCATTACTGTGGCACCACTGCCCTACACTGAACTCTACTCCTTCCTCTCCTTTCTTTAAAATTCCTACTGAATCTTTAGGATACAGCTCAGCAATGGTGGACTCACTTATAAACTAAGACCAAAAGACAATGAGAGCTAAATATTGCAGCTGAGTTCGAAGGAACTCGTAACTTAAGAGAACTGAAGTGCAATTGTGTTTTAAATTTTTCAAAGTATCTTCTCATGGAAATGCCTGTATTCATACTCTTTGGCGAAATCCTCAAATTCTTGTGACTTGTGTAAGTAGCTTTACCTTAACTATGCCCAAGGATTAAACTAGGAGTAAAGATACAAGATCAATGGTACTCCCTTTCTAAGGAACCACCTGTTTAAAATCACTATCATTTGCTACAGAAGACCAGATCAAAATGTGGAATTATAGCTTTTTCTCCTACGTGTCACATAAATCTTATATAGGCTTTCTACTCCTGCTTCTGTTAGAAATTGAAGAAATTATTAAAGCTGAGAAGAGATTGCTATTGTTATAAAGATTTTAAATATTCATTGTGAAGGATGCTCACTCCTAGAGAGGACTCAGGAGATTCTGTGAGCCTCCTTTCACATAGAGTGATGTAGACTTTATGTAATTGTAATTGAGTCAACGGTCTGATTGAAAAGATTTGGGATGGTAAGTAAGTGACATTTTCTAGCATTTCATATGATCTTGCACTTTTTATTAGTCTAAGACTCCAGCCTATTGGGATGGTGCTTCCCATACTTAGGGTGCGCCTTCCCTGCTCGGTAAGACCTCCCTGCAAACACCCTCATAAATAGAGACATGTGTTTCCATGGTGATTTGAATCCCAACATGTTGACAATGAAAATTAACTACTATTTTCTGAACAAAGGAAAGAAGAAACAACGAGGAAAGCTGTCCTTTTATTTGAATAAGAAAAGTCTAAAGATAATGATCAAAGCCGATTTTACATGAAAATCTTTCAAAGGACACAAGAAAATACGGAGTAAATATCAAAGATACCCATTATCCTGCCTAATCCTGACAGTTGCTATTCAGACAAAAGTCAATTTGCTCATACCTTAGACTCTTGGAGAAATAACAACTGGGAAATCTGTGCTTTTTAAAGAACAATTCTGTGACAAACTCTAGAGTCCATTTTTACATTGCTGTGAAAAAAATACACGGAAGAACATGAAGCACAGATTCATTTGCCTCTTAGATTTTGAAGCTGAGAGCCAAGATTGGTTGACCCCTCTCTGTTCAGCTTCTAGTGCAGTCCTGAGAACGGCACCAAAATCCAGAACAATAATGGTAGAAGAAAACGAAGAAGACATCACATAGAAGACAGGACAAAAGCAGGCTGGGAGTGAGCCTTGCTTTTTATAGCAACCCATTCTTTCAGGATCTAACTGGAGGCTGGTGAAAATTAGTATAATTCAAGGACAATGGTCTTCCAGCCACTTTCCATAGGCTCTACTTCTCAAGCTCCACATTTCCACATAGTGAAGACCACGCTACCAGCCCATGGGCTTTAAAAGTAAATTTCATCCTTTAACAGTTTTATACATTTACATAATGGTTTTTTGAGACTTTTAACTCTCCACCTTGGAGTCCTGCTTCTCAATATGTATCTTTCCTGTTTCTTTATGTATGGTCCACTGAGTTTAATACAAGTCGCTTGATGAGCATGGGTGAGAAGTTATTTACTGGGAAGAGTAGCTTATCTGTGGCTATACCACTGAGAAAATTGTTACCCTTCTCTCAACAATTATTAATTGTTAAAAAATCCCTCTGTAACAGGTGGGGCCTCATGAGTAACACATTCACAATGCTATGTTGATTGGCCCAAACTTAGGCAAATTTATGTGGATAATTACAGTTATCGTAATTTCATGAATGCAAGGACTGTGTAGGAACATTCTTTGAATCCTGTGTTCTTGTTTCAATTGGTAACATACCCAGATACTAACAGAAGCCCAAATGGTTTTTTTTTTTTTCAAAATGAGGCAAAAATAATTGTTTTTCTCTTGTACACAACCCTCTGCTTCTCTTCCTAAAATGTCAATGCTATTAGACATTTTTATTTCTTATCTCTATTTCTGGACTACGCTGAATCTTGTGGTATTTGTGAGATAGTAACTTGGTAAAGAATATAGAAAAATACAAGCCAGATTTGTTTGATCTAAAATGGTGAGAAGTTAGACATCAAATAATGACAGTGGCCTAAATATGTTAAGTGAAAGCCATTAAGTCACATGTCAACCACCAGAAACTAGAGAAAAGGCATTCAAAGAAGCATGCATTCTCTTAGGGGAATAAACAAGACTTGATCAGCAAGTGCTGTTTTCACCAAACATTAGGAACATTTTGAATGAGAATGTATTTTTGCATAATGAAAATTACCTGCGTTTTAAGCTAACCCTTGAGATGGTAGAAGCACTGGCGAACAATTAATTGTTCCTGGCAGTTTAAAAATCAATGAGTACCCTGCTGTAGTAATGTGCTTAGAAAGCAATTGGAAAACAATGTGGGAATTTCACATCTGGATATTCTCATGAAATTCCATCATTAGAACATAGCAAAGATTTTACAAAGGTGAAAATATCCATAAATACTCCCCAAAGCATTCATGCCATAACTAGTCATTGAAAAGGAAGGAGTTTGCAAATAAAATTTGACCTGGAGATCTACTACTTATGAGACACTATGCTAGAGTTAGTAGACACCATTGAGAAATGTCCAATATGGTTAAGAAATGGCATATGCATAGGAAATATGCATGTGAAGTATATTAAGAAATGAGAAATATATATATATATATATACATACATACACATGCATACATATATTACATCTTCACACAGCATTCATATCGTAGATGAGACAATATTAAGTGGGTATTGTGAGTCAGATCCTCTTTAGACTGCCTCCACTCTTGTCTCTTTTCATAGAACTATAGATCCTCCGGGTCAACAAGATACCACTGGGAGTTAATAGATGGAAGTAGGCAGAAGATGCCCATGGCTGGATGGAGCTAGATGTTCCGCTGGTACATACTGAGTGCTCACATTTCAGTTATCTTTTGGGCTGTGCTTCTGTCAGTTCTTGCAAAAGGCTAGTAATTTATTTTTGGTAATGTTATGATTATATGATTAACTTTTGATCTTTAGAATTCACTCATGTTATACTTGTATGATTTCTCTTTTGTTAAAGTTTTATTCTCTGTTCTAATGTCTATTTGTTAATATTTACACATGTTCCTAATTTCAATGTAATGAACCTTTTAAACACATTTTATAATGGTTTGAATCCATTGAAATATTTGTATTTTATATTTTTTTCTTTTTTATTGATTTTATTGAGCTATACATTTTCTATGCTCCACTCCCTGTCTCATCCCTCCCTTCAACCCTCTTCCATGGTCTCCATGCTCCCAATTTACTCAGGAGATCTTGTCTTTTTCTACTTCCCATGTAGATTAGATCCATATATGTCTCTCTTAGGGTCCTCATTGTTGTCTAGTTTCTTTGACACTGATTTGTAGACTGATTTTCTTGGCTTTATGTTTAACAACCACTTATGAGTAAGCAAATATAATAATTGTTTTTCTGGGTCTTGGTTACCTCACATAATATGATATTTATCATACATACCAAGTTTATAAGTACTTGAAAAACAGAGGGATTATGATGTCTGATTAGGAAATGCAAGCTTAATTCTTGATAAAAAGCTGAGTTGGAGAATAAGTTAAATCCATAGTTGTTGTATGTTTGTTCTCTATACACAGATTTTCACACTTAGTCACTGGAGCATTTGGGTCAATTTCAACTTTCACCATCAAGGCAGACCTTTTACTGTGCAAATGAGAGACCCCAGATTAAAAGTCATCTATGGGCTCTGCACAGGATTAGACATTGCGAATGGGATGGATGGAGCCACATCCATTTCATCTCAGAAACACAATGAATATCTGTGTTATTAGTCCACAGACTGTTGTAGTTTATCCCCTTCTATTGATTACTCTGTGGTGGATTTCAAATAGCTCGAAATTAATACTTTTCTTGTAGTAATTCGAAGATTTCTATTTGTACATAGGGCTCATTAGTCTCATGGAATTTTTCTGGTGAACTCTAAGGAGCCAATGCACTGCTATAAAATGCATTTGCTTCTTTAGGTAGAAGTTTCCATGATAGACATAACAGGCATGTAGTACACCAGTTTCATGCAAGAAGTAGCAAGAGTCCAAGGACTCTTACTAATTATCCTAATTAAAATGTTGGTTACTTTATAGTATATTCATAAACTTACACTGAGTAGCCATCCCAGGTAACTATTTTACAAACAGGGCTAATAACATTAGAATTTTAAATGGTTTGCTATCTTTTGACTCATTAATGGTATTTCCCATTCAGGTTTTGAGGCATTCAATAACAGTTTCCTATTTCTGTTTACCTATAATTACAACAAAGGAGAAAGTATACCTCCATAGTGGTGAAATATGGTATTAATTTGCTTTTTTGCAACCGGCTCTTAGAAATTATTTCTTTGAGGAACCTTATGTTGCCATTATGAACAATGAACCTCTCAAGTTTTAAAACAAATGAGGTTTACAATTATGGGAAGTGTTTCCAAATGGCAAATACAATTTGTTATGACAGTAAGGATGTTTTTGTGTAGACCCGTGTATGACTTCTACTGTTTATGGCAAATTAAGCAGAAAATTTCTCATTTTGTACCTGTTTGTACTTTATTTAGCTCTCTTCCATCTGCTCTCCAAAAATGCTCCTGTAAGATGCTGTCCTCTGGCAACCCTCAATGGAATTTGAATCTTTCTGTGTTCCTGAGGAGTTCATCTCCTCAGGTAGTTTCCAGGGACACTCCCATAGCATTTCAATGAAAAACAATTCCCATTCGTTTGGAAGGGTCCCAGTTTAGTAGAGTTTTCACTCATAATTTCCACAATCAGGTATGGACACCATGTACACTTTCCTTTATACTTTCATACTCGGCTTTTCTACAGATTATCAATCACACACTGCAATTTGAATGAGGGCAGTGAAACGGGGTATTTCACAAATATTAGTACTCTTCTGTCTGCAGAGCAATCAATGTCCAATAATCTCTATCCACTGAAGGGAGACTGCTCTCTAGAGAGTTACTTTAAATGAAGGCTTATATGATTTAGACTTTTAGTGAGAAGAGAAAAATTTCAAGCCCATTCATTTCATCTTTATAACTCCATGGCATCAATTAACTTAAAATTCTTGCTGGGAAATTCTTGCATTGTGGAGACTAGTAAGCCAAGTCAGCACACCGGGATCAGTTCCCATGGGGACCACTGACAGCCATGGCATTTAAAAGAACCTTTTCATTTCCATAATCCTAAATTTTATAGTTCAGAAAATGGGTGAAACTTGCTAGGATATTTTGAATATAATATTAATGTGTTATTTTACAAAAACTTTTTGTTGAAGATATACTATGTGGTAGAGTGCTTGCATAACAAATAAGTTTGATACCCTGAATTTGATTTCCAGCATGACAACACACATCAAAACAAATTAAATATAAATAAAACAAAAAGGACTACACAAACAAAACTCCATTGCTAGTGACAAAACTCTGTTTACAATAAGCTGATTATTACACTCACATACTGGTCATTTGATTATTACAAGTGTCATCTGTACACAATAGGAACAAAGGTTTTGCATCCCCAGTTGCATTTTTCTTTTCTTTTTTTAAAATTTATTTATTATGTATACAACATTCTGTCTATGTGTATGCCTGCAGGCCAGAAGAGGGCACCAGACCCCATTACAGATGGTTGTGAGCCACCATGTGGTTGCTGGGAATTGAACTCAGGACCTTTGGAAGAGCAGGCAATGCTCTTAACCTCTGAGCCATCTCTCCAGCCCCCCAGTTGCATTTTTCAAAACAATAAAATCTAAAATGAAATCACTACCAGTATTTGGATCTTAAGTGATACAGTGAACTACTTTCTGCATATTTTATTCTGTCTTCAGAGACCAAAGCATTCCACCATGCAGCAACTTAATTGAAATTGCTTTTGTACCTTCAAAGATGCAGTCATAGTCTGGTAACCAGTTCCAAACATAATTATATTGAGGAAAATGCATTAATATTCTATCATGTTAAACTTCTTTGTAAAAAAAACCTATAATCTGTATAAGCTTACGTATGTTTATTTTTTTAAATATTTTATTCTATTTTCCTTCTAGATGCAATTATTATCCCTCAAATTTAGAATAACAAGTGTTGAAGTAATGTGTTTGTTTTTGCCTCCTATCAGATCTTATTCAAATACTGGTTTAATGTATTACATATCTGTGCAATATCTGAACCATAAGTAACAAAGGTGCTCTCTCACGTTTCAAGTAATATCAGGCTAACTTTCTGAGACTAAATTTAATTGTTTTACAAATATTAACTAAGTAGAATTTTCTTTAGAAGAAAAATCAGTAAATGTCATTTACCACTCACTAATATGGCGCTACATGGAAAAACTAACCCGTAATCAGTTCTTCCTGTTGACCTGATGTGCAACATAACATTATATAATCAATGAATTAAAGGAAATTTAATGTTAGGTGTTATAACTATTCATTTCTACACTTTTAAAACATCAGCAAGACTATTTTTTCCTTTTGGTTGATTCATTCATTAATTCCCAATTTCATTGCTTTATTGAATCATTTAATTGCATTAGCATAATATGTTTACAATTGTTTCCAATATTTCTTTACTTATAAACTCATACTAATATGATAAAATATTAATCCAAACATCTTCAGAAATTCTTTAGAATTATTATTAGATTTCTGAAATAGTGTTATCAAACCACTGTAAAGTTTGAACATCAGGTTTTAAAATAATTCAGGTTATCCATTTATAGGATTTTATTTCCAAATACACCAAGGTGACAAAAGCTTTTTCCTCTCATCTTAACAAATATCCTATAAACTAAAGAGAAAATAAGCACCTAAAATCCATCATTCTAGAGACTGAGATACTTAAAATAATTCTTTCATTTTTTTTAAGTTTTATTCCTCCAGGAAGGTACAGAACAAATCAATCTGTGTTCTTGCTCCTTTGACCACATTTTTCTCAACTTTAAACAAAGTACCGTTTAAATTCTAATGGTGGCACCAGGCAAGGGAGCCATTTGTTTATGGGAGCATTGGACAGTGCTGCAACTTCAGCAGGGTAAAGAAAAAGCTGGTGGCGTGGAGGACTGTCCCAGCATCCGCTCTTGGAATGTGAGTGAGGTTGTCATGTCAGGATGGCTTCATGAGGCAGGTAATCTAAGTTTTGGAGGCCAGTAGAGTAGGAAGACTAGAGTGGAAAAAGACTAGAGAAGACTCTGAGTTTTTCGTGTTGGCAGAATAGGATCCTCAGTGTTGAGAGGGATTGTTGAGTTACTGGGGAAATACATAAATGATTTTGTAAATTCTCAGTAAAACATGAATATGCAAATCTTGCTCCCCTGCAGATTTCCCAAATGCATAATTCTTCATCATTTAAAAAAATTTATTTGAGAATCTCAGCTTGAATACCTTATCCCTCTGCTTCCAGTTCTTACCTTGCCACAACTACCTTCCCAATTTATGAACTCTTCTCTTTAAACTTGTTATTTTCATGTATCTACATATGCACATGTAGATATAAGAACACAGTCTGATGAGTTTATTTAGTGTTACTCATACATGGATGTCTTAGAGCTTATCATTTAGGACTGAATAACATCAGGAACTCATCCCTGGAGATTGATTTTGCCCCTCTCAGCAGCGATTATTTCCTATAGCTCTTCAGTGGGGTCTTGTGACCTTTCTGCCACCCACGTTGGCATATTGGCTAGTGTTGTCATTGTTTAGGTCTTGTTTAGGTGACCATAGAGTAATTTCATGGGTGCAGCTTTCTTGTCACATATGGAAAACATCGTCTTGGACCAAATGTCCTGATCTTCTGGCTCTTGTAGTATTTTTGGCCCTAGTACATGGCCTTTGGTATAGGAGTTTTATTGTAAATGTATTAATTGGGGTTAGGAACTCACATTTTTTTTTCTGTATTTTAAGCAGTTTGAGTTTCTGTAATAAAATCTCTTCACTGCAAAATAAAGCTTCTTTAATGGGAGATGAAAACTATTCTTACCCATGAGCACAAAAGTAAGTATTTAGAAGCAGCTAGGCATTTATATTGGTTCAGAAAAATGGCAGTAGAAGGTTCTCCTGCGTCTACGACAACTGGGGACATCTTGCCAGACTGGTAATTGTTGTGGTTCATAGGTTTTACATATGTGTAGGACTATTTATTGATTTTCTTCATGGCAACTTGAATAGCAACTTCTGATACTATAAGAGCTAGTCCTCAGGGGAGAATCATCTAGATTGGTTTCAACTCAATTCCTCCCAGTCCTGTGTCCAAGTTTGTGGTATCTTCAGCAACAGGGTCTTAATGTTCTAGGAGGGAACCAAGGGTAACAACAATGTCTTGCATTGTACCTGGTATCTCCTCTGATCAACAGCTGCCAGAAAAATTCCCATGCTGAGCACTGAGTATTTTTATATAAGCTTTGACTCTTTGGAAAGCATTATTAGTACAAGTAGTTAAAATATAGCATATACATATATATATGTGTGTGTGTACACATATAGTACATGTATAAACACACATAGCATATATATGCACACATGTATGTAGTCTAAATTTATATATGTGTGTACATATATATATAATGTACGTTTACAAATACATACAACATATGAAATCAGAAAATAAAATTAAAATTGATAGTTTGGAAAGTATACCATCTTAACAGTCTTCTAGGGCTTATATGTTTATGATATTAATATCAGTAAATATCCTAAAATCATTGCACTTTCATTTGAAGTTTAATATGGAGACATTCATTTAATTTTCCCTTAATTACAAGCTTCTATGTTTATGTTTAACAAATAATCAACATAATCTAACATTTAAGAGGTCAAAGCTCTTTAGATTTTCAAACTTTGATCATTTTCATCAATGATTAAAGACTGATTTTGTATATAAAAGTACTCATCATACGAGTAATATTGTCTGGAATCAACAGGTTATATTTACTGATATTTATGTATATACAAATATATACATGAATGAAATAGCAATTAATGAAAACAAGAGGCCATGAATTGGAAGGAGAAGCAGAGGTGTGTATGAGAGAGTTTATAGGGAGAAAAGGGAAGGTAGAAATGTTATATTTAAATTTCAATCTCAAAAATAAACAAGATATTCATGGTTAGATATCAAAGAGCAAAATTTAACTTGGAACCTCTTATTTTTGCTGCCTTCTATGAAAACTATTCCGTTTCTATTCCCACTTGTGGAAGTTTTCAAATATCCTATGCTCTCAATTTTTCTCCTGAATTTAAAATCTAACAATCTAAAACAATTATCTCTTAATTTATCTCCTGGAAAATTAGTCTCTAAAGTGTTCAGATAAAACCCATGTTCACACAGATGACTGTAGTTAAAGTCAGTGGGACTCAACATGCAACCAAAGGACATGAATGTGGGAATGAGCCTTGGGAGAAGAAAGGAAGTGAGCAAGAGCGGGAGCCAGAGAGAACTGGGAGGTCTTACTTCAGTCAGAATTCAGTATGTATGTATGTAGAAAGCTGTCAAAAATTGTTTTCATTAGTTATTAAAATATTGAAAATTTAATAATCAACTTTGCATTGCTTATAAATAGCTATAGGAAACTAAGCTCATAAATTAAATATAAAATAGTTAATACATTCAACACTGTTTCTTTCAAATGATGTAGTTGTCATTTCTGTAATAGATTCATTTATTTTGTATAAAATTTCTAAATTCTGTGTAATATTACCTGTTTGTACTTTGAGTAATCATTTTTAACATTTTCAATTTTGACTTGAGCTCTGTCAAATGTAGAAAATTTCTATTATCACCTTCATAGATATCCCAATCATCTCACCATGTCTACTTCGCCAAACACACATGCTCAATAGCTTGCCATTCCTTCTTTTAGTTGGGTCTTTTATTTTGCATATCTATCTGTCTGTCTGTCTATCTGTCTGTCTATCTATCTGTCTATCTATCTGTCTATCTATCTGTCTATCTATCTGTCTATCTATCTATCTATCTATCTATCTATCTATCTATCTATCTATCATCTATCTATCTATCTATCTATCT
>JABTXL010012489.1:2014994-2107003 GCA_025134845.1 Neodon shergylaensis | reverse complement strand
CATCTATCTATCTATCTATCTATCTATCTATCTATCTATCTATCTATGATCTATCATATATGTATGTATGTATTAGCTTGTTTATTAATTTAGGCTTTTTGAGGCAGGGTTTCTGTTTGTAACCACACTGGCTGTCCTTGAACTTGCTGTGTAGATCAGACTGACTTCGAACTCACAGAGAACCACTTGCCTCTGCCTGCTGAGTGCTGGGGTTAAAGACCTGGGTCACCGTTGCCTGACTTAATTAGTTCCTAAACATATACAGTCATTTTCTCTTTCAAAGTTTATTTTCTTTCCTTCTTTTTCTGTTTGTTTGTTTTTGAGGCAGTATCTAACTCTGTAGCCCAGGCTAGCCTGGAAGTCACAGTGAGCCTCTTTTCAGCGTCCCAACTGTGCCAGTCACAGGTATTTCCCACCATACCTGGCACCACGTTAGGCTCCAATTTAGAACAGCTGGCACTGTGATCATTGGTACAGTTCCTCTCTTCCTTGTTTATCACTGCTTGCAATTACTTCTTTTGTAGTCTCAACTATTCGTTGATTTTTTAATCAGTCTAAAAATGCAGATGAAATATAAAATCGTTCATATGAAATAACAGAACAGGAATTGTTCATTAACATTTAATTTTGGTACGAATCAAATTTTTACACTGAAACTGACTAGCCCCTCTGATATAAGTAGTGAATATTTATGAATTTGATTTAGGAGCATATTAATATTTACCTTTTGATTATTAATAGCTAATAATTATGTCATGGGTGTATTATATGTAAAGTATCATTCACTCAAATAACAACTCATCAATACACTTATACTAATCTAGATGAGTGGATAATGGGAACTTCAATAATGACCAGGAGAAATTTTCAGTTACGAATCTATACATATATGTGTACATACATGGGTATGGCAGTCAGATGATTTATGAACAGGTAGATCAACTGCTAGTTTTGAAGCAGCAGTGATCATATGCAAGATTGAACTCCATGTATATTTACAATTGAAATTGTAAAATGTGGTCTTCCGCTGTACAAGTCATGCTTTTACTTGCAATGCTTTTTCTGTTCCTGTTAGCTATTTTCATATTTAGTTATTTTAATTTTCATTTTTCAGGAAATGTACCCAGAAAGAGTTCTGAGAGCTTCCTCTTTGCTGTCCTGCTGTGACTAAACACAACACACTGCCATATTTGGTAAGTTCATCAGTTTTTGTCTTAAAAAAATCTTGCTGACACAGATAACTACTTTTCTCATTTGCAAGTAGAGTTGAGTTTTGTTTTAATTAGGCTCTTAATTGGATTTGTTTCTTCCAAGCTTTGTTTCCCTTAACTTTATCTCATTTAAGAAATGGCAAAAGTGCTTTTACCTGTTAGATTAACTTTGTGTCTTTTTATCTATTAGCCAATATTGTAATGACTCATGAAAAGACCCTTATGGCCGGTGAAGTAGTTCAAAGAGATGATGCTGTCAGGAATGCTGATTTGTCCTGGACAGACATGTTCATAATTATCACATCCTTTGTTGCAATGAGTGAATAGATCTTTGTTTGCAGAAATGCCCTTTGAGGCTGTATTAAGGTAGCTAAACACTTTTTTTTTTGCAAAAAGTGACTTTATCTTTTTCCTAGTGTTTAGATTTTATGTTCATGCATTTAAATATTTGTCATCACCTTGTGATAATGTATATGTAGCATTGATGTCTTGGACTTGATCACAAATTTATGGCACCCAACAAAGAGCAAACAAGCAAGGCTGTTGTGTGGAGAGTCATGAATGACACCGAACCGAATGCTTCTGAAACATTCAGGTTTATAACACCTCTGGTTATCTCAAAGTTAAAATTTGGCTATTTCACCATTTCTGGAACATAGTAAGGGCAAATTAGCATCTTCCACTTTATAAGCTGTTTCCTGGTTTTGTGATAAAGTTCCTGTGTTCCTAATTGCTTTTTTTATGACAGACCCAGTAAATGGAGACATGAAAAGCATGTTATTTATTTTGACATTTGCAATATTTTTAGCTTTTCATTATTATAGACTATGTCTGCTAAGCAAGACAAAATTTCTTCTCTGTTGCCTCACAATAAATAGATAGAAGGTCAACTAGATGAAGATAAATGCCTGTTACATTCTAAATTCCATGGGATAGTAGTTTTTTCAAATATTATTCACTGGGAAGGTTTTGCACCTCAGTATTTTCAATCATTAATGATGAGATTATCTAGTTGGAGAGTTGGCTTACAAGTTAAAACATGGTATGGAAACCTATGTAATAATTCAGAGGGAAAAAATTAATTCATAAACATACTAGACATATAACACAGGAAGAAAATTTCTTAAGTTGGAGAATTTTTAAAACTAATTTATTTACTTGTATTTTCTGTACGTTGGTGTTTTGTCTGCATGTATGTTTGTGTGAAGGTGTCAGATCCCCTGGAACTAGAGTTTCAGACGGTTGTGAGCTGCCATGTGGGTGCTGAGAATTGAACTCAGGTCCTCTGGAAAAGTCAGTGCTCTTAATGACTGAGCCATCTCTCCAGCCCTAGTCAGAAGCTTATTTTTTTTTCATCTTAGGTTTAAGTTAGAGCCCAGTAGTTCTGCTGTTTTGTAAACCCTAAAATTTCAATGGTTATTTCCTTTTAATAGAACCACAAAGATTTCTTATAAACCATGCTTAACTACAATTGCTTATTTTTGATGATTTATCTCTATGTGCATGTTATCTATTTCTTGAATCCTAAATAACATCAATTATTCTATATTATTTTATTTTAATAAAAATATTCACTGGATGTTTTTAATGTCAAGCCCTGTGTATAAAAATCTTTACAGAAATGGTGTTTAATTTGACTTTTACAAGATTATCAGTGACAAATATACATGTTTCTATTAGAATTTCACAAAATTCCATTTTATCCCTTACTGAATTCACCTGCTTCATATCTAATTCACTCACGTGGAATTCTGTAGAATTGTTTAGACTTAGGTTAATAAGACCCTAACAAGAAAGAAGAATCGCATCCTTAGCTATGACCATAGTATTCCTGATTGGTTTGAGGTCCTGTGGTCTTGGAAGCTACAGAGAAATCTGAAATCCATGAAGAAGAAAAAAATGAGAGTGTGATGAAATTCAGCAATAGTGTTTCAGAGATTTTTCCTCTTTTACAAAAAGAAGCAGAATAATTCCACTTGTAAAGTAAACATGACATAACTAAGCACAATTTTTCATGTTTATGATAGGATTATAGAAAAAACCCTCTTACTTTATAGTGACTTAAAAATACAAACATTTGGGTGTGAACAGATGTCTCTGTAAGTAAGAACACACACTGCTTTTTAGAAGACCAGAGTTTGGTTGCCAGCATTCATGCCAAGTGGCTCAAATATACCTGTAGTCAACTCGAAGGACATCCTTTGACTCTTATCAAGGCATCCCCTCTCACATGTACAAATTCACATAATTATAAATAGGTAAATCTTTGAAAATATCAAGATATTGGCAACATAGGCAATAGAGTTCTAGGCTGTTGAACCCCTCCTCTTCCTCCTCCTTCTCTTCTTTCTTCTTTTGGTTTGTTTCTTTGGTTTTTCAAGACAGGGTTTCTCTGTCATTGAGCCTGTCCTGGAACTAGCTCTTGTAAACCAGGTTGGCCTCAAACTCACAGAAATCCACCTGCCTCTGCCTCCTGAGTGCTGGGATTAAAGGCATGAACCATCACCACCCTGCCTAGATTGTTGAATTTTTAAGCACTCAAATAATTCAAGATAAAAATTTATAAAGACTTTCTTTAAAAATATATATTTCTTTTCTCCACCTATGTCTGTCTCTTTCTGTGTCTGTGTGTGTGTGTGTACATGTGTGTACATGTACAAATATGTTTATATGTTTATATGTGTGCATCATAGTCAGTTTCCTGGCTCTCAATTCCCCTTGACTTTTAAAATAAAATACATCTTATCCTGAAGAATCATTTGAAGAAAATATACTAATTAATTGAACCTGAGGTCTTCTAAGCTTAAGAGTATAATATTTCAGTTCTGTAAGGTGTTATTTGCTCATCATGTTAAACGTTATTGGCCTTGATTTTTTTCAAGTCAAATCAGGATTGCAGTATAGTTACTCTGTAACTGTCCACAAAATCTTAGCCTGTTCTTTCCAAGTATCATTCATATTCAAACCTGTGGATAAGAAAAACAAGGTGAATGAGTGAACTGCTACAGATATTCTCATGATAGGTGTAACCCAATTAGGGGCATGAAATATCAACAAGTCTTAGATCCAAAGGAGGGAGGGAATGAGAAGTGTGACGAAACATCTAATTAGCTATTGTCTCCATCAATTAACCCTCCATCCCTAATGAATACTCAGTGTGGCTATCTCTGAGGGTTTAAGGATGATCAAAAGAGACCCTTGGCTTCTGGAAGGGTGATTTCTTTGGGAGCTACAACAATTTGATCTGGTTAGAATCAGTCTACTCAAGTGTGTTATTATCATTAAAAAAAAAAAGCAAAACCAGCTCTCTTCTTGTTGCTCTTTCCTCAAGAAGAGTCTATACCTCCCAAGGAAATACCTAAAATGTTTTATTATTATTCTAGTGTTTAGGCAATGGATTAGTTAGGCTTAGAAGTGTTTATTTTCTAGCTTATAATGCCAATTGTTATACAGCTTTCTTTGCTCGACATTAAGTAGGTACTAAATCAGCATTTCCCCAGTTATTTTAATTTGATAAATTAAATTACATTACAATTTATGCTAAGAATTTCAAAGAACAAATAATGATGCAGAATTTCAGTATTGCTTCTAAATCTTTTTTCTTTTTTATTGTTTATATTGGGCTATAAATTTTTCTATGTTCCCCCCCTTCCTCCCTTCACCCCTTCTACCATTTCCCATGACCCCCACATTCCCAATTTACTCAGAATATCTTGTATTTTTCTCTTTCCTATTTAGATTTTTGTATGTCTCTCTTAGGATCCCCTTTTTGTCTAGATTCTCTGGAGTTATGTTTTGTAGGCTGCTTTTTCTTTATGTTTAAAAGCCACTCATTGTTGTGGGTCAATGGTCTTTTATCCTGTCACTGCTATTATTTTAATAAAACACTGATTGGCCAGTAGCCAGGCTAGAAGTATAGACAGGGCAATCAGGCAGGAAGTAGAGGCAAGGCGACAAGAACAGGGAAAATGCTGGGAAGAAGAAAGGTTAGTCTGCAACTGTCACCCAGATATAGAGGAAGCAAGACGAGAATGCCTCTCTGATATAGGTACCAAGCCACATAGCTAACACAGTCAAGAATTATGGTTAAGATGTAGAAATAGGTAATAATAAGCCTGAGCTAATTGGCCAACCAGTTTATGATTAATGTAGATTTCTGTGTGTTTCTTTGGGACTGAATGATTGGGCAGAACAGAAACCTCAGTCAACAACTTATGAGTGAATGCATTTTATTTGTCTTTCTGAGTCTGGATTACCTCACTCAATATGATGTTTTGCCTGGACATTTCAAGATGTTATTATTTTTAGTACTGAGTAGTACTCCATTGTAGAAATGAACCACATTTTCTTTATCTGTTCTTAACTTGAGGGGCATCTAGGTTGTTTCCATGTTCTTGTTACTATGAATAATGCTGCTATGAATATAGTTGAGCACATGTTCTTGTGGTGTGATCTGAGTTTCTTTTGGGTATATACCCAAGAGTGGTATTGCTGCATCTTGAGGTAGATTGTTTCCTAATTTTCTGAGAAATTGCCATAGTGATTTTTCAAAGTGGCTGTACAAGTTTGCACTCCCACCAGCAATGGAGGAGTGTTCCCTTTACCCCACATCCTCTCCAGCATAAGTTGTCATCGGTGTGCTTGATCTTGGTCATTCTAACAGGTATAAGATGGAATCTCAATGTTGTTTTGATTTGCATTTCTCTGATGGCTAAGGGTGTTGGGCATTTTCTTAGGTGTCTTTCAGCCATTTGAGATTTCTCTGTTTAGGTCTGTGCACCATTTTTTACTGGATTGTTTGTTCTATTGATGTCAAGTTTCTTGAGGTTTTTGTATATTTGGAGATCAGCCCTCTGTTTGATGTTGGATTGATAAAGATCTTTTCTCATTCTGTAGGCTGCAGTTATGTCTTCATGACCATGTCCTTTGCTTTACAGAAACTTCTCAGTTTCAGGAGGTCCCATTTATTAATTATTGCTCTCAGTTTCTATGCTACTGGGATTATAATTAGGAAGTGATCTCTTGTGCCAATGCATTCAAGAGTACTTCCCATTTTCTCTTCTATGAGATTCAGTGTGGTTGGTTTTATGTTGAGGTCTTTGATCCATTTGTACTTGAGTTTTATGCATGGTGATAGATATGGATCTATTTTATCCTTCTATATGTTGATATCCAGTTAGGCCAGCACTATTTGATATATGTGCTTTCTTTTTTCCATTTCATCTTTTTTGCTTCTTTGTAAAAAATCAAGTGTTCATAGGTGTGTGGATTGATATCCACACCTTTGATTTGATACCATTGGTCCTCCTGTCTGTTTTCATGCCAATATCAGGCTGTTTTTATTACTGTAGCTCTATAGTAGAGTTTAAAGTCCAGGATTGTGATATCTCCAGAAGTTTTTGTTGTTGTTGCTGTATAGGATTGTTTTGGTTTTCCTGTTTTGTTTCTGTTTTTCCATATGAAGTTGAGTATTGTTCTTCGGAGGTCCATGAAGAATTGTGTTGGGATTTTGATGGGGATGAAATTGAATCTGTAGATTGCTTTTTGGTAAGATTACTATTTTTATTATGTTAATTCTACCTGCCCAAGAGCATGAAAGATCTTTCCATATTCTGGTGTCTTCTTCTATTTCTTTCTTCAAAGACTTAAAGTTCATGTCATACATGTCTTTCACTTGTTTGATTAGAGTTGCCCAAACATATCTTGTGTTATTTGAGGCTATTGTGATGGGTATTGTTTCTCTGATTTCTTTCTTGACAAGTTTATCATCTCTAGACAGGAAGGCTACTGATTTTTTAAATTAATCTTGTATCCTGCTACATTACCAAAGGTGTTTATGAGCTTTAGGAGTTGCTTGGTAGAATTTTTTGAGTCACCTAAATATACTAGCACATCATATGTAAATAGTGATAAAAGTCTTAGATAAAGCAGGGATACAAGTAACATACCTAAACATATTAAAGGCAATATACAGCAAGCCAACATCCAACATCAAACTAAATGGAAAGAAACTCAAAGTAATCCTGCTAAAATCAGAAACAGGACAAGGTTGTCCACTCTCTCCATTTTTATTCAATTCAATACAGTAATTAAATTTCTAGCTAGAGCAATAAGAGAACAAAAGGAGATCATGGGGAAGTCAAACTCCTAACTGATCTTGTAGAATTATTTAGGATAAAAGTGACTCTTAATAATTATTATGCAAATGAATGAAATTTATCCATATATGCACTTTTGTGGCTACAGAAACTGCTTATAATAGATCAAACTCTGGATAGTAAATTTAACTTGTCATTCCAGCCCTTTGGGAGATTCACAAACTACAGGCTGAAACAACAAGTTCTTTGCAAACCTGAGTTACATAGGGAGACCCTGTCTAAAAAATTCTACCCCAGCTAAAATAATGATGTTTAACAACAGAAACTAACATTTCATGCATGTCCCATTTTTAGATCTATTTGTCGCTGCCTTTTGCCATGCATTGTTTTCTTTATATAACTCTCAAGTTATTTGGGGATAGGTGCCAAAAACTGTTTACTATAAAAGAAAAACACATACCACACCAAAACCCATTCATAAGTTATGTACCGTAGCAGCAGAGCATAACATCGGACAGATGCCAAGTTACATCAAAATCAGACTCACAAAGAGATGTGCTGGGAGATATTCTGTAAGCTTGGAATCTCCTTGTTTACTAGAGGAGTACTAATTTGTAGATCTCTCTCTCTCACACACATACACACTTATGAGGAAGATCCTGGTACATTTGAAATATGGACTTAATATTCTATTCTCAATAGCAGCTTTGGAAACTACTGGGAAGATCTGTTGCCTGTGGTCTTGCTTATCTGACACAGGTAGAGACCCTGAAACAAATTTAAAGGCACTTGCTAAAATGAGAATTGATTGTCTGAATATCTGAACACTCAGAATGGTTCACAATTGTCTCCATTTAAACCCTTGGGCATTGAAAGAGAAAAATTTAACAAAATCAAAACCATTAAATTTTCCAATTCAAAGATTTAAAAATTCTTAAATATTCTTGATATTACAACTTCGGGGAAATATGAATAATGTTTTCTTTTCAGTAATCCCATTTTTGAAGGGATTGTCTTTGCATGTGACTGTCTCTAATTTTTTTCCCCTGCATAATTAATAGCAGTGACTTTCTGTGTCATTTGCCTTACTGATCACATAAACAAATCTGCCTTTTGTTCTGCTCTGAGTTGGTACTGAAATGTTTTATGCACCATTGCTTCTTAATACATACCAGACAATTAACTCTGTTATAGTTGTTTATATAGGACAATATCTGAGACCACTAAAGGAAATAACATATCTCAAAATGACTTTGTTTTTCTAAGATCATCTTCAAGATGAAAGATATTTTGAAAAGGGAATCCATGACATTTAAAAAATTGTATAGGATATCATATAGATAGGCAGGAAATATTTTTGCATGTATTCTCAAGTATCCATAATATCAAGTGTTTTACCAGTATGACCTAGTCTTATTCAATGAAAAGAGACCCTGGCAATTTTTAGGCAGTAACAAAATGTGAGGGTACATATACATACATACATACATACATACATTGCCTAATTATGCTCTAGCTTACTGGCTTGTTCCAGTCTGGAATTCCCCCTTTGCTATTCTGTTTCTTGACTATTGAGTTCCTTGCACAAGCCAGACTTTCTACTCATGCAGCTCAGAATACCGTTTTCCATCTCTCTGCTCTATTTTGTGGCATCTGTGAATCAAAGCACAATTGATGCCAAGTGCAAGGGTTTGACTGTGCTCTGATGATTGCGCACACAGACAGAACTGTGGCCACATTTCAGTCACTGGCTATGTCAAAGACAATCTTTTCTGCTTAGCAATGTTGCACACAACTCTTAGTTCTTTAGAAGCACAGAGAGGACTACTTATTTTGTGGACTATTTATATGGCATTTAAAGTGTTAGCGTTAACAGCTAGCAGTTCAAATCAAAGTAGTTATATGTTTTGCTACAGTCCTTATTATGTTCTTAGTCAGAAATAGTTGGAGCACAGAGACAGAACTCCAGACACAGCACTTTACTGTGCCTGAACTGATCTTGTAAGTACCCAGTTCTTCTATCAAGTGGCTGGGGACATTGTCTATGATGCTGTGTGTGAGACAGATACAGGAAAGAGGACGTGTGTGCATGTGCGCACAAGCGTCTCTCTCTCTCTCTTTCTCTCTCTCTCTCTCTCTCTCTCTCTGTGTCTGTCTGTCTGTCTATCTGTGTAGGCATATGTATGCCTTTAGGTATGCCAGGTGTCTTCTCGATCATTTCTCCACTCCATTACTTTTAAGAATAATTTTATATTAAATTATGAACATATGTGAGTGGGGTGGAGTGTGTGCAGGTGAGAACAAGTGTGTCTAGACAAAGGCATAGATATTCTGTAACTGGGGTTGCAAGCAGTTGTGAGCTGTCTGATATAGGTCCTGCGGATCTGAATACAAATCATTGTGCATGCATGGCAGATACTTTACGGATTGAGCCAGCTGTGTAGGCTTCAAATATAAATCTTTTGATCTAAAATATATGGCAGTATGGTAGAAGAATTCGGTGTAGTGTGAACTCAACTAGAAGCAGAGTCAAATGATGACCTTCCACAGTTCTTTCTCTGTAGGGATAAGCCCAGCCCATTAGGGGGCATGTTTGTCTCGGGCTAATGTTTACATATAAATCTGGCAAGCGTGAGCCCCGCCAGTCTCTTTTTTGGTATCTCCTACTCTTCGCTGGATCTCTGGTGTTGTAAGTTATTCCTTCATTAAAATTTGTTGTTTCATATTAAGCTAACCTGGTTATTATACCGTCTACACTTCTCAGGAACTGTGAAATAAACATTTTCAGTAACTGTATTTTCTGGATCCAATTTTAGGTCATCATCTGGGCTGGAACTATTGCTTCTTATTCATTGTTTTCCACAATTAACTGATAATTAGGTTACTATAACTCATCCTTCTTACTTGCCTTGTCTTAGATGCAATTAATTTTGTTGTTTCCCTTCCCACCTCACCAGTCTTTCTTTTTATACTTTCTTTACTAGTATTCTTTCTACTTTTCTTTTCTTATATCCCCACTCCACTGCTTTCCCTAAAGCCTTATCCGTCTCACTCTCCCAAACTCCTTCCTAATTTCCTGTTCTTCGCCAATATGTACTCTATCAGGATACACGTAGTTAAAAGAGTTGAGGATCTACATACAAGAGCTCGTGGTATTTATCTCTCTTAGCTTGGGCCACCCATTTAATCTAATGTTTTCCAGTTCCTTCCATATTCCTACATGCTCATAATTATGTATTTCTTTAAGGATGAATAAAATTCTACTGTGTATACATATGTACCATATTTACATTATTCAGTCATATGTTGATGGACATCTAGACTACATCTGTTCTTTGGAATTGTGAACAGAGCAGCACCAAATGCGGATATGAAGATGTTCGTAGAGCAGGAGATTGGGTCCTTTGAGATATGCCTAGCAGTGCATAGCTGAGTCCTATGGTCATTCTACTTTTAGGTTTCTATTTGTGTTTTAGAAGCCTCCACACTGATAACCATAGTGGTCAATCCAATAAGGAGGAAGTGTTCATCTTTCCCCAGGTCTTCTGCAGCATGTTCTGCCAATTATTTTCTTGCAGCTGGTAATTCTTACAAAAAAAAAAAAAAGGTGAGGTATAATTGTCAGGTACTTTTAATTTTCACATTTCTGATGGCTTGATTTGCTGAGAACCTTTAAAACATTTATTGGTCATTCATATTTCTTTGGAGAACTGTCTGTAAAGTGCAATGGATTTTTTATGGACTGGAAGAGGTCAGTTTTTTTCTGTACTTTTGTATGTAACCCTTCCAACAGAAGTATAGCTATCAGGTTTTATTCCATTCTAACACATACGTCATTTAGAATCAAGTTAAAGATTTTCATCATCTTGTGGTGAAAGGTTTAAAAATGTTTCTTTCCTTGGGCTTGTGATGTAGAATACATTTTCCACATCTGCTCATCCTATTGTAACTTGGTACCCATTGATTAATGACTCATTTCTCTGGCACACCCTTCTTCTTTACTTTTTTTTTTATCCATTCATCAGCCAATAAACTCTTAGATTGCATCTATTTCTTTGTTATTGTGGATAACAAAACTCCCTCAATGAAAGAGGGAAGGCAGACACCTGTGAATGTTGATTTTGTTACTTTTGTTACAAACTTCAAAGTGTAATTGTTAGATAATAGACCTTTATGTTTATCAATTAATAATACTTTGGCTTAAATTTAATACCAGTAATTTTGAAGTTGTGATAAGTGTAATTTCTGGTTGATAAAATGTATAGTCATCAATTTAAAATAATGTTAATAATGAACATAATTGACATATGATATTAAATGAGTTTTAATGGAAATAATATCATTCTTACTGATAGTGCTATTGTGGTGTGTTGAGAAATTTCATAATTAAGAAATGTTTCATAAAAGTAAAATAAAAATTATCTATTTCTCATTAGCATGTACCAGTCCTCTGAATTTAATTCATGAATGCTATGAATGGGATCTGTAAATTCAAGAATGGCAACTCTCCTTTGGAGTCACAACCCATATCTGTTAGAATATTAAGTTCCGAGAAACATGCCCTGGAATTTTAGTGCTACATGGCAAGTTATCCTGACCATCTCCCCTGTTGTTGTCTTTATGTCTGCATACTTTTAAGGTTGAACTCACAATGAGCACAACTTCATGAGTTTTCTGTAGAGATTAAAATTCATGCTACCACAAGAGTTGGTGGTGCAAAATTGTTCCAGGTTCCCTGGGGTCACCCTACTTGCTGTGAAGCCTTCATGGGCTCCTTCACAGTTTAGAAACAAAGCAAAATAAGCACCATTCAGGATCCCAAGAGTGGCATTTCTTTCTATGTGTGTCATGATTATAGCGCAAAATAATCTTCTTCTTGAAATCAAATTCAGAATAATAAATATGCTATTAAAAGGATATTGCCATATGGGCATAAAATGAAACAGTATTAAATATTAGGATAGAATGCTAAATTCCCTGCATTCTGATCTTAAATTTGGCTTTCTGTAGCTGTGACTCATTTATGCTTTGTGTGACATTATTATTTCTTGTATAATCTTCAAAAAAAGCAAGGCTGTAGAGGCACAAGTTTGTAATAAAGGCTATGTTTAAGTATTATCCTTGATGCTTTTATCCTATTCTTTTTCAGAATAAGCTCAGAAACAGAGATGAATGCTTGGTAATTGACTTATAGTAACAGAAACCATTCATACTCAACAATTAATACATTAATCTATTTTAATTGTTTTATTCCATAACATGTAGAGTCATCACATTTATTTAAACATAATGACAGTCATTACAAAGGAAAGCTTAATTGGCTGACAGGGAGCCTGAAGAATGGAAAAAGTCTTTGCCAACTATATGTCTGATAGAAGATAAGAATCTAGAGAATGCAAAAAACTAAAAAAAATAAATACCGAGAAAATGAAAAAACAAACTGAAAAATGGGCTATAGAGCTATACAGAAAGTTTTCAGAAGAAAGACAAATGGCTAAGAAATACTTTTTTTTAGTGTCCACCATCCTTAGTTAAGAGGTAAGTGCAAATTAAAACTACTCAGAAATTTCATCCTAATCAATTCAGAATGGCTAAGGTTAAGAAAATAAGACAATAAACACTGGTAATAATGTAGGGTAATAGAAAAATCATGTATTATTGGTGGAATGCAAATTGATCCGGTCACTATGGAAACCACTGTAGAAGTCTCTAAATCAATAGCCTACCATTTGACCCAGATAAGCTAATACTAGGCATGTTCCCAAAGGACTGTATTTCCTTCTAGAGACAGAGAGATGTCAATTCATGTTCATAATCCTCCTTTCAAAGTAGCTAGGATATGGGAAACAGCCTAGATGTCCTTCAACTAATGAGTGGATAACAGAAACATGATCCTGATTCACAATTATGTTCTATTCCATTGTAAAACAATGAACATTTCTAAAAGATGGATGGAAATACTGAGTGAGATAACCCTGACCCAGAAAGAAAATTGTTGCATGGTCTCACTAATGTGTATCTTAGCATCGAATATTTAACTTTGTGGATTAAACCTAGAGTATCGGTAGAATTCAGGAAACTAGGAATGGGCCATGGGCATGGCGGGAAAAGAAAGATCTTTAGAAAGTAGGGTCAGAGGAACAAAGGTGATCGGAAGGGAAACAGCATAAAATGAGGAGCAAAAGTTTACATGGGAACAGATATAAAATAAAGAAGAGGAAGGATGGGAAGAATACATTAAAGATGTTTGAAATGCCATATAGAATTTTATTATTTTATAAAATATATATTTAATATATACGATATATGTATAAAAACATAAACATATACATGTGTATGTATATGTGAATGTATGTTTGTGTTTCTGAATTCAAATAGAGCATCATGGAAAAGGGTTAAAACATTTCCCCAGAAACAATAGGTTGTCAAATCAAATGACCCTTGAATTATTGATTAGGGATGGCCTTGAGATCCCTAAGTAATATACGTTATCATTATTGTTCTTGGTCTCCCATCTGAACTTCAAAGGTAGGCCCTATTGCTAAAGACAACACATTTGGTCACAGGACATACAGAAATCAAGTTGGTACTAAGGAAGATTTGTTGCTGATAGCTACTTTCCATACTACTGAAAGATGCCAGATGAGTTTCTTGTGAGGGGTTAGGAGGTCATCAATGTTATTAAGCTATGAAGCTGCAGCAATGGAACAGTGTGGCCAAGATGTGATCATGGATGAAATCATGGTGTGAATACTATAGAGGTAACCAATCACTTTCTTTTAGGATTTAAGACTTGGTCCAAATGAAAGACATAAGTGCCTGTAACTATAGATCTGATGAAGAACTGATGGTTGAAGAACCCCCAGGGCCCAGGGGAGAACCTGAAGGGATTCCCTGCAGCTGTTATACAAGAAAACTATCTACATAAAGAGATGGGGATGGAAATCTGGTGTAGATTGACTTCGTCAACCTGGATTATGATGTAGGAAGGTCATCTGTCTATGTGTTAATTTCATTGGTTAATAAAGAAACTGCCTTGGTCTTTTGCTAGGCCAGCCCTTAGGTGGGTGGAGTAGCCAGAACAGAATTCTGGGAGGAAGAAGGCAGTGAGGCAGACGTGATGAAGCTCCAGACCAAGATGGATGCAGGTTAGAATCTTCCCGGTAAACCACCACCTTGTGGTGCTACGCAGATAAATAGAAATGGGTTAATCAAGATGTGAGAGTTAGCCAGTAAGAGGCTAGAGCTAATGGGCCAAGCAGTTTTTAAAAGAATACAATTTGTGTATTGTTATTTTGGGGCATAAGCTAGCCAGGCAGCTGGGAGTCGGGCGGGACGAAAAGCAGGCCTGCTTGTCTCCTCACTACAAGATTAGACTTCAGCAACCTAAGAACACATAGTTTATTTCCAATGATTTAAACTCAGTACAATTTGGAAAAAAAAAGTTTGCTGGTATACTAGAATTTCCATTGTACAAAGAAACATAATTAGGCTGAAATTCAACTAGAGGAACATGCTGTTTCCTCCAAGAATATGGGTTCGAGCTACCTGTACTAGCTCTAGGGTCTAAGCATCTGACCCCAGTCATGTAGGTAGCTGTAGAGGTCATTTGAGCTATTTGCCACCTCTGTTCCTAGTTGTGTGAACTTGAGGCAGATTCTGGCTCATTTAGATTATTAGTCACCTTGAGTCTTGGTTCTAAGAACTTGATATGTCCTGGCCCAACAGACAATTCAGATAAGCAGTAAGTTAATTATTTCTAATTCTCAGCTTTCTGGATAGAAGAACAGGTGTTTCATCTTTCCCACTGGAAAGACAACCTTGTGCACTTAACATTTCTGTTTTCTCTGGAGATCTGTGGGCTCAAGGACCTTAGTGCTATGCTCCCAACAGGAACGAGTAATGTACTCAGATACTCTGTATCAGATATAGTATCAAACTCTTTTCTAAATTTGTATCTCTCTACCCTGAAGGTTCTTTGTGCAGTAGATGGTGGGAAACCTAGAAACTCACAACTGATCAAATATTAAGTATTAATGGAATTCTCAGCCACAAATGAAGCCTCTATATGAAACTCCCTTGCCTCTGCCATAGATCCAGGGGCCATCATAGAAGAGAGAGCAGAAGGATTGTGCCAGAGGTTGGGGACATGTGGCATGATAGGACTCATGATCAGACATCACATGGGGTTTCCTGCAAAAGATCAAGTCAATTAATGTTCTAGTATGGAGCAGAGAGGGGCTTACCATCTCCCAGCCCTGACCGGGATCGTTTTAATAACTTATAGCTTCTGAGAGAGCAACAATCAGTTTTCTATACGTGGTAGCCCTTGGTCGGTTAGCCACACACTAGTGCATGGCCTCATACCAATGGATATATAGACAGCGCAATTTGAAGTTGGTAGTTTTGTTTTTGTATTTTAGTTTAAGAAGGCATTGACTGGGGACTTAAGGGGCAGATGTGTGGGAGCAGATCTGGAAAGAGTAGGATGTAAGAGTAGATGGTAAATATGACCAAAATACATTGTATGAAACTCTTAAAGTATAAAGTGATTATATTCTTAAAATGATAGCAGTCTGATACTGAGAGGATAGCTAATGAAGTGAGGGAGGTGACTTGCCCAAGGTCACATGTATGAATGTATTCACAAAAGATAAACACATTTATCACCACAAATGTGATTTTTTAAAATATATGTATGGATGCAAGTGGTAAATGTGTATATGTGTGCATTCACCAGTGCGCACGTGTGTATACAGATGCACATGCAACATGCAAAAGTCACTGCAAAAGATCAAGTCCCTAATGTTCTAGTAACTAATTTTATTTTCTGACACTCTCTGCCTTATTTCTTTGATGCTGGACCTTTCCCTGAATCTGAGGCATTTGCTGTTTGGCTGAATGTCAATCCCCAAGCAAGAGCTACTCTTATGTCTCTACCACCACTAAGTTGTTGTCCCACTGCTAGAGCTAATGTTGAAGGCATGGATAAGATCAAGTGCAGACTGTTACAGGATATTGGAATGTGAACTGGGCCTCCATGATCATGCATCAAACACTGTCAGCCATTGAGCCAACTCCCCAAACTTCCAATGCATTTCAAGTTAATTTTTAAACATATCCATAAAAGTATATCTTAATGGTTAACCATGAAATGTGTTGATATGCACATGTATTGCAAAATGTTTAAATCATATTAAATTCATCAATCTTGAGCATTTATTTTGATGATGACTCTTTCAAAACACTTTCTATACCTTTCTGTAAAGCACAGAACATTATTGTTACTATTTGTCATCACCCTACTTTGCAATACCACAAGGCCTTTGACACCAGCTAGCTAATGTGACTTTGTATCTAGTGGCTAAATTTCTTTTGCCTCCTCCCTACTTTATACATCCAGAACTAGCTACTAATTCACTTTTAAATTCTGCCAAAAGAACTCTTTCTGTGTTTCTTGTTTTTTTTTAAGCATTTACTTTTGTGTATGTGTGAGTCTATGTGGTCACCATGGGTGTCTATGTGGTCTCCATGTGTGTATGGGTACCTAGGGAGGCCAGAAGAGGGTGACAGATACCTAGAGCTGTGGTTACAGGAAGTTGTGAGCCACCTGACATGGGTGCTGGGACTGAACATAGGTGCCCTGAAAGCGCAGAAAATTTAACCTGAATCTCAGTTCTATTCCTAACTCTTGAATGCCGAGGCATCATTCCAACATCAAAATCAAAATTTTAATGTTTCTCATGTGAGTAAGATTATGTGAAACTTTTCTTTCTTTTATGTTTTATTTCAATTAACATAATACTTCCTATAATACTCCCTAATTTCAACTTCGATACACAAGTGACTCACTTATCTTCATTTCAGAGGCTCAATAATATTCTGCTGTATATATGTGCCATAATTTCCTTGTCTTTTCATGAGTTGATACAAACTTGAACTGTTTTCATTATGTGACTCTTGTTTCCCCTGGGGTACAGATCTCTTTTTAACACAGTTACTATCTTTCCTTTGGCTGTTTATCAAGTAGTGTTCAGATTATAACTACTTTTGTTTTTTTTTATATAGAGTCTCACAACATAGACAAGGCTGTCCTTCAACCCACAGAAATCTACCTGCTTTTGCCTCAAGCTGGAGTGCAGATATTAAAGACATGCATTATGATATCAGGCAATAGGTGGATGACCTCATATCCCTGAGCTCTCTGCCTCTGTCTCTTCAAAACATTCTACTCATGTGTGTTACCACAACTTCTTCTGTTTATTTTCGCAAGGAACCTCTGTATCCTTTCACAGATACCTGCTAAATGCTTCACCTGTGTGAGCTTATTTGTTTACACAATTGCTCTAGAACAAATATTCCTATCTCTATATTCATTTTAGAGATGCAGAATTGAGATGTTAAGTAATTGTCTCAATTTCTTCAATTAGTGAGTAGCAGCTGTGAAAGAAAGAGTCTCTTGAATATAATCCAGGCTTTATGATATCGGAGTCTGATTTTTCACTCTCTACTCAATAAAAAGTCTCCTAATTTCATTTTCTCACTTATGTCAAAGTATTATTGCTGATCAGCATATTTTATATTAATACAAGTCTGATATCTGTGGTTCTATGGTACTGATGATAATGGGCAACTTTAAGTCAAAGTTTATTTTTTTCGTTTATTATATTTTTGGTGATGTTATTAGGGTAATAACATCATGTTTCAGAAAGAAAAGATATGTCTACTTGTTCCAGAGACTTCTCACACATGTGCTTCAATATTATTAAGTGGCTACTAACAGCAATATAACTATTGATGCTAGCATTTTAAAATTGGGATGTCTTAATTAGGGTTCTAGTGCTGTGATCTAACAGCATGAGCAAAAGCAAGTTGGGGAATAAAGAGTTTACTTGGCTTACACTTCCATATCACTGTTGAACATGGAAGGAAGTCAGGACAGGGTCTCAAACAGGTCAGCAACTGGAGTCAGGAGCTGATGCAGAGGCCATGAATGACTACTGTGTACTGACTTGTTCATCGTGACTTGCTCAATTTGGTTTTCTTACAGAACTCACTACCAACAGCCCCAAGGATTGCACCATCCACAATGGTCTGGCTCTCTCCTATCGATCACTAATTAAGAAAATACCCTACAGTCTTGTCTACAGCCTGATATTATGGAAGCATTTTCTCAGTTGAGGTTCCCTTCTCCCAGATGACTTTAGTTTGTGTCACGTTGACATAAAACTATCCAGCACACAGGGACATATTTTATTGTTAAGATTCTAAGAGCAAGATCATTGTTATTCTAATATAGTATAAATAGAATTTATTCATTTGTCAGAATTCAATTTTCTTGAAGTTTGCATCCATATTCCTAATGTTGCTTTATGCTGGTTCTTCAGTCTTTGTAAGTCTTTTTTATGAAGATAACGTTAAATAATTCTCAGTCTTGGAGGCTATGTGTACACATTTTCTTAGTTCCACATTTTATGGACTTACCTAATCATCACTCGTAAGAAAGCAGAGTTTGCATATCCCATGATTCTTCAAGCAGAGCATATCTTACACTTACCAGTAGTAAAATGTGATACTTTGCACCCATTACTTGTACTGGGTGACCTGGGACTTTATTAGACCTCTATGACTTTACACATTGAAAACTTGTCGGGACAGTGAATTGTGGAATGGTATGATCTTTTACTTGTTGCTCAACAGAAATCTTCATTCAGTTGAACAAATATCTATAGCATACAGCAATCTCCCTTCTCTAATTTGTCTTCACAGACAAATTTTGACTCCAAAATCTGTCTCTATCCTCAATCAATGAAAGGCCTAGAAGTGCTCCTCTGCTGGTGTGGTTAAACACACGAGGCCTTTCTTTAGCTAGAGGCTTATCCTACACAGCGACTTAAGAAGGGTCCAAATGTTGATTCAAACAGAAACTCTTCTGTTCTTTAGCTTGATAGGAGAAGTGGTTCTCTTGCTTCTCCAGGTTTGAGATGGCCACTCATGGAACATCTTGGCCTTTAAAACTGCAGGAGTTAATTCCTAAAATGCTTTATCCATTGGTTCATTCATCCTTCTATCCATCAATCAACTATTTATTCATTCATCTCTCTGGAAAGCCGTAATACAAATTTCATCCCAAGTGTTTGCACATGTCACAATCCATCTAATTCTAATCAATATTCAAAACAATAATCAATATCATAAAAACTGAGTGAGGATCATATCTTTCTAATATCATTATTTTCTCTATATTCTATGTTTATATTTTTAATTTCCCCATTAAAATTTTTATTTCAATTTTTTTCCATTTATTCCCACAGTCAATAGACCAATAAAAATACTAAACAAATAGCTATAGTATATATGCAGAAGACTTGGTGTAGACCCATGTAGGCCCTGTGTTTGTTGCTTCAGTCTCTTTGAGTTCATATGCACTTTGCTTAGGTGTTTCAGAGGGTCTTGTTCTCCTGGTGTCCTCAATCCTCTCTGGCCTTACAATCTTTCTCTGACCATTTCCTAAGGATTTCCTGAGCTCAGAGGAAAGGGATTTGATGGAGACCTCCCACATAGATTCTTTCTCAAGGTAATGTCTGACTGTGAGCCTCTGTATCTGTTACTATTTACTTCCAGATAAAGTCTCTCTGATGATGATTGGATAAGACAAGGATCTATTAGTATAGAAGAATCATTAAGAGTCCTTTTTTTTTTAAGACCATCAGTGTTTGATTTTATCCTAGGTCTTTGGGTTATCTTGTCTCTGGTTTTTGGTTACCCAAAAAGTGCCAAGTATGAGTTTCTTTCTTCTTCTGGAGTGGACTGTAAGTCAAACCGGATATTGGTTGGCTGCTCCCACAAGTTCTGTGCCAGCATTACTCTAGCATTATCCTAGCATATTTTGTAGGCAGGACAGTTTGTAGGTCAAAGGTTTTGTGGCTGGGTTAGCTTCCGTGTTTCTCTTTCTGTAGCCTGCAGAGCATCTTTCCACACCAAACAGACTAGAATGCAGGAATGAAGGCTCCATGTAGGTACCAGCTCAACATGTCCTCTGAGTTGTGTGGTTTTTGTCCTTGGAAATGGGGCCATACTGTCAGTTTGTGGTGATCAACCCTTTGTCTTATCAACAAACTGGGATGCTTGGAGATTTCCATTGGACCACCTTAGCCAACAATTCAATTGAATGCAGTCTAGTCCCAACACTGGAAGCATCACATGGCTACAAGTGATGGCTATGGTGAGATTGGGTATCCCCCATTACTAGGAGTCATTACAATAACCTTCATAGATTCTAGGAACTTTTCATTATGCTAGGTTTCCATATCAAACCTAAATGTACCTCCCCATTTCCAGCTGTCTGTCCCTACCACACTCTTTCCATCCATCCCATTTTCCCCCATTCTCACCCCACTTGCCCCCAGTATACCCATAAGTCTAGCCTATTTCCCCATCCCAGTGAGATTCCGGTGTTCCCCCCCCCCCCCGTAGGACCCTCATCTTTACCTAACATCTCTTGGTCTTATAAGTGAATATATACCATATTTATCTTTCTGGGTCTAGGTTACCTCACTCAGAATTTTTCTGGTTCATCCCTTTTGCCTACAAATTTCATGATGTCATTGTTGTTAACACCTGAGTAATACTCCATTGTGTAAATGTACCACGTTTTCTTTATCCATTCTTCAGTTGAAGGGCATCTAGGTTGTTTCCAATTTCTGGCTGTTATGAATAAAACCTCATTGAACATAGTTGAACAAGTGTCCTTGTGATAGAATGAAGCATTATTTGGGTAAATTCCCAGGAGTGATATAGCTAGGCTTTGAGGTAGATGGATTTCCGGCTTTCTAAAGAACAACCATATTGACTTCCATAGTGATTGCACAAGTTTGTTTTTTCACCAGCAAGGAGGAAGTGTTTCCTTGTTCCACATCTTCACCAGCATGAACTGTTACTTGTGTTATTGATTTTACTCTTTCTGATAGGTGTAATATGGAATTTCAAAGTAGTTTTGTTTTGTATTTCCCTAACGGTTAAGGATGTTGAACATTTATTTAAGTGTTTCTCAGCCATTTGAAATTCCTCTATTGCAAATTCTCAATTTAGACTTGTACCACATTTTATTGGACTATTTGATTTTTGATACCTAATTTCTTGAATTCTTTATGTATTTGGTTATTAGTCCTCTTTAAGTTTTGTAGTTGAAAAAATTTTCTCCCATTTTGTTAAGTTGCCTCTTTGTCTGATTGACAGTGTCCTTTGTCTGCCAGAAACTTTTCAGTTTCATGAGGTCATAGGGTCCCATTTATTAATCATTCTTCTTAGTGTCTGTACTATCCATGTTTTGTTTAGAAAGTCATCTCCCACGCCAATGCCTTCATGGTTGCTCCTCCACTTTCTCATCTACCACATTCAGTTTATCTGGTTTTATGTTGAGGTCTTTGATCCATTTAGACTTGAGTTTTGTGAAGAGTGGTAAATATGGATCCATGTGCGTTCTTCTACCTGCAGGCATCCAGTTAGAACAACATCATTTGTTGAAGATGCTATCTTTTTTTCCTCAGTGTGTATTTCTGGCTTCTTTATCAAAAATCAAGTATCCATGTACGTATGGATTTATATGTGTCTTCAAATATATTCCAATGACCACATGTCTGTTTTTAAATCAATACCAAGCAGTTTTATTACTATATTTCCTTTTTTGTTAATTTTATTGATTCTTTGTGGATTTCACATCATCCATCCCAATCCCATTCATCTCCCTGTCCTCTTGCTTCTGTCCTCTGCCTTTGCAACTTTCACACCCAAAACAAAATTTAAGATTAAAACAAAAAAGCTTAAAACAAAACAAGCAAAACAAATAAAAAAAAATCATCATGAAATCTGTAGTATGGTTCAGTGAGCCATATAGTATATCCTTTAGTCCATGTCTTTTTCCTGCCAGTTCTTTTATTTTATTTTATTTTAAAGAAAACAAACTATCTTTTTTTTTCATTTTACATACCAATCCCAGTTCCCACTCCCTCCTCTCCTCCTGTTCTGTTCAACCAATCCCTGCCCCATCCCCCATCCATTCCTCAGAGAAGGTAAGGCTTTGAAGAAGGTCCAAGCCCCTCCCTACTAGGGAGCTATAAATCTAGGCTGAGCAAGGTATCCATCCAAAGAGAATGAGTTTCTAAAAAGACAGTATAAGTAGGGATAAATCCTGATGCCACTGTCAGTGGCCCCTCAGTCTGTCCCAGTCATACAACTGTCATCTACATTCAGAGGGACGAGTTTGGTTCTATGCTTGTTCCTTCCTGGTCCAGCTGGAGTTGGGTGCTCCCATTAGCTCAGGTAGACTGTTTCAGTGGGTGAACCCTTCATGGTCTTGACATCCTTGTTCAGATTCTCGTTCCTTCCACTCTTCAACTGGACCTCAGTCTGGTGTTCCAATGCAGATCTCTGCCTCTGTTTCCATCAGTTAATGGATGAAGGTTCTACAGTGATATTTAAGATATTCATCAGGCTGACTACAGGGCAAGGCCAGTTTGGGCAACCTTTTCACTATTGCTTAGGGTCTTAGCTGGTGTTATCCTTGCAGATTCCTGGGAATTTCTCTAGTGCCAGGTTTTGTATTAGCCCCATAATGGTTCCCTCAATTAAAATATCTCCTTCCTTGCTCTCATCTCTGTCCTTCCTCCATCTTAACTATCCCTTCCCTGAAGTTCTCTTCCCCTCTTCCCCTTCCCCACTCCTCTTCCCAAGATGGCTCAGTGGTTAAGAGCACTGGCTGCTCTCCCAAACGTCCTGAGTTCAATTCCCAGCATATGCAAGGTGGCTCACAACGATCTATAGTGAAATCTGGTGCTCTCTTCTGGCATACAGGCAGAATACTATAAATAAATCTTAAAAAAAAAATCCATAGTCCATATTCTTTACTTGTAAGTGTTCATTGCAAAGGGTCATTTATCTGGTTTGATGCCTCTGGCTTCTGCTATATCTGCTCTACTGGACCCTCACTAGGACTCTTCTTGAATATCCTATACGCTTTGAGTCATGAATATCCTGTAGCATTGAACTTGTAGGTTCATCCCCTCTACACACTCCAGCAGTTCATCGGTGATGTGGGTGTTGGGGTGGACCATCTCATAGTTCTGGTTCTGGGCCTGGGTGGTAGCTGGGCTGCTCTGTCTGCCAGTTTTCCCTGAGCACTACCACTTTATATGGTTCTCCATTACTACTGCGGCTAGCTCACCCAGAGTAGCAAACACCAGGGAGCAGGGCCAGTTCTGCTCTCACCCTTAGGTCTAGCTCACCCGCACACACACCACCACACACACACCACCAGGACAAGCTGTACTGCTTTGCCCAGGGGAAGTTCAAGGTTATCTCTCTGTATCACTGCACTTGCTGAGGGACAGGGTCAGCTCTTCCGTTCTCATGCCCCTGAAGTAGACTCTCCTGCCTGTTGTAAATGGAGAGGGATAGGGGAGAACATATTTCCCTTAGCCTAGCCATCCCATATGACATGCTAGGGTGGGGATGTGGACATCTCTAGTCTGCTGCCCGGGTGAGGGGCCATGCCTCTTCTCCCATCCTCATGGCCCCCGAGCCAGCTTTCTCACCTGCCACAGATGGCAAGAGGCGAGGAGGGGGAAGGGCATTTTTTTTCCTCTCTCATGCAGCCACATAGCAGACAAAGGGGACAGGCTCAGTCATTCTTCTCTTATCCGTCCCTCTTGCTCACCTGCAGCCCCGCCAACAGGGTCAGCTCTATTGCGCTGCCCAGGTGAGATGCAGGGCCTTCTTTCCTTAGTGCTATTCCTGGGGGGGGGGACAGTGCCAATTCTCCCCCTCTCATGACCTCAGGGCCAGATCTCCTACTTGCCACAGGTGGCAAATGGCGGGGGAGTCATTTCTCTCACCCACTCTATATGGTAGATGAAGGGTGGGGCCAGATCTCCCACATGCATTAGAGGGCACGACCATCTGTGTCTATGCCCATGGGGTCATCTCTACTATCCTGCCTGTGCTAGGTGTAGGGCCCGCTCTCCTCATGGCAGCAGCCGGTGAGGGTCAGGATCTCTTACTCTTGTGACTCCAGGCCAGTGTTTCCTGCCTGAAGTAGGTGGCAAGTGTCGAGGGGCAAGGAGCAAGTGTTTTATCTCTTCCTCACCCACACTATCACCTGACAGACTGTGAGACTAGTTCTCCCACTCTATCTTATTTTGGAGAGGAAAGGATGACTACCGCAGGTTTCCTGCTATAGAGCTGCAGGTAAGACTAGGGGGATTGCCTCTCAGGAGGATGTCAGAGGTATAGTTCTACATTCAGCCTGCTTGTTGCCCTGGGAGGAGCAGCCCTTCAGTTAGGATGGGGGTGCTTGCCTGTTGCAGAGCAGGTGATGAGACTGGGGGATTGGATCTTGGGGAGTAGAGAGAGAAGGTCTGCAGGAAACATAGTCAGTTTTCTTTTAGGTGTGGACTGTGGCTTAGAGCAGCTGCCTGCTGGAACTGGGGTCTAAGATAGAGTGAAGAGAGCTGTGGGAAGTTAGGAGGAGACGATGTGGGGAATCCACAGGAAATGTGGGCAGGAGGGAAAAAAACTATGTTTTATTGCAGCGTTTGGGATGAAAATGGGGGACTGAATTTGGCAGAAAAGAAGAAGTGGTTAGGGTCTGTTGTAATAAGAGCGGCGGGGCTGCGTCCCCAGCACCCCGGCCGCCTGCTAGCTTATGCCCGAAATAACAACACACAAACTGTATTCATTTAAGCACTGCTTGGCCCATTTCTATCTAGCCTCTTCTAGGCTAATTCTCACATATTAATTTAGCCCATTTCTTATCATCTGTGTAGCACCGCTAGGTGCGCTTACCGGGAAGATTCTAGCCTACGGCCATCCTGGGTCGGAGCTTCATAGCGTGTGTCTTGCTCTGAGAGGAGCTGCTTGAAGTCTGAGCTCACTTCCTCTTCCTCCCAGCATTCTATTCTGTTTACTCCTCCCACCTATGTTTTAACCTACGAGGGCCAAGCAGTTCCTTTATTACTTAACCAATGAAATCAACAGATTGATATATGACACTCCCACATCAAGGGTCTTCAATGAATTTGCCTGTTTCCTTGTTCTGCTTGGCTGTTGTGTCCCCAGTGAAAGCCTGCTGGTATTGATGGTGGAGTTTGCTCAGCTCCTGTGTTTAACAGTCTTTCTCAAATTTATCTATTGCTCTGAAGTAGGGACTTGACTCATAGCCTAAAATCTGAGTTCTTTAATCAAGTGGGGTTCCTAGAAAGAATATTCTTTACTTTTCATTCAAGATATCTCTCTACTATTGGGTTTAACACACTCAAGTAACAGCCATGCTCTCCCACAGCTTGACCCTGAGCTTCCCAACTTTTTGTATTGGATTTCTTCTTTATTTTGTACCTTGGTGCCTGCTCTACTTTCTGATGCCTATTATACTTAAGCCCCTGATAATGCCCTCAGTCTCATTTGATCAACTTGAGGTTATATCACTATCCTCAAGATTTTAGCTACCTCATTGATTGTTAGAATGTACCTATTATATCATAAATTTAATATCTTTACAAGTGTTTTGTTATTAAACCAGCGAAACTGACTAAGAAAAGTGGTAACAGATGATATCATCCAACAGAAGATACAGAGGCACTAAATTTAGTAGCTAGAATCTATAGGCTCTTACACACTGACCATTTACTTCCTGTTTGACTCATTATGATTTAAATTTAAGCCACCATAAAAATATCACAATACAACAATCTCATTGTCGTTGGAATAGAATGAGGACCTGGGCATGAAAATTTTTAGGCTGTTCAAATATAATGACAAATTTCATTCCAGTTAGTTTAGAATGCTTTAAGCCTACACCAACATCATTTTGCAGCCCATGCTTCAACAGTTCGCAGAATTACAGTTTTTATTGAACTTATTTCTCTCTCAAATATGTGACAATTGGTATTATGTTGCTTTTATTTCTTTTTAGTTTGCTAATGATTTTGCACTTTTACATATTTTGTTGAATTTTTAGATTTCCACAATGTGAGGTATATAGGAATGTACTTAGTAATCATTGTCATTTGTGGGTACTTACTATCAACAAATATTTCATTTTGAGTTTGGAAAGCATTATATTATTAATTTGTGAAAAAAATACACACACTTTGATTTTTTTTCCTTAACAGGCTGTAATTTACTAAAATTTATTCAGGAAGCTGAATAGCTTATTCTCATCAAAAAATATCAAAAATACAGAAAGCACTGAGGGTTTGGTTGTTGCTGTTGTTGGTGGTGGTGGTGGTGTGGTGGTGGTGTGTTTGTGTGTGTGTGTGTGTGTATTTTAATGCATCAGTCCTGTTAAAACAGCTTCAAAGGTAAATTTCTTTCAGGGATCAATAATTACTCACTTAATCGTTGTAAATACCGCTGAAGCTTAGCTATTTAAAGGAGCCATTTTCCTTGAATCAGAAAGATACATCCAACTATTGAGGCCATGGATTTTTAATGTGTGATACATACTTTGTCTGAAAAGCCTATTGCTGTACTTTAAAATTATATTGCCAAGACATCAGTTAAATTATAGAATTTTGAACAGAGATATTTCTGAGCTTTCAAATATCAAGACTATAGATGACTCTTGATTTTTAACTTAAAATCAAGTAAAGGAAGGGTTAAATCATTGAACTCTAGCCTAGATGAGTTTCTCTAGCTAACTTATATAGTTTACTTCTTGGAACCTTTGAAAAGTGGTTAAGGTATAAACTTACTTTGAAGTAGAGAAAGGCTTCTATATTTTTATTAGACCTCTGATATCTATCTTACACTCTCAGGTATTAAAATCATAAAGACAAATAAAAATCACATTTTAAGTAAATTTAGTTGTGTATATTTTCTGATACATAAATTAGCCTTGCATTAAAAATATGTTTTTATATGAGGCAGAATCTCAGTCAGCCAATGGCTCAGGGTGCCATGGAACTTGCTTTGTAACTTGGCCTGGGCTCAGCCTTCCTAGAACCAGGATTTATATGCAGTCCTGGTTCCTATCCCAGACTTGTTCTTCTGGAGCGGAACTAGCTTTTGTCTCTGTACACCTTCATGTGTTGAAGAGCATATTCAGATTTTGCTTATTTTGTCCTCATTTAATTTCCTGCTCCTTTTCAGCATCAGTCATCCTTCCCTGAAAAAGAAATAGCAAGTCTGGAATTACTCAACTGGTGAGGAAAAGTATCACCCATACATTTTCTTACAGAGCCTAATTAAATTTTATATCTATCTATCTATCTATCTATCTATCTATCTATCTATCTATCTATCATCTATCTATTTATCTAAACATCCAGAAAATCTGGGACACCGTGAAAAGACCAAATCTATTTAGATAGATAGATATCATACACACACAGGCATACATAAATGCACACACACAAACACACACAAAGCTTGCAGAACATGATTAAAACCTATCAATATATGAAATGTACCAAGGATTTGTTTAGTTCCCTGATAAGGCTCTGGGGCTATTTGATTAACAACCCCTTGGATTTCTGCTCAATTTGATGATTAAATTATTCTATGTTGGTGCACATCTAGCAGGGATGCTAAGATAGAGATTGGAATGGCAGAGAAATAGATTCAGCAGAATACAGTTAATAGGGAAATTTCAGTTGATTCCACTTGTTTTCTAACCCCAATCAACAGCAAAACTGATGGTCATGTGTGTCTGTATATGCTTTTAGTCCTGGCAATCAGAAGACAGGGGCAGGTCCATCTCTGTGAGTTTGATGTCAGCCTGGTATACATGGAATCAAAAATACCTTCTTCAACCCAAAAGAATCTGAAAGTCAACGTAACTGTCTTTCTCTTTTGCATAGTACACTCTGTCCATCTTTGTCTTCATGGCTCTTACTCTCAACAATTACAGCAGAATCTTTTTTCTTTCTGTGAATGTATTATGTTAGGGCTGGGTAGAGTACTTGCATAAAGTGTACACATCTCCTGGGTGTGATGGTGCATGCTGATAATCTAATATATATATTTTCTGACACATAAATAATATATATTCGATTTTATATTTTTATGAATATGATTAATTTTCCTGAATGCATGTATGTGTATTTCATGTGTGCCTGGTACTCATGGAGGTCTGAGGAGAGGGTTGTATCCCCTAGAACTGAAGTTGTGGGTGGTTATGAGCTACTGTGTGGTACTAGGGAACCAACTCAGGTCCTCTGTAAGAGCAATAAGTGCTTAACCAGTGCACCACCTCTCCAGCGAGAAACATTATAATAAGGCAATACCTATGGATTTATTGGTTCTGATTTCACTTTAATATTTTCCTTTCTGTTATAGTTTCCTTGGTTTACAGAAACCCTTTCATCCTTCAGGCATGCCACCTGTCATATTCGGATGATAGACAACTATTCCCCTCCATAGTAAGAAAACATCAGCAGAGACAATTTGAGTTCATGGTGATGATGTCACTACTTAGTATTTTTTACTTAACACCAATTAATTCATTAGAAATCAGTGTACTGTCGTTCACTGCTTCAAAACACAAATCAGTTTCTTTTGGGGTTTAAGTATCAACTCCAGGTATTTTTGCTAGGTGGTTGCTAGAAAAAAAAGTTAAGGAACTTAAAACAAAGATGGATAGACCAAAAGCTATTTACATACACCTAAGAAATCACTTTCTAGTCTCTATCTACACCTCGTTTCCAAATAAAATACGTTGTGACTCATAGGAATAGGACCAAATTATAGACCCCCTACATATTTGGCAAGATTTATTTTTCTCATATTTCAAGTTTTACTTTTCTCCAGTGCTAACTTTCTTCTATCTCATTCTATTCAGAAACGTAACAAGGACTGTGCAGCCATGATGGAAATGGTTTTCATGCACCAGGGCAGGGTTCAGGATTGCACAGGCGCATTGTGAAAGTACATAAAGAAATCTCAACTGGCATTTGCCTTTGAGAAGTCCATAATAACCTGACTTCCCTTCCAGTACCCAAGGGTTTATTTTTGATAATTATGTATTACTTTTTGATGCACAGAACTCTTAAGTTGAGCATTCTTTCTTCTGTCTGCGCTGTAATGTCAAAGAGACTTTGGCAAATGGAACTGTGATAAGGAAATGCGCTGTTGTTAAGAGCTTAATATGAGGAGCTATTATGACGGTTTTGTGCCATTGCATTGGGGAGCATAAAATCTTTCTCAACATGAGTATGTGGAGCCTTAATTTTTATCTTAAGTTCTGCATAGTGAGAAAAATAAGACGTTTTCCCAGAGTATATATATTTTTAAAGTGTTGAAAAATCTTTTTAGGTAATAGAAAAGTTAAAAGCCTAAGTCCTTGCAACTATTGGCTAAAAGTGAACCTCGTAATTTTGGAGTTTTTTTTTTTTTAGCTCATGAGGGAATTGAAAGTGAAATAGAAAGCCAATCTATGTTTAAGTGATTAAAAATAATTCAAATGTAATTGTTAAATACAAATTTTATTTTGAATTATAGACCCCTACATACATATAATTGGTAGGATTTCAGTTCTAGAAGTCAAATTCTTTGACTATGTCAACTTAGATGGTATCAACAACAGAATTAAGATGTGGGGGTGTCACTCAGTGGTAAAGAATTTTTCCCACAGACACAACCTCTGAATTTCATCTCCAGCTCCACAGGGAAACAGGAATGAAAAAAAGAAGGACATTAAAAGTGGAAGTGGGGGGAAAAAACCTTATTAACTAGTCAAGTTAGATTAAGAAATAAAACAGGAGCATATAGTAATTTTCAAAATAAATTGATTTCTGGGTTGCATGAGCTTCATGGTGAAGTCCTTAAGTAGAACGCCAGTTACTGACTGTTGCTTTTCCCGAGAACACTATGTGTTTAAAAGTCCTGAACGTCAGCAACCCTGCTGCATGTGATGAGCTGGAGGAAGACTGGCAATATGGTCTGTTGCTATTATACTAAAAGTGATTTGGACAAGGTAATTTCTCTAAGTCCCTCGAGCCACATGAATGGTCAGGCCCTCCCCCAAGGACCTCTAGCTGCTAGGTTCCATTCATACAATACTTTGTGTGCCCTAACTGCTGGACCATGACCACATCCTACCCGGCCCAAATCTCCAGATTTGAAGCTCTATCTTGAAAAGCTCCACTCCCTTCCCAAGAAACTCTATATAGCCTCTCTATCTGTTCAGTTTGCTGCTGTTTCTTGCTTGAGCGGAGGCAGCCACTTTCCTGGTCTTTTTCTTCCCAATAAATCTCTAGGTCATGTGACTTTGTGGTATTCCTTGACTTCTAGCTGCCAGGATACAGTTCCATCCATCCTAGCTACAGCACTTAAAGTTTCAGAAGTTGAATCTTCAAGAAAAGACAATGAAATAGGATTGTCTGCCTCCTGAGACTAACTAGCAAATTTTACTTACTTTACAATAAATCTTCCTTGATTTCTGGGAAATTTAAAATTTGTAATTGAAATGTGACATTAAAATGGCAACTTATGAGCACTGACTTCAATTTTGAAGTTGTCGAATTTGGAATTTCTATAAACTACTAGTTTGGAATAACATGATATAATTGCTTGTTTTCTAAACTTAAGCAACTCTAATTATATTTATAATTAAGATATTCTCAAAATAAAAATAACTTTTGTCAAAAATATCCAAATTATGAAAGTCAACAATTTTATATAAAAAACTTCAGCAAAACCTTCTCTATAATTTGCTATCTAAAACATATTTGAAAAAGAGCAAGTAAGGATAGTTAGAAGGGCTTAGAGGGAGGAAAGGAAAGAAGAAATTAGATAATTGTATTACATTCAAAAAATATAAAACAGTATTTTAAAATTTCTAAAATATTGCATTGAAAATATTTTTGATAAATATTTAATAAAAATCTTTGTTAAATGACAACACAGTATATAAAATAATGTTGAATAATCTATGATCTCATGGCTTAAATTCCAACAAAATAAGTTGTGACTTCAAGTTACTATTTTAAAAGAAGACTTCCTTGTAATGGAACACTTAATTACAGGATTTAATAAAAGAAAAATATGCAGTCACAACCTTTATTGTTCTCATTTCTTCAGCTGTCAGAAATGGACCATGCCTCCTTACGAAACAAGTCACACAAGGAGGTACGCATGCAGGGTTACTTGTTCAGTGCTTTTTATAAGCACCTCCTCTAAGTCAAGGACCCTCCACTACTGAGACAAACATTTCATCACACACACACACACACACACACACACACACACCACTACAATAAAAATGTAAAAAGAAAACGACACTCATTATGGCTGAGCAATGGAGAATATAGCATAGAAATTAAAGCTGCTAAGAAAGCAGAGATCTCATACCTAGGCTAAGATAACTGAAACAGGATGGTGAATATGATGGCGTGTGTCTGCTCTGTGGGTGATTTCATTATGCCCCTCCAGTTTGGAACCTTAACGTTTAATGTTACACAGTGAAAAGTTATTATGAAGGGTTATTTGGGGTCTACTGTAAAGTGTCGGATCATATATTTTCAAATTTATGAAACCATGTTAGGTGGTGCATGCAGTATTCAAGCCAAAACAGGTATTTGTTCTCAGTGGTTGAGCCTCTGCAGAATGGGTCAGATTACAGCTTAACGGGGACAGCAATGGTCTGAAGTATATCAGTCAGTTGCATTTAAATGTGCATCTCTGTAGTGATCTCTCCGTCTACCATATCTATATTGTTTTCTGAACCAATCACAATACTTGCTTTCATTGTTTATGGTCCCTTTCACGATGCCTTTGGGACCGGTCTAGTTGCTGTTTGACAAACCCAAAATGTTGTCCTTTGCACTCAAATGAAAAGGCTTCTTCAGAGCGTGTGTGACAATGGCAGGAGGAGTGAGTCAGTGGGGTAAAGTGGCTTTTACACAAGCTTGGTTCACAGACCCATAATTGCCATACAAAGCCAGCTGTGGAAGTACATACTTACAATCTTACCACCAGGGGCTGGGAAGAGATCAATGTACCACCAGAACTCACTGTCCAGCCAGTTGTATTGGTGAGCTCTAGGATCAGTAAGAGACCTCATCTTAAAAATGAGGGGACGCCGGGCGGTGGTGGCGCACGCCTTTAATCCCAGCACTCGGGAGGCAGAGGCAGGCGGATCTCTGTGAGTTCGAGACCAGCCTGGTCTACAGAGCTAGTTCCAGGACAGGCTCCAAAACCACAGAGAAACCCTGTCTCGAAAAACCAAAAAAAAAAAAAAAATGAGGGGACGATACCCACTGCTGAGCACTGACTTCCACACAAGCATATACATCCACATAAACACAAAGATACTAAAACTTTCAAATAGCATTCACATCTTATATCTTACTATTTTTTTTAACATTCCATGGACATGATAAGGAAATATCATGTCTTACTCACCTGTAGTGGTTTGTATTGGAATGACCACCATAGACTCATGTGTTTGAGTACTTCGTCCATAGGGAGTGGCTGTATTGGGAAGTACGGTCTTGGAGGAAGGTTGGATTTGTGGGAGGAACTGTGTCACTGTGGAGCAGGACTTGAGGTCTGAAAACTCAAACCTTGTTCTCTGCCTGCTGGTGTAAATGTAGCACTCCCAGCATCTTCTCCAACACCATTCCTGTCTGCATGCCACCATGTTTCCTGTTAGCCCATACCCCTAATGACATGTTTCCCTTTATAAGAGTTGCCATGGTCATGGTGTCTCTTCATAACAATAAAACCCTAACTAAGATACCCTGGAACTTCTCCTTCATCTATTCAAAAGAGGCAGTAGAACCTTCTTCAAAACAAACTTCTGTTCTCTTATTCAGATGTAGACTGAATACTGTATGCTCCAAGTGAAGGAAATAACAGAGAGATTGGTGATTGGCTAGGTCTTCCTCATGAGAGTCACCATATATTATCTTTTCCTGCAAAATTAAGTGCTAAAAACTTTGTAAAAAATATCTGGAAAAGGCATCTCCATGTGGGAGAAGGGCTTGAGATTTGAGATTCAGAGAAGCATAATGGAAACAGGAACTTTTAATGTTAATTCTAATTTGAGCATTCCGCATGATGGGCGCTGATGTGTAACAGTGATTTGTGAAGATGAGCCTCGTTAAAATCCTGTTTCTCCTCTGAATAAATGGATCGCAAAGCAGGATGGGGGTGCCAGATATGATTAATTTCAAGAATGATCACATAGCTCACTTCATGAGTTTGAAAATGAGGAACAATTTGAAAATCAGCCTACTTTTAGCACATACATTTCTTTCCTACTGTTGTAAGCTAAATACGATATTTGGTTCTTTCATATCTTTGCAGAGTGACCCTAAAATAATTAAGTAGGTTAAGTTGTTGATTATGCTTGTATGTCTTCTTTCTGCAAGTATGTGATGTGGGATTCCCCTCTGTATGCTGTGAATATCATTGGTTAATAACAGAACTGCTTTGGGCCTATAGCAGAGCTATAGGGAACAGAGCTAGGTGGAGAAAACTAAACTAAATGCTGACAGAAAGGAGGTGGAGTCAGAGAGAAGCCATGGAGCCGCCACCGGAGACAGATGTGCTGAAACTTTGCTTGTAGGCCATGACCTCGTAGTGATGCACCGATTAATGGAGAAGGATTAAATTAAGATGTAAGAGTTAGCAAATAAGAAACTAGAGCTAATGGACCAAGAAGTGATTTAATTAGTGCGGTATCTGTGTGGTTATTTCATGGCTGAGCAGCCAGGAATGAAACAAGTGGCCTCCTCCAACAAGTATGTGAGTCTTATGTCAAGACGTTACTGTGTTTTTCTGCTTTTTTTTTTTAAAAGTTATTACTGACAAGATCAAAAACTGTCTTAGAACCATGCTGGACACCTTAAGTGGGTGGAGATGAATAAGAATTACTTAAATATTTTTTCTGTGTTACTTAATCTTTCTATTGTTCTGGTATCTTAAAAAACATGCTACACATGAACTCACAGTGGCTTTTGTTGTCTGCATAGGACCTGTTCAAGATCAGGCCAGTGAAATTTCCAGCATGTGTTGAGCAGGGGCTCACAAAGTCCCACGCCTAGCTGAAAGCCATTGGCAATTGATCATACTGCTCAAAAGAGAGACAGTTTTATTCACAGATATGGTATTAGGGAGTTGCCCACACTCCAGTAGATGGTCCTACTACCATGTATAGCAAGGCAGCACTAATTGGACTTAGTGGGACTCCCAGAATAGGAAGAAGAAACTGGGAAGAAATGGGTTGAGGGAAGAGGAGGTGGATTATATCAGAATACATGTTTATTTGTATAAAATTCTCAAAAGAAATGCAGAAGATATCACATCACATTTGAAAGAGGCTTACTTTGGAAAATGAAAAGGATCTGTAGGAGCAAGGAGGGGGTAAGAGAGGGTGGACATGTTGGATGGACATGTTCACAATGCATGCAGTTGTAAAATAATTACAAAAATTATAAATGTTTGGCATAAATTAAAGATATACTATCTTTGGATGCTAAGCTGGAGCATCTGTCCCTCTCATTCTTGAGGATCATTTTCTTCACAGAAGTGTAATTCTTCCCTCTCTACTAGAGAGACTGTTGACTGCCAAAGGTAAAATGAGAAGAATCCTCAGAGAATCACAACTTTCTTGTTCTTTGGCAAGGACCTGACATTTATAAGGAATACACAGATGTGTTTATGGACAGAAGAAGGCTCTAGGGAAGGCAGCCTGGGGGATTCTCCTCATTGTTTAGAGAACAATAATGCATGAACAAGTTGCCTGGCTCTGTTGGCAAGGTAGATAAGATTACAAGCTCAGAGCACAGTAAGCTGGCCTGGTTGCATTTGCCAGCTAGACAGTAAAAGACAAGTTTTTTTAGTCCAGTGTTCTTACATGATGTCTCTATTAGTCTTTGTCGGGATGACTCCTAGAATACAGTGACCCTGATGGAGCCATTTGACTCAAATTCCTAGCAATATATGAAGAGTGATCTAATATGTGTGCTGTCTCTCTGTGTGTCTCTCTATGTCTCTGTCATCTGTCTCTATCTCTGTGGCAGGAGGTGCTATGGTGTGTATGTTAGAGTGTGTGTGTTCCAAACTGAGACTTTAGCTGCATGAGAAACACTGTTCTCTTTTGTCATAATACTAAGGGGAGGTATGTTGTCAGCTTTATACTATCATATAGGAGCTTTCACAGTGTGTTTAGATTCTCCAGTGCCTGAGCTCTGGGCTTTTCAGCAGACTGTCCTTCAGGGTGGGTTTTGTCATCTCTTCTGTCGGGGAGGGTTGTAGGTGTGTTATCGCCTTTCCTGTTGCTCTGATCTTACACTTGACAGAAAGCTTAAAGGAAGGAAGATGCATTTGGCTAAGACCTAAGAAAACATAGCCCATCATGATGACCTCGGCGTGACTGGAGGTCACTCTGGAAGAGGTTTCCCATCATGTCTGACCAGGAAGTAGAGTGCTCAGGCCAGAAGTGCAGTGAACCTACTACGAGCCTCGAAGTCCACCCCCATGGTTCCCGTCTGCCATATATTTCTCTTGTCCATGAGGTTCTGAGGTATCCCCAAAGAGCTGGAGAGCAAGATTTTAGGCACAGAAGCCCATGGAAGGATATTTCATGTCAAAACAAGTACAACCACTTTGTTCATGGCTTTGTTAGAAAGGCTATTATGTCACAAACATCTTGCCTTGCTAGATCACTTTAAAAAAAGAAGTGCTTACCCAGTAAAAGTAGAATTAGCTTCCATCACAAATTTAAATAAAAATCAGTGAAAAAAGATCACCTAGATCAATTACATTTATAAGTTCTTTTGAATATGAAGTATTTCTGACTTTTATAATTGAGCATGTACTATTTCTCATTATCAAGGTATTTCTTTTGTTTTTCATTTTAAAATTGTTCCATGAAAAATTGGCCATTAGTAACAAAACTGACTTTAGCCAATAATTTTTAGGTTTTTTTCCCCAGAAAACAATTTGATTATACATATATACACATATATCACATATATGATATATTTATAGATATACATATTTAATATATTCTAAAATAATATTGTGTGATTGCAGGGCTTCTGTGATTTTTCATGTTTTTGAAATATTTACCTTTTACTTTTGACTCCTCAGCCAGTTTATAACTATAACATATAAGTGACAGAGTGCCATTAAATAGGTTTATTTCATGTTTAAAATTATACTAATGGTCTATACCATCAACACTTTAAATAAAGGAATTTGTTAGTTAGCTACTTTTTCATTGCTGTGATAAAGTGCCCATTATAAGCAACTTAAAGAAAAAAGAGTTCATTTAGGATCTCAGTTTGAAGGTGTAGACTAGGCCTGGGGGTAGCTGATGTGTTATATAGAGAGTCGGGAAGGAAAGACAAATGATTGCTCAGGCTCAGCTGCCTCCTTCCTTCATTCCTTTCTTCCGTTTTTTCTTCCTTCCTTTCTTTTCTTTTCATTTTTTACACTCAGCCCAGGATACAAGCCAAAGAATGCTGTTGCCCACATTCAGGTTGAACCTTCCCTCCTCATTTTGTCCTTTTTAGAAACACTATTATAGACACCTCCAGAAATGTTTTCCCATGTTAATTCCAGTCATATAGACAATTAAACATCACAATAAATATATCTGGATAGATATTTTGAAATTTGAAAAGACAATAATGATTTATCTATTGGCCAATAACTCATTGTACTGATATTTAAATCTTTTGTTTGTTTGTTTTAGTAACTTTTTCACTTATTGTTTTACATTCCCCTCCTTCTTCTCCTTTATCCCACCCCTGCCACACTCCTGTTCTCATCCAATCCTTCTCTGTCTCCATTCAGAAAGGGGCAGAGTATGGCACAGCAAGTTGAGGCTCCTCCACAGTGGGAGGAGCTCATCTCCATGTGCCATGTTTTGAAATTTTAATCTTAAATAAAATCACTATTGTGTTTGTTTGTGGTGATGTGTTGTTTGTGTTTTAACAAATCAGGCTTGCCTGAAGATCAGAGTGCAAATCTAAGTCACTGGAGGCCAGGCAGTGGTGGCATACACTTTTAATCCCTAGACTTGAAAGACAGAGGCAAATGGATCTCCGTTAGTTCAAGACCACCCTGGGGTATTCTAAATTGATCCAGTCTAAAAGAGAAACAGCTCATACAAAGGCTATCCTAGCACTTGGGATCACACGCCTTTAATCCCAGAACTGGGGAGTGGACACAGGAGTGATATGGCTGGGCAGAAAGGAATAAATGGCAGGAAGAGCCAGGAGCTCTGTGCAGTCTGAGCAGCTATTTAGGCAGTCATTCTGAGGATGCAGTCTGATAAGGTAGTCTGAGGACAGGATTGCCCTTTTGGTCTGAGCATTCATAGAGTTAAGAACTCAGGTGGCTGGCTGCACTGCTTTTCTGATCCTTCAGCTTTCACCTATTAAGAACAATTAGAATTCGTGCTACTTTTGTTCATGGTTTTAAACCCCAGTAAGATTTGGAGTTCCTTCCGCCGCTGTTATCAGGGAACAGTCATGTGACTGCTTTTAGTTGACTGGTCACCTTATCCTGGGTTCAGTTCTTGCTCTATATAGTTCTATTGCTTACCTCTACATGACCCATCTGAATGGTCACTTCAGTCAGATCCTCAGAAGGCTTACCTAGTTGTTCAAGAGTCCACATAACACAGGGACAGATATCACTGCATGGTGCGGGAGAATTGTCTGTATGCTGTCAATCATGTTTTAAATAAACGTTGATTGGCCAGGCAGGAAGTATAGGTAGGAAAACCAGACAGGAAGTAGAAACGATGCAACGAGAACAGGAGAATTCTGGGAGGGAGGAATTTGATTCCCCCCCACTCCTACCCAGATCACCGAAGCAGCAGGATGTGATCTGCAACCACTGAAAAAAGTACTGAGCCACATGGCTAACATAGATCAGAAAATGGATTAATCAAGATGTGAGAGTTAGCCAGTGAGAGGTTAGAATTAATGGGCCATTCAACTTATAATTTATGGAGACCTATGTGTGATTTTCTTTGGTGCTAAACAGTTGTGGGGTACCAGTCGGGACAGAAACCCCAACAAACAAGAAGGCCCCCTCTCCTGTTACAACTGCATCTTCTTAAGACTTAAAGGAGTGGACTGAGTTACTTCAGTTACTTCTATTAATTAAAGTGGGGTGAGTGTTGGTGGAGGTTGTTTTCCTCCCACATGAGTGCTGACTGGCCACCGTTTGTGCCATAACACCGTTTGTTATGGCACTACGCATTCATCGCTGCTAGTAAGAAACCTCTCTTGATGGTCACACAGCTTATGTTTGAGTGCGGCCCATCATGGAGGCAACATCCAAGCTGTTGTTGATACAACAACATTAGACCCTGCATTCTAAAACAATTCAGTAATTTGTTAGAATTTGATGTGTAACTTAGGCTGCTCAAATTCATAGCAATCCTCTTGACTCCACCTACTGTGTACTGGGTTTATAGTTGTGTATCACGCCGCTAGCCAAGAACCTTATTATCTGTTTTTACTTTATGCGTTAGCAAATCCCTTTTGTAGAAATGATTCAGCTAGACTAGCGTTACAGAGTAAAGACTGCCGTCACTGATTCTGCTTCTTTATAAAGTTTCGGTCATTGCTGTTTTATGCTAACAGTTCCAGGAGTCATCAAATGCAAAGAGACACAGTGTCATAATCACAAGTGGGGAAGTGGCTGGACTAATGATAATGTGGTCTGGGACAGCATTTGTTTCATTGTTATAAGCTTATAGCAGACTCTTTTCTAATCAAACAATAACATATATCAGTTTATAAAATAAATACAATGTGAATTATACCTAAGACAGTTTTAGAGAAGCTACAGATAATAAAAAGCTACAAAATAAAAATTCATGTTTCAAACCACCTTAGCAGAAGTTGAATAAGTTCTGATCCTGTTGCGTCAATTGATCCAAAGCCCTAGTTTTCTGGGCTGATAGCCGCAGACATCGTTTTGCTTCTTGGAGTTGTGTTTGGATCAGATTTCTGTTGTTATATATAGTCTGGACATCTCTCTTTTAAAATTAAAGATAGATATTTTTCATACAATATATTCTGAATGTGGTTTCCCCACCTACAACTCCTTCCATATTATTGCTACTTTTCTATTCATCCAAATATATACCTTTCCTTTCTTTTTCTCATTAGGATACAAACATTCCTCTAAAAATAATTGGAAAATAAAATGAGATAAAATAAACATGCTGGAATACAACAAAACAAACAAATAGAAAAAAGAGGCAAAGAAAACCCACAAGAGACATACACAGAGGTTGAGATACACATATTCACACACACAGTAAACAACATAAAAACAAATCCAGAAAACATACTATATAAACAAAAGATCCATAAGTTAAAAAAATTTAAGAAATTAAATGCCCAGACTAAATATTTTATGATAAAAACAAAACAAAACTAAACAACAAAACAAAAACAAACAAGCAAACAAAAAAAACATTGAAATCTTTTTATTCCTTTTGTATTGGCCATTACTGCGGAGCATGGGCCTTGCACTTTAGCGTGGCTGTATACTGAGTGAGGCTCTATTGGACAAAACTAATTTTTCCTTTGTGAGTAGCTTTCAAGTGGAGAGAGATTCTGGATTTGGAAGGGAGGGATGTGTCCACTCCCCCCTCAGCATGGACACCCCGTTTGCTTTAGACCTGTGCAGGCCCTGCATGCTGCCACAGTCTCTGTGTGCTCATATGTCCGTCAGTTCTGTTGTGTCTAGAAGGCCTCGTCTCCTTCAGGTCCCCCATTTCCGCTGACTCTTACAATCTTTCTGCCTCTTTTTCTGCAGCGTTTCCTGAGGCTGGAGGGGAGGGAATGGAACTGATGAAGAAATTCCATGTGGGATTGAGTGTTCCAAGATGTTTCACTGTTTGTACCACTGTTCAGTTGTTGGTCTCTATATTTGTTCCCATCTACTGCAGGGGAAGCTAACGCTTAGAATCTGCTCTGCTCTGGGTTTATTATGGATTTTACAAAAGTCTTCTGTCTAGTCACTAACGCAAGTCACAAATATGACTCACTCAAAACGTCTGCACTAGTGACTATGCTTCGGAAAACAATAGCAGCCTGGCCCTTGGTGTTTTACTTCCCTCTTTCATTTTCCCTCATCTGTTTTGTCTTTGTTACTATTTACATTCCTCAAATAGCACTCATGGGCAGGACTAGGATGTGTAAGGCCCATTGACTCAGTACTGTTTCTCATTTTGAAATCAGTTATCATGAGGTTCAATTCTTCTTACTTTTTTGTTTGATATCCCTGCTAATGAATTTGAAATAATATATTGATTATTTCTTGATTATTTTAATTGTCTAATTCAACCAGATTCCCCATTTTAATACATTTAAAGTGTTTACTTATTTTGTGTCTGCACTGTATCTGTATATACATGACTTCGGAGGATTTGAATTCAGGTCTTCATTCTTGCATAGCAGTTACATTTATGCTGTCAGCTATCTCTCCTGCCCTCTTAGTATCTTTTTAATTGCCAAATATATAAGCCTTTACTATCAGGTTTCCAACAAACAGCCTCAGTCAGTGTGTCCCTGTGAAAGAAATCAAGGATTGACGGCACTAATACAATTTATTTTTCCCCACAAGGGAAGTTGCTTAACTTCAGGGTTTTAATGTCCCTGTTACTGAAAAGAAGATGATACTTCTTGTTTCCTTTCAGGAGACCAGAGTAATAAGAATGCTTAAAGTTTATCTGTTTTTATTTGTTTCCATTATGTGAATAATGACGCTGGCAGGAAATATCAGGGAGTGGTGGAAAGACCTCTCTGTTTGTCGTAGGCAAAGGCACATCACCCTGCCAGCAGTTTCTGTGACACATCAAAGGGAAGCCATGGCTTTGTCTGTCAGAACTGACTTATTTTATGAGCCTTTTATTAACTCAAACTTCAGGGCATATATGCTTTTATGGCTTCTTCTCATGGCTTCATTACATAATTTAAAAAAATCTGCAGATTCCTGAGTCATATTGTCAGCACTGAAATTATCTGTTTGATATTAATTCTGCAGTCTTGCCACACTAAAATATTCATAAAAAACACAATGAAACAGTTATGTCTCAGAACAAAGTATGGAAGCTGGGAAGAAGAAAGTGTCAATTTCTATTTCACAGAGTGTGTGCTTCAGCAGGCACCAAAAACACACAGTGAGGTGAAGAATCTTAAAAGCAAAGTTTGCCACTAGGAAGCTCCATGTTTCTGAAACAGTACAAAGAGATGTCGTGTGGAAAGAAAAAAAAAAAAAACAGTGAAGGCTCTCACACAAAGGAATTGAACAGACCTTAAATATTCATTACAAGTCAGAGGATTTTGTGTCTTTTCCTGATGACTTTAAAACTAACTTGTATACAAGCTACATATAGTTTTACTTCCTGATGGCCAACACTAGAAACACTTTCTTCATATTTGAGGCTAACTGTTATATTTTATTTGTGTGTGTGTGCACGCTCATCTATTGTCATTTATTAAAAATAAAAACTTGGGGATAAATGCTAATGATAAATCCTGAGGTAACCACAAGTGACCAAGACACACTCTCAACATTCTCTTTCTGACTGGAGAAATCTGCTCCAGCTCCTGGCGCCTCCTCTTTCTTTTCCCAGGGCTTTTCTTTCCCTTGTCTCAAGTCTGCCAGTGAACTCCGTGATTCATTCTGGCCTGAATGTGAACCCTGCCTCTCAATCCAACGCCTGACTCCATTGGACATCAGACCACAACACAGAGAGAATTCCTATAACATTTCCCACTTTTGTCTAATCAAAAAAGGAAAGGCTCTAACTCTAACATCATAAAACTACGTACAATAAAAATATTTATCAGGTATTGTCTAAATAGAGAGGAAAGGTATTGACCTTAACAAAATGAAACTATATACGGCAAGAACAACTATTAGGTAAGAAACGCATTCACAATGTCCAGTCAATTTGTATTTGGCAAATTAGAGAAAATATTTCACCAGCTGTTCTCTCTGATGAGTCCATAGTTTCGTACCTAATTTACTCCCTACCGTGATTCGAGAACTGTAACTCTCTAGTCTTCAACTCCGTCAAAGACCTGAGAAGGGATTAATATTACCTGAATAAAAAGAAGTACAGAGCAAGCAAACTTGCAAAATTATAAGAAATGATAGAAACAGCTGGTTGCCTGGACAGTCATCCTAGGTTTCTCTGCAATGTTGGAGTATCCAGCTTCAGTCTACAATTCTAGAATATCTGACAGACATGTATGAGAAGCAGGAAACTTAGTTTGGTAGTCACTTTTCTCTGTGTCTGGCTTGTCCAGTTTGAATAGCATACTATCAGCTGTTGAAAACATAGGAAGGGTTTCAGTGTGGCACAGCTCATATTCTGGTTGAAAACATAGGAAGGGTTTCAGTGTGGCACAGCTCATACTCTGGTTGTAAACATAGGAAGGATTTCAGTGAGGCACAGCTACATACTCTGGTCTGCCGGGGTGGTCAAATTCATACAAGCTGACTATATGGTCTGCCTGGATGGTCTTAGTTCATACAAACTGACTATCTGGTCTACCTGGATGGTCTCAGTTCATACAAGCTGACTATCACATCTCATAAATATTCCTAAACTAAACAGCTGGGGTTCACATATTCTTGAAAAATTCTACATAATATCTGCTTTAAATTCATTTTCTCAGCTCTCTGCAAGAAATTCCCACCATATCTCTCACAGTTTATACTGATACTCATTTTATTTAATGTTTGTACTTAACACTAATGCATTAAAATTAATATTAACATGAAGAAAAAGTTCTTGTGAATACTGCTATTGTCTGTGTTCTGAAAAGTATAATACAATGTAGCTTCACTTATTAGAGTACTTATGAAGTATGAAGGAATACAGGTTGAAATTTAAGAAGAGCTCAAAATAATCAAAAATTTTAAACATAATGAAAATTATTTTTGCTTTTGTAATGTTGAAGGGAACTAAAAAGAGTATTATGCTGATGACTTTATAGTTAGATGATGCCATGCTTGGAGAGGACAAACTAAGTTCTGCAAGTCTTAATCTATTTATGTGTTTCTCACATTTGAAATATTTCAGTGGAAATATGTCAAAATAAATTCCAGGAACAATAGCTTTATTCTAAAGCATTGAATCAAATTGCAAAGATAAGCCCATTATTCATATTTAGAAAAACATGATACATCAAAGAACTGACTAAATTCAAGGCTTTTCCTGGTGACTCTGCCCAACACTCTATCAAGAGTAAGGCATGGATTAAACACAGACACAGGACATAATATCACCATGGAAAATTCAGTAGCATGACTATATATTGAAAGCTAAAATTCACAAGCAAATCAAACAAAATATATGACAACTTTCAGAACAAATTATTTCAAAAGAAAGTGTGTGAGAAAATGGGAAAAACAACACTATGAACAGAAACAACCAAAAGTTCTACAGCAGAACACTTAAGGTTAATTAACTACATGTTGTCTTTCATTAATAGATTGAACTCACGTTTAATTTAATTTTGTGGAGCTTTGAATTGAACTGTAATGTATGGTGGGCAAGCTGAAGTGTGTTCCCAGTTTTTAACAGTTCAGTTGTTTAGGAAGTCTGCAGTAATCTCTTAGGATATTTTTGCAAACTAAATAGTTCAAAGAATAAAGCAATAAATTGTGGACTCTTGATGTCTTAGTTGATGCTCTTTTGCTGAGAATAAACACCATGACTACAGAATCTCTAATAAAGGAAAATATTTAACTGGGACCTTTTTACCATTTCAGAAGTTTAGCCCATTATCAGCATGCTGGGAAGTATGGAGGCCCACAGGCAGACATGATACTGGCAAAGGAGCTGAGAGTTCTACATCAGGATGCACAAACATCAGAAAGAGAGAATGCCCCTGGGCTTGGCTTGCACTTTTGAAATCCCAAAGCCCACCCTCAATGACACATTTTTTCAACAAGGCCATACCTACTCCAACAGGGCTAGCTCTCCTAAGAGTGCTTCTCCCTAGTTACTAAGTCTTGAAATCAATGAGACTGTGAGAACTATTCTTATTCAAACCACCACACTGGTTGTGATTCAGCAATCATTTGTAGAAAAGAATTGAGTAGTTGCTCTGAAAATCACACATGAGTAGCACATAATTGGGGTCGTCAGCACTTTCATTAGGGTAGTGAAGAAAATTCTTTACAAGTGTAGACAAGTGTAGCAAGAGATGGTGTAGCACATTCATGAGAGGATCATGTTAAGGGTTTAGGAGAAAGAGGATGGAATCTCTCCAGGCATGCTTAAAACCCATTTCAATCCAAGTCATACAATTATTGGAAAACTCGTAACTGTTTGTATTTTATACCAGAAAATGTATTCATAACTCTAAATCAAATTCTATGGACTTGTACTTTATGTAGTACTTATGATTATTAATACATTTTTCTACATTTCTTCATCATAAATAATTTCAGGACTTTGAATACAATAAGAAATAAGATCTATAAAATGAATATTTTGTTATAATTTTCTTTATTTAAGGTACTGTTTTCTGTTTGTTTAGCTAGAAGATATATCAAAATTTGCTCTTAGGTGACATCACTACCTACTAAAATTTCCAAAGATCTTTTAGGTATGTTTCTGAAACCTATGATGGAATTAAATTTATCAGTAAAAGTGTAACTCTCATGTCACAACTGTAGGTCAGACTTTCCAAAGTATCATAATATTTGAGAAAATATGATTTTGGGGGAGCATAGAAAAGAAATGGTATTTGAATTGTCAAGTGCCCATTTTCTTTGTAAAAATTTAATAATATTAACAGGATATTACCACAAAACAAAACTAAGAAAATTTGGATTTGTAAATGGAATTTTGTAGTATACTAAATTATCTAATGTAATGCATATAAAATGTTCATATTTCATGAGAGAAAATGAGAACAGAAAGAATAGAAAAAGAATAACTATGCTCACGGCAACACTAAATGAGAGGCCTAAAAACTGAACAACTAGGTATTTACTTCCAATCTGTGAACAGATTTAAAAACATTTTGCTCCTTCCATTTCTCCGTCTTTATCAAAAACTGCTGAGGTTAAAGTTTATCAGCAAATTTTTGTTATTTTAAAATAAGTGTCTATGCTACAGAATATTGTAAATTATTGAATAGTTCAAATTCATGATTTTCATATCATATAAAAATTACAATAAGATTCCATTGATAGTAATTGACAAAAATTAACCACTCTCAGAACTATGAACATCTGTGTTTATTCATATCAGTTCAATTTTGATTTGGAAACATAAACGAAGCTTATATGTTTTTCAATTTTAATTTGATTGCTAAGCTTGATGGTGTATAAAAGCTGCGATGCCTATATGTTTTGCCAAAATTTTACACAATGCCAAAGAGTTGGAGAAACATGTTTTATTTACCCATTCAGAAAATGCCTTCATCCTGTGGAATTTTTAATGAGAACTCTCAACCTGAAAAGGATAGAATTTCATAAAACATTTGGATTGATGTCAATAAAAAGGTCTAGTATTGAAGCACTCTACAGAACTGCTTATCACATCAATAAGAGAAAGAATCCAAACACAGTGGAAATCCCTTAGTGAAGCCATATGTCCTGGAAATGTCATGGTTGTGTATTAGAATGTAAATTGTATTTGCTTCTCTGTAGTATGTAATCGGTCACAGTTTATAATCCCTAACAGTTCTTTTAATATTTTAAGGCAATCCCAGAGAACCTGGCAGCTGTTATTGTCCTGCCGATTCGTAGACTAATCTGCTCTTGTCCTTCAGCTGAATCAGCTCTTGTGGGCATGCGCCAAACATGAGTGAAAAAATTCTATTCCGTGAGCCCATTTCTGCAAGCAGTTAAGATCTTCGATATCTTCAGATGGTGGAAACTTTCCTGTGCCAATCCAGTGACTTCGACTGGAAAGAAAATCTTGTTGATCTGCTTAGAAGACACCTGCAGCTTTTGGCAATGTGTCTGCATTTGCAGTTTATGGGAACAAAGAAGGTCACAGACAACACTGTGACTCACTGGTTTCTGTATCTGTGGATGCCTGCACCAAAGATGAGCTGACCATGCTCTACATTCTGTTCTGCCACCTTGAAAGTTGTCAGTCTCACTAAAGCCAGAGGCATGAATAATTAACTTTTCACTAGCTTTGTTTTCCAATCAAAGACTGGAACAAAATTCTAAGATCTTTTTTTTTTTAGGTTTATTTTATTTTATTTATTTTGTTATTGAGAAAAAGAAAAGAAAAAAAGTTTCCGCCTCCTCCCGGCCTCGCATTTCCCTCCCGCTCGTCCCACCCTTCTCCCCTCCCCCCCCTCCTCTCCCCCTCCCTCTCCAGTCCAAAGAGCAGTCAGGGTTCCCTGTCCTGTGGAAAGTCCAAGGCCCTCCCCCCTCTGTCCATGTCTAGGAAGGTGAACATCCAAGGTGGCTAGGCTCCCACAAAGCCCGAACTTGAAATAGGATCAAAACCCTGGGCCATTGTCCTTGGCTTCTCATCAGCCCCCATTGTTCGCCATGTTCAGAGAGTCTGGTTTTATCCCGTGCTTCTTCCGTCACAGTCCAGCTGGCCTTGGTGAGCTCCCAATAGATCAGTCACACTGTCTCAGTGGTTGGGTGCACCCCTCGTGGTCCTGACTTCCTTCAGTGGAAGAATGGATGAAGAAAGTGTGGAATATATACACATTAGAGTACTACGCTGCGGTAAAAAACAATGACTTCTCGAATTTTGCTTGCAAATGGATGGAAATAGAAAACACTATCCTGAGTGAGGTATCCCAGACCCAAAGAGAGGAACATGGGATGTACTCACTCATAATTGGTTTCTAGCCATAAATAACGGTCACGGAGTATATAGTGGTGAACCTAAAGAAGCTAAATTAGAAGGTGAACCCAAAGAAAAACATATAATTATCCTCTTGGATACGGGAAGTAGACAAAATTGAGGGGAGAAAATTTGGGACCTTGGGGGGTGGGATAGGAGTATCGGGGGATGGGGAGAGAAAAGTGAGAAGGGGAGGATGAGGGAAACTTGGGGAAACAGGATGATTGGGATAAAGGAAGGTTGGATAGGGGAGCACGGAAGCTCAATTCTTAGTTAAGGGAGCCACCTTAGGGTTGGCAAGAGACTTGAACCTAGAGTGGCTCCCAGGAGCCCAAGGCGAGGTCCCCAGTTAGTTCCTTGGGCAGCTGAGGATAGGGAACCTGAAATGACCCTATCCTACAGCAATGCTGACGAATATCTTGCATATCACCATAGAACCTTCAGCTGGTGATGGATGGAGATAGTCACAGAGACCCACACTGGAGCACCGGACTGAGCTCCCAAGTTCCCAATGAGGAGCGGAAGGAGGGAGAACATGAGCAAGGAAGTCTAAGATCTTTTTTTAAACCACTCTGAATTTTTTTTCAGAAGAATAGACCTCAGAGATGAATTTTATTTTAGAACTTTTGCCAAAATTATTGCATTTTTTTGCTAGCCAAAGTTAAATTTGCTTACACATAACAGGAAAAGAAACTTTAATGATATAGGCATTTGTATTTTTACCTCAGATAAAGGAATTTTGGGTTATAGGCAGTCTAGTTCCGATATGGTTTCTATATTTGGGATCTAGCCATCTGTCTCTACTTTGTTACCTTATGAACCAAGATGGTTGCTTCATGTAAGAGACTAGACCTTTTAGGGTGATAAAACAATATATAAGAAAATCATCACATGAATTAACTTAAGCAACTTTCATGGAATTGAATCAAGTCTAGGTCTATTACAATAGCCAAACATGAAGGAGACTGGAAGAACTGATTCATATCAAATAGTATTACTTGGAGAATAATTAGGTTCCTTGGATAAAAGTGACAGGAGGAAATGGAAGTTGGGTCAAGATTAGCAGTGTGTGCTAAATGGCTGAGAACCAATGACTTGAGTGTATTGTATTATTTGCTCCAAGTGGTACTTCTCCTCAAGGTAGGAACATGGGTAACACTTTTCATTTAGTCTGTTGAAGTCGTTGTTATCACCAAAAAGAAAAGAAAATGATCAGGGTCATGCCATATTTAGGGCGGGGCTACCTCTGAAACCTTTTTATTGTTTTCTGTAAACTCTCTTGATCTACTGTGGTAAGTTTTTTTTTTCTTCGCAATTCAATATTATATTGTTGGCATGGGTACAGAAACTCAGAGAACTTGCATCTTAGTTGTGCAATTCCTTGTAACCATCTTAAGGTTCACACCCAAGCTTCTCCTTGGTAGAAGCCTGACAGTGTTTGCTGTGTCGGTGTGGGAATGAGAGGCTGAGAACGAGCCTGTCCAATGGAATTAGGAGATGGTAGAATCCAATATCATACATTCTCTGAGGCTATGAGTCCTTGGGTATTGATTCTATAATACATAAAACTTCACTACCAAAATACAAATTGAAGGATAAATTATTAGGACAATCAGATAGAATTAACTGGGTAATGGTATGCAGGATTAGCTTCTGAGCAAGGATCCCAGAGTGGATCACAATCTCTGAAGCTGCCGTGAGTGCTAAAACTGCTGCTCTAAATGACCAGGTGAGAAGTACTCAACAGTGCCTTTTTAGTTTGAATTTTGTGGAGACCTTATATAAATACCCCTGTGAAAGCAATTCCTTGGAAGTCTTTACAATGAAGGATAGGAGGGACATGAAGAAGGAATGCAGAGTCTAAAAGTTCTCATGTGCACTCGCTTCAGGAGCTCTCTTGAGCTAGAGTGAGTCACATCTCAAGGGAAATCTGCTCAGGTCACAGAGCTACAGTTTCTCCAAGCTGTCTGTAAACTTCACACTGTCCATATTGATTATGGGATACTCTCAGGAAGTAAATTCTCAGAAACCTTCTTTTATTTCAGCTGTACATGGATTAAGTGGGCTTTAGAGAAGAGCCTTTCCACAAAGAGAGGCAGGTGCTTATTGTAAGAGACAAAGCACACAGGGTCAGAAGAGCCATGTGTTAGATACTGGTAGAGGGATCTGAGAGTCTGTAGCTGGAACCCTGGTACCATATCCATGGAAACTATATTAAACTAAAGTGCACTGGTAACACATGCACAAAAACTTGTAAAATGAAGCATTTCTGTGTGCTGCATTTGCACATTTTCCCTGCTACAAATATTTAGAGGTACTTAGAAATATCACAAAATAGAAAAGTTATTCATTTGGGGGTAGTTGATATAAAAATGAGGTGTGTGATTGATTACACAGAAGGGTGGACTAATTTGAATGCAAGCAATGATCCAACCTTCCAATGTCTTCAAGAAAGCAGGAGTCTCTTGGGAATAATGCAAATTTTGCATGTCTTATAACAGATGTGTTTTAAATAACAAAATCTTCAGTATAATTGTGCATTTTCTATTGACTGCTCTCTTTTTATGTTATTATGTTATTCGTCCATATTATAAGTATGTATCTGGCACTTGATGAACAAGGTTGAGGACAGACAGCTTAGTAAGTGTAGCCTTGACTGATCGTCAAGGGGTCCACCAGAACTCTATGTCTTATTAGAACTTGTAAGTCTATTCATAAGACTGCAGATTTCAAGCTTACTATAACATTTTGTATCATCTTGCTTATTTATTTTTTATTCCTCCCACTTATGTAGCTCCTAACACATTGAACAGAGGAATAAATTGTAGAGCACTCAAGTCCCTTACAATGCTCATATCCCATGATAGTAAAAGGAGTAGTGTTCTAGTAACTAAAGCTTTTTCAAGTCAAGATGACCTCCTTATGACCTAATGAGGCATAAGTGTCCTTTTCCCAACAAAGCCTGGATAACAGCTTGTTTAAAATGTTAAGGGAATGAGTCCAAAATTACAAAAGGATGGTGAATGAAGCATATTTCATTATAATTTTCATCTTTCAAAGTGCCAACCAAAATTGAAAAGAAAGGACATGAAACAAGAAGGAGTATAAAAGAAAAAAGGCCCATGAGGGGCTTGAACTGTTTCCTTATGGATTGAAATAAAGCTATTTCAACTTAATGGTGGTAGCACTTGGAAATCACAGTGATGCACTGCTTTAAATGCTTCTTGTGGACTAAGCACAGCCAGAAAATGCTTCTTTTTATTCAAAGTTAAAGTGGCCTGGGACTAAAAACAAACCTGAAATCCAAGTACTTCTAGTCAAGCACAAAGCAAAACAATTTTCTGTACACAAACTAGAAAGTAGTGAGACCAGAGATACTGGCAAAGTGTCCATCCCTGACAACTGTTGCCTGTCGGTTCCACCCTTTCCCATCACCACGGCCAGCATCCTCTGAGGCACTGCCACAAACTGTAAGGGCCTTTACTGGGTTCAGACATGGCAACACCGAAGGAGAAACATTAGACTCATGGTGTCTCTTTCAAATCCTGTATGGCACAGAACTATAGACTAAAGAGTGCTCAACTGTGAGCAATATTATGCAGTTTAGCCTGAAACCACATGAGAGGCTCCTTCATACATTCTAAAGAAACATCAAGGAATCCCTCATCTTTCTGGAGCATTTAAATAGACATTTCTCATTTTATAAAACAAGTTTAACTTATTTATTTTTTATCTATATATGTGTGTGTATGTGCATTTGCATGTACTGTGTGTATGATATGGCTCACAGAGGCTAGAATATTATTTCAAATCTCGTATAACTGGAGTTAAAGGTATTTGTGAGCTAACATATGAGTCCTAGGTACTGAACTTGGGAATATTATAAGTTCAGCAGGTACTCTTAATTTTCTGCAATAGACTGAAAACAATATTGTTATTGACTGGACATTGAATGTTGTATGTCTCATGCTTTGTTTGTTCAAAACCAGCTTAATTTCCACTTTATTCACTGGGTATTTAGAAGATCTTGATAAATGTATCATATCCTATTACATTTTGGTTATAATAGTAAATTATATAGTCTTTAGGGGGACTATGTAATTTTTGTTCTGTAAGCCCCTTGAGCCACCCATCCTCCGAGGACCTCTAACTGTTAGGTTCTACCCACAGAATACTCTAACTGCTCTAACTACTGGACCCTGCCCCCATTGTACAGAGTAAAATATTCAATTTCTGGACAGTAAATCCTACCAATCTCCACTCTGGAAACATTTACCCTGAAAAGTTCCACCCCCTTCCCAAGAAACTCTGCATCCTGTTCAGTTTGCTGCTGTTTCTCACCCAGGCAGAGGCAGCCACCCTCCTGGTTTCTCCCATCCTGATAAATCTCTTCTGTGAATTGTTGTACATGTGACGTTGTGGTATTCCTTGACTCCTACCTTTCATCCAATGCTTACATGTTCCTCATCTGTCTCCATCCCCATCATCTCTGATACTGGTGATTGAACCTTGTATTGCATATACTATGCAAATATCCTATAAATGATATTTATAAAATAAATGTATATAAATTTATATGAATTTATAATATATATAAATTTGAAAAGAAAAGTGAAGAAATGATACTTGACACCCACTAAATTTCAGAGGAGATAGTATTTAATCTTTCCATAGATACAAACATTGATTCTAAAGAAAGTTTAAGAATTAGTTGACTTCTTATACCTTTCTTATAATTCTTCTAAACATTTTAGCTCCCTTTTTATGACCACTATGATTTGAAACCCTAGGGACAAGAACTGGTAGAACCTGAGTGTTTACCTTGCATGTAAAATAAGAGGATAGGTTGTCAGTTATGAATGCTGGAATAAGATACAGGACTCTGAGTCAGAGCAAAGAAAACAAAACAAAAACAGCAGCAGCAACAAAAAAAAACAAGCAATCTGTCACTCATATTAGGGATTCTAAGACATTAGTCTTTCTTCCTCAGTGTGGGACAATGGTCTGTATTCTGTCAATTATATTTTAAATAAATGCTGATTGGACAGTAGCCAGGCAGGAAGTAGAGGCGGGTCAATGAGAATTCTGGGAAGGAGGAAGCAGGTTCTGCAGTCCTGGCCCAGCCACACAAGAAGCAAGATGTGACTGCCTCGCTTAAAAAGGTACTGAGCCATGTGGCTAACAAAGATAAGAATAATGGGCTAATATACTTTATAAGAGTTAATAAGAAGCCTGAGCTAATGGGCCAATCAGTTTATAACTAATATAGAACTCTGTGTGATTTCTTTAGGACTTAACAATTTTGGGAACCAGGCAGGACAGAAACCTCAACAACAACAATTCCTGACCATTTATCAGATAATGATGCAGCAAAAAGACCAAGTGGCTGTTGTGTGCTCAGTAGATCTGTGCCACAGTCAAAGAGCCTGATGCTTAGCAAACCCTTAATGATAAAATATACTTATCACATGGATGGAGTCTTCTAGGAAAGATATCCTGGAGGATATCATGTCTTCGAGTTACCCAGGACAAGTGATGTGGGATTCCCCTCTGTATGCTGTGAATGTGTTTTGTACCATTGGTTAATAAAGAAGCTGCTTTGGGCTTCTGGCAGGACAGAATAGAACAAGGTGGAAATTCCAAGCAGAAATAGAGGAGAAAAGAATGTGGAGTCAGAGAGATTTTATGTAGCTGCCAGAGGAGACAGACATCAGAGAACCTTACCAGTAAATCATGAGCCTTGTGGTGATTCATAGGTTAATAGAAATGGGCAATTCAATGTAAGTGCAAGCTAGAAAGAATCATGAGCTAATTGGCCAAGCAGTATCTTAATTAATATAGTTTCTGTGTGATTATTTTGGGTCTGGGCAGCTGGGAAATGGCAACCAGTCTTTGTCTACAGACAGACACCCTGGGGGACAACATGATAGGAATTATCCAGGACAAACAACCTGGAGAAAGGCAGACTTATCCTTTTGATTAGAGAAGCACAGTGTCTGAAAAAATAATCTAAAACAAAATATATTCATAAGAATGGGAATTTTTGTCTTGGAATATTGGTTTTAGATTTTAAATTATAAATATGATAGGAAATACTGTCATTTAGCATTTATATTTATATTTATATTTATATAGATGACAAAAATAGAGAATATAGTTATGTGAATGATACATAGATGGATGACTGGTAGATAGATACAGGTAGATATAAAGAAGGCAAGTGATATACATCATAGGTGATAGGACTAATAAATAGACTAGATGTACAGTTTCAAAGTATGCAGTTTTATTGTAATGTTGTAACAATATTGATTTAACAGGCATACAAATGAGATTATCTTGCATTTTAGAAGGATATGTGGGAAAAATAAAAGATATTTTATTATGGTTAATTCTTCATTTTCAAGACATAGACCAATTCTCTCCTGCATTATAAGGATTTCTGCAGAACTGAGAGGATGTCTTCTCTCTTTCTGGAAACATTTCAGAGCCTCATGACAATTGAACATCTGGACTATAGAATTTGACCTAAAACAGATACGGGGTCTCTTGCTTTCTAGTCTTGTGTCTTCTTAATGGTACCTTTGTAAGTTGTAGAGACTTACTCTAATGGAAAATATTGATATTTTTCTTAGCAAATTTTAGAACTTTCTTAGTACATTTTTGATCTTTTACAATTTGGCATGTCTTAAACATGAAAAACATTAGCTGGTATTTTAAAAACTACAAAGTTAGGGGGTGTTGAAGGTGGGAGCGGCAGGCTGCAGCCCGGCTCCCAGCTAGATTTACCCAAAATAATTACATGGAAACTGTATTCTTTTAAACAGTGCTCGGCCCATTAGTTCTAGCCTCTTATTGGCTAACTCTCATATCTTGATTAACCCATTTCTATTAATGTGCGTAGCACCACAAGGTGGTGGCTTACCGGGAAGGATTTTAACCCAGCATTCTGTTCTGTCTACTCCACCCACCTATGTTCTGACCTATCAGGCCAAGCAGTTTCTTTATTAATTAACCAATGAAAGCAACAGATAGACAGATGATCCTCCTCCATCAAGAGGGACTCAGAGATGGCTCAGTGATTCAGAGTGTATCCTGCTCATGCAGAAGATCCTTGCCAGTTCAGATCCCAGCAACCACACAGAAGCACTAAACTGCCTATAATTTCAGTTTCAAGAGATCCTGCATATTCTGGCCTTTGCAGACACTAAAGGCATTTCCATACAATAAGACAAAAGATTCAAACATATAAGATAAAAATAAATATTTTTTAAAAAGAATACAAATTTAAGAAATGCAAATAGTCTTGAGTAGATTGCAGAAGACTTTCACCAAGTAAAAACACTGTTGGTATCTGGGTTCATCCACTAAATGAATTTATGGGATACACTTATGTCCCATACTGCATTCCAAACTATTCTTCTTCTTAAAAGTATGTCAAGTGTATTTCTCTGGTTTGTCAACATTCTATACAGAATATTCACATCACTGAGTAAACATTATTATATCATGTAGATGCATCAAATTTCAGCTAACAGACATTGGATCTGTTGCCATACATAAATTTCCATAATTTTATACCTACCATTGAGATGAACATCATGTATAAAACAAAAATTTAAGGAGCTGAAAGGAAAGGTTAAAGGAGTGAGGATCTTAAAAGCATTTGAAGTGTACTGCCAGATTGTCCTCCACTGATGAGCAGGAGAGGGGTCATCTCTCCAAAGAATGATTCAAGTTGTTATGTAGTCAAGCAATGGAAGAATGGGAATGAGTCAAAACAGCACTTGATGGGCTGAAGATCTCATGAATATTGTTCAAATGCAGATGCAAATCAAGTTTGCTTTGCCTTGGGCCCTAAGCACTGCATATCCAAAATCCCTTTGGTATTGGTGATGTTTCATACTGGTTGTTTGCAGTGACCCCATTTTGAGTAGCAGGAGATGAGCGAACCATTCAAGTAGAGGATATGAGAAGTCGTGGTGGCTTACATCAGTATTTAGCAATAGTTATGGTGCTGTCTGATGTATTGTGAAGATAAAGTTCCTAAGAGTTGATTAAGGACTGAGGAAAAGGTGAATGTTAACTCTGATGACTTTGATAAGGTGTGCAAGAGGAAGCAAGGGCTGTTAGTAGAATCAGAGAATACAGCAAGATGAAACATTGGAACATACTGGCTGTGATCTCATTTTTCTTGAACATTTTAAAATTTGAAATGTTAAATATTAAACATCCAACTGAAAATGATAAGTAGGACTTGAAGATGCAGAACCAGACTTAGAAAAGTTGTGCAGATATGACGTGTACAGTTAAGACTTTATGTGAATTCTTGAAAACATGCACAGAAACAATGGAAACAAACAAAATTTACTAGGCTTCTCAAATGTGTGCCTTTGTGAGTATATTGGTGCATAACAGATATGATACAAGAATTGCATGATGATGTTTCCTTTCATCAAATTTTGTAATTCTTCAGTTTAGGAAAATTATGAGAAACTTCAGCAGTATTTACACCCAGTTTAATTTAGGGAGAAGAGAGAATAGAGTGCCGCGATATGTTCACAGTCTGTCAGAAGGAGGTGAATTCAGTCACTGAGTGTTACAATGATTTTCACTACATGCTTTCTCTGTTGCAGTCCTTAACATGTGCTTACATTGTTACATTGTTATTAATTAAGCTTTCTACCCACTAGTTACATAACTTTCCAAAAAATATTATAACATCTGGCCACTATGATGGATGGAAAGAGTAAGCCAGAAACTAAAAGCTAATATTTACACAATAGGTTCTTGCCATTTAATAAATTTAAATAAATTTTGACTTTTGGTGGTGAACATAATTATTCTCTGGGCTAGAATTATTTAAATTGTGGCAATATTTGTGTCCTTTTGCTTTTTTGTTTGTAGGAGACGACAGATTAGAAAAGTTGGAATGCGTAAAAATATTTTATAAGGGCAGCTAAAATATAGATTAGATATATTTAAAGAAAAGAAGATGAAAAATTATTGTTGGAAAGGAATTCTCACTAACTCTGTGATGGTGAATGAAATAATTCAGTGGATAAAAAGTAACTATGAAAAAAATCCAGAGGGAGTGACACTTTGCAAAGAATTCCTGTGCAAAAAAAAAATAATTCCATTGTATAAAATTAGCAAGATACATTGGAACTGCAAAGTTCTAAAAAGTAAATGACAAAACCAGTAAGGTTTGCCTCTATGTTTTAAGATTGAGTAAACTGATCTTTGAAACGAAATGGATCTGTGGTGGACTATAAACAAGATCTATAAATCAGGAGACAACCGAGTTACTGTGAACTAGAAAAGGTTCATCTTAACTGCACATTGTCTTCCTCAGGAAGCATGTTCAAGGCAAGTGCACAGTGAGGACTGCTGGGCAGAACAGATTTAGCCCCGAAACAGTATCATGGTCATCGGCAACCTGACTTCCTTTCACTTTATTCACGTTTACAGAAAATGTTCAGAAAGCAACAACTAGGAAACCACGTGGTTTAGATAGGTGGATTACAGTTTTGTTTTTCAATTTCAATTCTCCCTAAATTTGTCATTTATTGTTTAAATCTCTTCTTTAATTGTCGCTTCAGCTCTTCAGTGATTGCCCTATTTATTAGGTTCTTAGATTTTAAAGCTGCACTGGCATTGTGGTGCTCTTCAGTTTAGGATGATGACAGTGTTCAACGTCAAAATTTATGAGATTTAAGGCTGAATTTGAACTCTAAATTGGGGGGGGGACTATGAGCATTGGCAGGATGGCTCAGGAGTAAGGGCATTTGCTGCTCTTCCAGAGGACCTGAGCTGAGTTCCCAGCACCCAAGTTTGGCAGGTCACAACTGCCTTTAACATCAGTTCCAAAAGATATAGTGCCCTCTTCTGGCCACTCCAGGCACCTGCAGTCATGCGTGCATACTCCCGTCTGCCCACACAATTAAAAATACTATAAATATTTTTAAAGTTATGAAAGAAATGTGAATATACCTAATCTTTAAAGTTTCTCCACTATAAAATCAAAGCTGAAATTATTTAAGGTGACATCCAGTGGAAGATCAAAGAACAATTTAACTCACGATGTAATTTTATTAACATGATGTCTTTGTTTTTCCAGATTTTGGTTTGTTATGGGAATTTTATTTGGATTATTTTAATAATAACCACAATGAACTTTTGAGAGAATTTTGGATATTCTAACTACTGTCTTGGAGTAATAGAAGCAAACATAACATGTGTCAAGGGAACTACAGACCTAAATTGGAAAATAAAAAAAAAAAATTCTCAATTTTTAATTTTGAAAAAAATGCAATTAAAAATATAAAGTACAAATATTTTAAACTCCCAAATAATTTTCATGAATAAAAATAATGTAGTTTTCCAAATTAGAAATTTCTTTACCTTTAGATGACTGAAAAAGACCTCTCTTTGGTTGGGATGTAGGTGGAGCCTTGAAAGATAGATATGACTTCATTCAGAAGAAGTGGGCTGCAAATTCTGTCCAGAAGAATCAATAGCAAAATTAATAGTGCTGTATTATATGAATATATAATATCCATATAATACACTTTTATACACATACATTTAGAAAATAATAGCAAACATATGAAAAGAGATTACAGTTTTGTATCATGACATATGTGTGGAAAGGTATGAAAGAATTTGCAAATTTAAACCCCGTCTTGAAAACACAAAAACCCAGAAAAGAGCAGAAAAGGAAAAAAAAAAAAGAGTCATGTTTTCTCCCAACAAAATTTTTCTATGTATTCTCATTACTGACCTTTTCTCCACCCTGTTCTACACAGTTGGTTCACCAAACTACAACCCAGCTTTCTCTCACTCATCATAAAGAAGTGTGCTGAGAGTTACGTTGCATCCAGTAACACTTTAGGTTCAGTGCATTGTGAATTTATTAAGAATTTTATATTGAATTGTAAACTTATTTCAGGACAAATAAGCGCTAATTCTTAATAAAGATGAAATCCACTTTATTGATTTTAGAAGAAAAGATTATAATAGTTATCTTCACATTTGACCTTAAAATATACTATATTTAGTATCAAGTAATTCTAAAAATGATATTTGCAAATGGCTCAGATGCCTTCCCTGGATTAATCTAAATATCAAAGCAAACAGTTGTTATGCTATGGAAACACACACAAGCACACATTCCCATGAACTTTTGGTGTTTTGCATATTTTATAAAAAGAAATATTCATGGCTTGTTCTCTCGACTATTTATTAAGCAATATTTCTAGAGTGACCAGCATTAAGAAAAATGCAAATAGCATTTCCATCCGGGCCAGAAGGCAGATTTGCTGTTCGTCCAAAAATTATGAGTCCTTTTGAGCTAAGGCCATTATCAATATTGGGATTAATGTGGGTTGTTCTCTTGTCATAGATATAGCTCTTGGGCCCTTGGGAATCAAACTGTGGATATTGCAAGTCATAGAACCAGCCGCAGAAAGTAATCACATGCACCATACTCTTATTGCAGTGAATGACAAAGTCCTTTTGCTCTGTGCTAAAGAAGGCTTGTCTTCTGGCTATGTTCATGAAACTGTGGCAGCTTGACTTGTTTGCTAAATAGAGCAAAATGACAGGATGTTCTCAGATTCTGGCGATGTACCTAAACACCTTCTTGCATGTATAAAGTAAATTACATTCCTTACTCACATGGTCACTTATCTATCCTGAGATGTTTTTATTTGAAGCAATATGACAGTAAAGAAACACAGAGGACACATATTACATAACTATCCTTTTTATTTCTTTTATACAATATACCTTGCTTATTTTTCACTGATTGACAATACTTCTGTCTACACCATGCTGTTCTGCATCATAAAATTATCACAATGAATTTCTAGGTGATATTTATGTTCCATGTATTAGAGCCATATTTTGAAGACTATAGCACTGAATTATTAGAAAATTTTGAAAAAAGAAAAAGAAAATGTGTATAAGAGGTCTAACCACATGGCCTTTGCTTTAAGACATACAGAAGTTTGGCTCTGTGATTCATCGTCCTCTACTAACAGAGAGTTTCCCTGTGCACAGAGTGTCCAGAGAATTCTAACGGCAGTAGCTGTGGCAGAGATATTAAGGAAGTAGGCATGAGTTCTATCAACAGAGAACTTCTAGGCTATAAGAGGAGAGAAACATATGAAACAATGATTTCTGAGGAAAAACTATGTCCTAAAATAATTATAGCTATCATGCTACAGCAGCAAAAGGAAAGATGTTTCTAGAAAGCAGCAGAATGTGGAGGCTCTGGTGACTAGGGGGATGAAGCATCCAGGACCAAGCATTCTTGCAACCAAACGAAAATATTTCATTAGCACATAACGGTGATGCCGTAAGACCTGGGTTTTAACTTAAGAGACAAACACCCAGGTGGATTTGTTGCAAAGTGAACCTTAGAGCCACTTGGCCTGGCTACTTTTAGAATGTCATGTTTTTACCAATGTATGTTCCTATTAAATTTGTTACATGAGATCTCAAACAAAATTTATCATCAGAGATCTGATAAAATGGCACACTCTCAGTAAGATACTTTTTTTTTTTTTGCTAAAATACACCAACCATAGTTTTAACTTTTGGGTTTGTGTTAGATAAAATCACTAATCACAGACTACATGGTTTAACATTTAGTTCAGAAAGTGGTTACTGTTTCTTTCTCACTGTTTTTCTACAAAGCAAGCAAAGTACAAAATTAATCTATTCCTTCCTTTAAAGATATAGGAAAAACTTGTACCATCAAACCTATTTGCTCATATTGAACAAAATCATATCTAGAGTGTTAAAGAGAAAACATAAAAACACTATCATCTGTATACTTCATGTAAACACAAAGCCACACTGATGTTTAAGATATAAGTATTTTCCCTGAAATTCTGTATCACCTACCAATACACTTCTGTTCCAGAAAACAGAATCCAAGACCAAAATGCAAACATAGTTTTACATTTCCAATTCCATAATGTCTTATTATATTTAAATAGTATTGTTACTTCATGGGTGAGCAATATTTCATCCCAAGTACCTGTGTATTCCTTGTTTGTCCCAATGACTGATTCTGAAAATACTGTCCTAAGAGAGAATAAAAATAGCCAGACACTCAGCTAGGTAAAAATTCACCTGCCCAAGTCCTTCCCAGAAAAAAATGAATTGGCCTTTCTTAAATCTGATGCCAATAATTCTTGAAATGCTCATTTAATAGATTTTAAAATTTGTAGTCAAGCAGCATCTTACCACAATAGGAATGTGACATGTCTTTATGTGGAGTGTAAATGTTGGAGAACAAGAATGTCTTGTGCTGACGATTAAGTCAAGTTGGTGTGAATAATAGATGAAAGCTCATACTTCAGAGTGTCTCCTCTTCAGAATCCTCTCTGATAAGCCAACTTCCACGAGTAGGTGTCATCAGTGTGTGAACTGGAGAGTGAGAGACATTCCCACATCTGAATTGATGTTAGTCTTGTGTCTTCAGTGAATAACAGCGAATAGAAAGGTTTTGTGTGCTTATTAAGAACCCCCACACTCTTCACCTAATTTTGTTCATAGTTTTGATAGCTACATGCCAAATGCAATTTCAACCCAATTTCTTTCAGCTTGACCTTATTGTCATGCCAAGATCAATACATACTGTCCCTTGAAGAATCACACTGCAAGTTAAGTTCTGCACTGTGTCTATGTACGGCTCTTTTTACTGTTTTGTGAAATACAGTAAACACCAGATTATCAAACATTGCCTCGTGCTGAACTATTTCCACTAACACAAAATATCAAATAAGTTTTTAAACTACTAGTCTAATATGCATATGTCTGTGTATTTTTATTCCATGTCTCCAATGCCACCTTTTAGAAATTAATATTCATTGCTTAGTTAAAATATGCAGTAAATTAAATGTTCTCATCAGTATTTACTTTATGCTAGCTTTATATTTTCCTGTTATCCTTTTTATTATCCCTTCATTTTATTTATCCTCAATTATGTGAATTATTGATGCTATCATAACTTGGCAGTATAAGTAATGTTTCATAATCTCCGCTCAAAGCAATTATTATAAACATGATTGATTGATGAATTGTCACTTGTAAATTTCACAATCAATTACACAGGCCTAGAACAGAGCTGAGATGCTTATTCAGGACTGGGAGTTGCCACGCTGCCTTTTTCCATCTCCCTCGCCCCTGTGCCTCATGAAAGAATTCAGCAATGAACCATTGCTTCCAGAGCTGAAGGTGTGAGAGGACAATGACTTGGTGTTTATACTATTCTAGTGCTGTGCTGTCCTGCTTCTAAGGTAACCCTTTCAGAGCAGCCTTGCATTTCATGACCTTCACTTTGTTCCTTTATGCTAAGAAGTAATGAATTCCCGTTGTTTCTACCCATGGATGTTTCACCATCCTTTAAAGGTTTTCTGCATATTGCCCATTTTTCTACTGATAGCTCGGTCAATGAGTCATCTTCAACTGAATTCTGAATATATCACTTCCTTCCCAATGAATCATTAATTACTAGAAACTCTGCCTACATATCCCAAATCCTACCCATCCCAGATTTGTGTCTTTGTGTAAAACAAAACAAAAAAATCTTTGTCCAATTAGCCCTACTCAAGACATAGGCTTAGGTTAGTAAGCACAGATTACTTAATGTCCTCCAAGTAGCTTCTTTATCCTGTGTTTCCCCTTCCAGAAAAAACAATGTACCTATTGTGCTTGTTATAATGGATGAATAAAAATGAAATCAAAATTTAAAAAATAGAAAATCAAAGCAAGGAATAGACAGGTCACTGCTTCTCATACCATGTGTTTGAACTGCAGACTCTTTTGCTAATATAATTGCACATTACAAAAGTGAGGAGATGGATTTGTACTTAAAGCCTTGCTATGTTAGCAGCCTGAAGACCAGAGACACTGGATCCCCAGAACCCATGTAAATGCCAGTGAGCCTGGAAGCTGATCTATAATTCTAGAGCTGGGAAACAAGAGACAGAGCATCCCCTGAGTAGGCTATCTAGCTACACCAGCAATATCACTGAGCTTTGGGTTCAACTGAGAGAGCACACATTTATGAAGAGGCCAAGAGCAAGGAGTGGAATCTCCCATTAGCCTCAGACCCCTCACACATGCATTCTTATATACATGGCTATATTCACCCACCAGTACTCTTATACACATTTGAACACACACATACACACACACATCACATACATACACATGAAAAACAAAGGGTTCCATTTATTGATTTTTCAGTTACAGTTTTATATGACTTCATTCAGACAAAATAACACCATAAGGATTAAGCATTTTAATGTCAAGAAAGCAATGGGTCTTGCATCTGGTTTTCTGATCAAAAATTGCTGTCTATTGTATTTGTTCATTTATTTTTCATTGTATCATTATATAAATACGTGGGAAAGCTCACAACTTGTATAGATTTTTTTTCCGCGGTGGAAACTCATATAAGTGGCCACAAACTACTATCTGTTTTAAAGTAGAAACTGGCAAGAACTTGCAAATAATCAGCTCAGAAAACTTTGGGTGTTTCCTGGAAAGCAGGTGGGAGACTTATGAATGAGGGGGGTTGAGGGAAACATTTATTAGGATAGAGGGTGTAAGAGGGGAGACCAGCATAAGGAGGGTTGAGCAAAGGGATCTGTAGATACTAGAAACGAGCTCCAAGGCAGTTGGAAAGTGCTTGGGATGTTCTCCTATCAATTTGTTTCTTCATTTTCCTAGTGCAGTCACATTTTAGGGTTTACTGTAATTATAATCAAGCATTGGTTTCTCTTCCATTGTTTTTAATTACATTTGCTTCCTCAATAGACCAAGCTAGTAGCATAACTGTAAAAATCATCTATGTAGCAACTTGAAATTACCAACCAGAGCTCAGCCCGCTGTACAAGAATAGCTCACTGTGCATCTCTGCCTGAATGCCAAATCAGCACTGCAAATTTAAAAAGTGTTCCCTGGTCGACCTGTGATTCGCACCATCCCAGCCAAATACATCATCCATTCTTTACTCAAATCGTAAAAGTTGTGCTTTGCAATTCCGAATTGTATTAAATAAATCAGGAAATTGTAGCTCAATGATCTAATTACATGCCATGAACTCCAGTGCTAACCCTGTGGTCACCTTCCACTGTTAAGTGAAGTTATTGGTCTTTTGGAATGCATATATTCACTACTAGACAGTGTTGAATTATTTCCCAAACTACACTTTCCTAGTAATGAAAAAAATGCCTCCATTCTTCAATAGTTTCAAAAATAGTCATTTAAACTGTAATTTTCCTGCTCATTGTGCAGGGACAACACACTGTGGTTTTAATTCATATTTCCTAATCACAGTAGCTGAGCATTTTCTTTATCTATTTATCAGCCACTCACTGAACATTGTTCATGGCTTGTCTGGAATCACATCACTGTTGAGACTGACGAGATAAAAATGTACACATACGTGTGTCCCTTTCCTTTTCAAACAGTAGTTTAAAATGTAATAAACCGAATAAACAATAACAAAAGCCACCAGAACATTTACATTCCTGCAGACTTTGGATTTGTCTGATGAATGAAACCCCCATTCGACATCTGCATGCAGTATTTCCATCACTCTGTGCGATTCTATCTTAATCTTTCCAATTCAGCCCTGATAGTAATTTCTGTCTGTAATATTATAGAGCACAGATGCATTCTTACTCAATCCTTGCATCAGCCTCAACTCTCCTTTCCAACTGCAATATACAAAGTGTCAACATCTAATAGTGTCTGTCTGTTTATTTAAACTAGTCTAAGAGGGATCATCCTTGGATGAGTTTAAGACTCTAAACTCTCAGTACTCCACTGTCATAACTGAAACAAAAACTTTTACTCTTACCTAAACTCATTCTAACAAATATTGCGTTTTCTTTTATCTTTTAGTTTATAGTTATAATTACAGAATTTCTTCTTTTTCTCCCCTTAAAACTCTTCCACAGTTCCTTCCTTATTTTCTTTCAAGTGTATGTCCTCTTTTTTTCATTGTGATTACATGAATGTATGTATGTGGATGTATATATACACATACGTGTGTTTCTAAATAGAACCTTCTCAATCTGCATCATGTTACCAGTATGTATATTTCAGTGCTGACCATTTTGGTATTGGGTAACTAATTGGTGTGCTCTCACCTGGAGAAAATTAATTCTCCCACTCTCAGAATTCCTTAGTTGCATGTAGTTCTTTGTATAGGGTTGAGTACTTGTATGTTTCTCGTATATATTAGTAAAATTAAACGAACTGAGCAGGTTATATATCGGGACATATATGTATTTCTATATCCATATAGTTATGAAATAGTAATTAATGAAAAAATTTTAAGAAGAATTGTGAGGGGTATATGGGAAGGTTTGGAGGAAGGAAGGAAATGGTGAGATGTTTTAATTGTGTAATAATTTAAAAAAGAAAAACAAAAAATAAATTAACCATAATTATTAATACATATATTTTGTATATTATATATAGTAATCTACTGAAGTAATAAAATTACTATGAAATTTATTCATCACAGTTTCTTTATGGAGACTTATTTTATTGCCTATTTTCCAGAATTTTGTGCAGTTAATTAAAATAATAGAATCATAGGATCCACAGAGATCAGCAAGAGCTTTTTGATACTCTTTTTTAATAGTTTTATTTTGATAACTTTCTATGTGATAACTGAGATATCCTTAAACATCCCCAACAAACAAACAAACAAACAAAAAACTCAAAACTTTAGAATTTTGGTCCTGAAGAACTATTTCATTGTTCTTCATTTTTAAACATTTTTAAATTCAAAATGCTTCCTACAGTACTTGGTATTTTAAATATTTACAAATGTATGCGTGCGTGATATTTATGGGGCTATATGCATGTATGCATATGTGCGGGCACTCCTGTGCGAACATGCATGTATGCATATGTGTCGGCACACCTGTGTGAACATGCATGTGTACATATGTGCGGACACACTTGTGTGTACATGCATGTGTACATGTGTGCAGGCACAGCTGTGAACATACATGTGTACATATGTGCGGGCACTCCTGTGTGAACATGTATGCATGCATATGTGTGGGCACACATGTGTGAACATGCACGTGTACATATGTGCAGGCACAGCTGTGTGAACATGCATGTATGCATATGTGTGGGCACTTCTTGTGAACATTCATGTATGCATATGTGCAGGCACACCTGTGTGAACATGCATGTGGAGGCCTCAGGTTGACATAGAATGCCTTCCTGTTTTCCACCTTATTTATTGAGACATCATCTTTCACTGGAGCAGATACACTGTGGCAGGCTCGCTGGGGAGCCAGCTTACCCTGGGAAATCTCACCTCCCAAGTGCTGGGATTGCAGGTGGGTCCCCAGACCTGTCTGGATTTTACACACGCACAGTGGGCTCTGATCTTCTGTCCTCACGCCTGCATGGCAAGTGTTTTGTGCAGTGAACCATCTCCCAACCCCAAACACATTGCAAAATTCATTTTTGAAACTGGTGTATACAAAGTTACAATTTCCCATGTTTATATTTGATGTAAAAAAAAAAAAACAAAAAACAAATCCACCATGGTAGGGGTTAAATTTATCACCTCTAGTTCTGGAGGCTTTTGTTATTGTTGTTTTTCTGATAAACCAAAGAATAGTCTATAAAATGCAGGTCTTCATATTTTTTTCTTCACATTTTTTTCTTATCAACTCATTTTCTTCTAAACACTTCCAGTTTCTCTCATCCTTTCAGCCTTCCATTGTAATCTCACATTCACACGGAAATCTCTGTCACTCGACCATACTGATTCACTCATGCTGAAAATTATGTCGCAGTTGTTATCTGTACCGCACAGGTTACGAGCCGTAGTTTATTTCCCTAATCACCACGTAGAGCCTGGTCTATCAATCTTAACTCCCCTGCAATGCTGCTTCCTCATGCTTCCCTGCATATCACGCAGGCCCTATTAGCATTCTGCACCATGGTAAACACGAGATGGAGTTAATTAAAATGGGTGACACTCACATATGTTCTTGGGGTTTACATTACTTCCTTTGCATTGGGAGAATCCCTCACAAGAAATGTTTCAATGAAGAGGAAGTTTCATCTTAAAGGAAGATGCAAGTGAAGAGCAAATGACCGTGATCTCCGAGGGGAAATAGAAGCATTGCTTCTTCCTAAGCAAATAGCTTTAAGTTTCTTCCCAAATGAAAAACTAAAAATGCTTTTGTTTCACTTTCTTGGGGTTTTCTTGTCTACTTTTTTATTTATTTTTTTGTTTGTTTTTGAAATTTGGTACCAGAAGGCACCATGCAAACTTCCAAAGGGAGGAGGCAACCAGAAGCTCTACTCCACCCTGACACTCGTGGGGCACAAGGACCAGCATGGCATGCTAAACTTCAAGCTATAGTAGTGGGTTGCAAATAAACATGTGGGTGGGACAAACAGCTCTCCAGTTGGACTTGCTTCACTTTGAAGTTTAAAGGAAGATAGATCTACTTCCATTATCCAAGAGGATAACTATATGTTTTTCTTCGGGTTCACCTTCTTATTTAGCTTCTCTAGGATCACGAATTATAGGCTCAATGTCCTTTATTTATGGCTAGAATCCAGTTATGAGTGAGTACATACCATATTCATCTTTTTGGGTCTGGGTTACCTCACTCAGGATAGTGTTTTCTATTTCTATCCATTTGCATGCAAAATTCAAGATGTCATTGTTTTTTAACACAGAGTAGTACTCTAGTGCATATATATTCCACACTTTCTTTATCCATTCTTCCATTGAAGGGCATCTAGGTTGTTTCAAGGTTCTGGCTACTACAAATAATGCTGCTATGAACATAGTTGAACAAATGCTTTTGTAGTATGATAGGGCATCTTTTGGGTATATTCCCAAGAGTGGTATTGCTGGATCCTGGACTCTCTGAACATGGCGGTCAGTGAGGGCTAACTGAGAAGCCAAGGATAATGGCACTGGGTTTTGATCCTACGGCATGTACTGGCTTTGTGGGAGCCTAGTTTGTTTGGATGCTCACCTTCCTAGACCAGGACGAAGGGGGGAGGACCTTGGACTTTCCACATGGCAGGGAACCCTGAATGCTCTTTGGACTGGAATGGGAGGGGAAAGGGGTGGGGGGAAGCGGAGGGAAATGGGAGGAGGGGAGAAGGTGGAAATTTTTAATAAAATTTTTAATAAAAAAACTACAAAAAATAAAATCAAACACAAAACTTTAAAAGAAGATAAAAAATACATAAACTCTTGTTTTAAATTTTGAAAGCAGGTAGAATTTTTGTTTTTCTCCAGAAAATAACATACTTTGTTAAGGCTTCCAATATTTGTTACATTCTCATATTATCCTAACTATATTTTCGAAATGGAGCTAATTGTGTGCAGTGATTAAAATAACTGAGGACATCATCAGAGGAAGCACAAGCACACACATTTGTTCTGTAATGCATTTAGAAGGCTATCACTTAATTGCATTTCTCTTTTATGAGTATTTGTATTACCAGCTACTATATTTTTCACTTGTAAAACATTATGAAATACAGCAACCTTTAAAGGAAAAGAATATGTTTTCACAAATTGTTTTATTCAAGAAATACTATGTTTAAAACATAATTTATAAGAAGTCGCATCTACTACAAGTAAATATTTTAAAAGAAATCTAGATTTTTAAAATAGCATTAGAAACTTCTGGTGTATTTTTATAGGAGATTGATGGCTAATGCCTACAGATTTTTGAGTGATCTGAGAATTGCCATGAGTATTATATTTAAACAACTGTTATCACTTATCATGTTCAATGGAAGAAGAAATTGTTTAAAGCTTGTTGAGTTCAGTAACTCACAACCAAAGACACATTATACCAGGGCAGCCCAATAACACTCTGGGACAAAGAGTAGATTCTGTCCCACAGTGCAAGGTCAGGCCAGTCTTGGAAGTGTGGCTGGCTGCACTAGGAAAGTCCACTTCAATCACATTAAATCAGTCCTGTGTGGCCACTGGATTTCTAAGGGAAATGGTGGCCTTGGGACACAGTACTAGTAGGTATCTGGTAGGAAAAACCTGTACATAAACCAACTACACTGAACCTCATAGAAGAGAAAGTAGGGAAGAAATATAACACCAGTTGCACAGACAGTGAGAATAATAATAACTACATAGGACCTCCTGAAACTTAGGAGCTTCTGAAAGGCAGAGGAAACGGTCAATAAGACAAAACTAAAGATCTTCACAAACTCCACATTAGATAGAGAACTGGTTTCCAAAATGTGTAAAGAACTCAAGAAACTAGATATCAAAATAATATTTAATTAAAAATGGAATACAGATCTAAACAGAGAATTCTCAACATAAGAATCTCAAATGCTCAAAAGACACTTAAGAAATTACTCAGCATCCTTAGCCATTAGGGAAGTACAAATCAAAACAACTTTGAGATATCATATTACACCCCTCAGAATAGCTAAGATAAAAACAACAATGATAGTTTATGTTGGAGAGAGGATGTAGAGTAAGGGGAACACTCCACTTTTGTTCGTGGGAGTGCAACTTTGTACAGCCACTTTGGAAATCAGTAAGGTGGTTTCTCAGAAAATTGGGTATTAATCTAACTCAAAACCCAGTAGTACCACTCTTGGGCATATACCCAAAGTATGTACACTCATACTACAAGGACTTTTGTTTGTAGCAACATTATTTATAATAGCCAGAACCTAGAAACAACCTACATGTCCCTCTTCCAAAGAATAAACTAAAAAAAGTGGCACATTTGCACAATGGAGTACCACTCAGCTGTAAAAAAACCAATGACATCTTGAAATTTGTAGGCAAATGGATGGAACTAGAAAAAAAAATATCTTGGGTGGAGTAAACCAGACCCAGAAAGACAAACATGGTATATACTCACTCATAAGTAGATATTAGATATAAATCAAAGAATAACCAATCTATAGTCCACCACCCCAGCGAAGCTAGGTAACAAAGAGAACCCTAAAAGAGATATACATGGATCCCCCTGTGAAGGAAAAATTTACAAGATCTCCTGAGAAAATTTGGGGCATGGACAATATGCTGCTTTTTAAATAACATATGGAAAGCAAAATACATAACAAAATAATACCAATGATTGGAGAGAATAATTGTGATAATTCTAAGGCTTTTTCACATAAAAAATAATTGTTTTGTAATATGTTTTTCATTAAAACAAATGATGCTATAATTGCATATGCACAGCTCATTAAATTAACATTTATATCATATCATACCTTACAGAAACCTAATTCAAAAGAGATCAGATTCTTAAACATAATCTGTAAAACTAAAATGCTATGAGCAATCATGAAATGAAATCTTGATCTTGATTGTTTCATTCTGTATTGGGAAGAGTTTTTTATATGATATATAAAGAATAGTCAAGAAAAGAGGAAGTCATATGATTAACATTGAATTCTTGCTATTCATAAGTTTTAAGTTAGAAGAGTCAAGGAAAGACCAAGGTACAAAAGCTCATGGAGTCTATCTAGGACAGGAATGAATGATGGTATCTAGGAAACGTATTAGGTGATGGAACCCTCCAAGAGTGGTGACAGCAGGACATATTCTACCCAGGGTTAATGCAACAAGACAATCCAGCGATGCCCCTCCAGCCAGAAGGAGCTAAAGCTACAAAAGAAGGGGGTCCAAAATCCACTTTGTCTCTAAGGAAAGTCTCCACCAGCAAAAACACAGGGAGAAAAGTCTTTCTCAGAAAAGTATTTGCCTCGAACATCTAGTTGCCTGTGCTATGGTTTGGAATACTGAGCAGGCAAAGTGCCTGGGCTGCATGTTTCAGAGAAGCTAGCATCTCAGAGAACTAAGTGGGAGAGACATGAAATTGAATGTTAGTAGCCAATTTGGAGGAAATAATTCTCAGATGCTACTCTTTCTCACTTGGCTTCTATTGTCCTTTCTTAAAATACAGAAACATTTTCAATACAGAAAAAATACACAATCACCATTTCAGTTGCTACTTACTGATTTGCAAGGAAATGTCAACTCAATCACAGTCCCGCCGAATCATAGACTGTGCAGGTGGCAACTGATTTTCTTGTTCAACAGGGCTCCCACACTCCACTAAGTAGCCAAAGCTCCCTCTTCAGAAGACTCGAGGGAAAATTCACAGTGCCCTGTGTGATGGCAACTTGACTGAGTCCAGAAGCAACTGAAATGCAAACTACTGGCTTTTCTATGACAGACTTTCTAAATCAGATTATTTGAAGTGGGAAGACCCATCCTAAATGTGGCTAGCAACCCAGAAATAAAGAACACAGTAGAAGGAAACCTTGCTGCCTTTCTTCCTCTGCCTCCTCCTCCTTGTTCTCTTTTTTTTTGTAACTCTATCATAAGGGGCTGTTAAAAATTCCTTTCAATTACAATATAATTACATAACTCCTTCCCTTCCCTTTTCCCACTCCAATCTCTCTCATGCCACCACTCAAACTGATTACTTCTTTTTTTTTTTTGGTTAGTATTGTTGTACACATTCAGGCAGGCAGGCACGCACACACACACACACACACACACACACATGTATGCACACACACACACATATAACTATCTAAATACAACCTGTGCTTGGGTAGTGTGCTTTGATGTGATTTCAGGGCTGATCTCTTTGCATTGTATACCAGTCTCTCCCAGACGATCATCACCAGGGGAGACTAATTATCTCTCTCTGCAGCCTTTAGCTTTCAAGCAACTACTCTGCTTGTTCATGTCTTGGTTTGGTAGCCATATAGTTCTGATATCATAGGTATAGTTTCCTTTTTTTTTCTAGAAGAAACAATCATACAGCAAACTCCTCTGGCTCTTAGAATCTCTCCCATTATGTTTGCTGATACTTAGATGCAGGAGTTGTGTTAACTCCATTCTTGCTAACAAGTTTACTTATTTATTCTGTAGTTGCTGCACTCCTTCACTGATATTAAGACCTGCTTCACTGGGATTCAAATATAAACTGAACATCAATATCACTCCAGGAATCTTTCAGGTCTTAAGAACCATATTGGGACTGCTGAGATTTCCAGTTGAGTTGCCTGAGCAATGGCCACATCCTTGGCCATTTTACGTGGTACTTGGCTTCCTCAGAACCTGTGGAAGTTTGGTTTGAGACTCGATAGCTCAAGAACTTTTAGATTTTTAAATGTTATAAAACCAACACCACACTGGCTCGGAAGTTCTACTACCAGCTTCAGATGTATCATACCTGCGTTTATCATAGTTGGAAAAGCTTGTGATGTGCCTGGTAGAACAGTTGAAAGGTTAGGAGGTTGTTCTGAACTAGGAAAACAAAACAAAACTGAAACCAACAAAGAAGCTCCTACGCTCTGTGGTCCATCCCCTCTCTTAGTGTACCTTAATGCTTTGATTGATGTGGGCAGTCCTTGGTGGCCCTCACTTGTCAGGAGGTATTGGCTTTATAAGAAGGTGGTTTGAACAAATCATGGAAAGCAAGGCAGCAAGCAGATTCCCTCCATGGCCTCTAGGATAGCTCTGCCTCTAGGTTTGGATTCCTGTGTGAGTTTGTTCCCTGGTTTGCCCTGATCATGGACTGTGACCTGTAAGCTGAAATAAACCCTGTCCTCCCCCAGTAGCTTCTGGTCAGTGTTCCGCTACAGCAGCAAAGAAGCAAACACGGACAAATGCCAACTCTGTGGTATTTCAAATAATGTCTTGTCTTACCCAAGCCCAGTTCTTGGAGTCTTGTGACTTCCTATTACTGAAGCTTTCTCTTGCATTTACACTCAGTATTTCCCAAATTTTAAACATTATTAGTTATAGGCTGTCATTAAAAAAATGATTTATTCATCTTCCTACGGGCACACTAAATTCCTGGGACATGGAAATTAATCCACATGGAATAAGATTTCCGTGTGATGCCTCTTCCCAGTATGGTGAAAACCCTAGGCGATGCTCAGCCAATGTTTATTGGACTGAACTATCAGTCTGTCAGTCAGCATGTTTTCTTGCTTCCTGTCTTTGCCTGATAGCTCCTTTCTTGCGTAATTGCCTTCAAGACCAGCCTGTTAGCTTTCCACACTCATGTATTGATCCCGTGAAGACTGAGATGTGTTTCAGGGAAGAGGATCAGATGTACTGCTTGCTTTGTTTGTCATTTAAAAGTCTTTGCTGAGAACAGCAGCAAAGCAGAAGTCTTGGGGGAAGCTGCAGTCATGAGTGTTAGAGTTAGTACCTGCAGCGCTGGAATAAGAAGGCAGAGGTAAGCAATGCAGTGATGGTCCAAAACCCCAGGGCTAGTAGTCAGAACACAGAGGCAACACAGACTGGGTCCAGGCAATGGTGAAGTTTCACGACAGCTTCATCAGTAATTATAGTCCAACATTTCCAGAGTTCCATTTATAAATCTGATTGTGTGGAATTGTGAGGATACCAGTCAGCTGAAAGGCTCCTCTTTGATAGTGCGGCCATTGTCTGCAGATTGTTAGTGCACAGCTATTGGATGCCGGGCTCTTCCTTTAATCCATGGGGTTAATGACTGTGTAATCTGCCTGGACTCCCACAGGAGAGCTGCAATCCCCGATGTTCCTGAGCTTTCAATTGTTACATGAGATGTTTGCCCCAGAGACTTCATACTCTGGTTGGAAAGCTTTTCAGTAGCTGCCTGAAGAACAGCCTAGATGAACACACACCACCGACACAAGTGATGGCTGTACCAGTGTTCCAAGCCAGACAAATATTCAAATGAAGTATTGAAACACATCTTTTTCTTCTTTTTCTACCCCAATAGCTATCACCCAACTTTATCTCAGTTTATCACAATTCTTAATAAAAATTTAGATTGTTTATCAATTTTTCTGAACTCTCAATAGTTGATTGAAAAGATTCAGTAGACATTCTCTTGTCTAATGTGCAAAACAGTCTAAGAAATAAATGTTTTCCCTGAAATTTGATTCATAATCCTAATTTCAGAATAAAATATTGCAAATTGAAGTAACTCAAGCATATAACTCAAACTAACTTAAATTTTAAATCTTAGTTTCAAAAAGAATCTCACAGTAAACAAAGGATCACCCTACATGCATAATGATGTGTAGGATTAAGACCGGCACTCTGTTAATTCAAGCTAGAAATCGCCTTTCCTGTAACTTTAATGAATATTTTAGAGAAAAGTACCGAATTCTAACTTTATCTGGAAAATTGCCTTGGCTGTTTCCAGAGGCTTCTGTGGAGTAAACACTGGCAATAAGACTTTCCCAAAGAAGTTTATAATTTACATTTTGTATTTTCCACAGACTATTAGATTTATGGTCTTCCATTGCCGGCCTCCTCTTAATGAAGACAGTACTGCATGAAGGGATTAACAATTGCTTTTAAGTAAGGATGTGTCTTTTTCACAGTTACGGACCACAGATGGGACTCTTAAACCACAGCATGCTTAATCAGCATCAATTTAGCTTCATATGGATTAGCTTCATACAGTTTCATGCTCCATACCAAGCAGGCCTCGAACTCTGTGCTCTTTGCCTTCTGAGTAATGAGAATAAGGCATGGAAGTTTTGGAAGAGGCAAGCCTCACATGGTCCCTTCATGCAAGTTTCTGCATTCTTTGCAAACCGAGAATGATGAACACTCAGTGCAGTGCAGCCCGCTTCTACTTTCAGAAAGGATTCTACAGCAACAGGTCAATCTCCGCGTGTGCTTCTACTGTACCAAGGGCTGCTTGAGTGCTGGGCTAGGTGGTTCTGAAGATCCGCTGTACAGGAGTCATGGACTGTTCAGCAAAAGGTTCATTTCAGATGCTCACAATGAACCCAAAACCACACCAGCTTGGCTTCAGGTTAACTGTGCTTTTTAAAGTCTCTTCAGATGGACCAGATGGAGAGCAGGGGAGTGAACCACATGAAGGTGACTGGCTTGGATAAGAGTAATGCATACTTCGTCCAAATTTGAAAATACACAGACGTATTTAATTCAATGCAGATATTTAGATTAAAATGAGTTTTTATTTTGACAGTCTTTTCATGAGTAACATTTATATTATTGTCATTGACAGTAGCTATCTCTGCTATATTTTATCTCTGTCCTAAGTCTAAAGAAACTGTAGCATCTTATTGGAAATGGCATTGTTGATATAAAATACAAAGATAGCTGGAGATGGGTCGCAGTGACCACCTGTGAAGATCTCACACGGACTGTTTTCAAAATATTGGGGTTTTTTGTTTGTTTTTTCTTTCTTTTTCCTTTCCTTTCCTTTCTTTTCCTTTTTTTTTTTTTGTAATTTGAAGAGCAGAAATGCAGAAATTCTGTTTCACTTTCCCCAAATCATTTTATCTTCCTAAGAGGACACTGGAATCCTTAGCAGAAACAAGGTTTACATATGAATCAAACCAATGCTCTCCAGAGAGCACAGAAGTTACCGCAAGCAGAACTGAGGTCCGTGGGGTGGGTCTGTGCTTCATCAGGCAGGGTGTGGCTCTCCTACTCCTGGTGTTGGCTAGGGAGATGCCATGCTTCCCTCTTTCCTCATTTTTCCTTCCACCCTCTCTGCTCCTACTTTGGTCCCTCTCTTCCTAGGTCTTGACCCTGCCCAACCAGTCTCCCTCAGCCCCATTTCCTTCCTCTTCTCCTTTTTTCTCATCTCTTCTCCCATTCCTCTATTCATCTCTCCCCCTCAGATTCCATCTGTCTCTTCAGCCTTCCCCTTCCCTTCCTTTCTTCTCCTCTTACTCCTCTCCTCTCTTCTCTGCCTTCTCTACCCATCACCTTCTTTTTTTACCTCCTTCCATGACTTTATCTCTCTCTCCTCCAGGCCTCTCTTTCTCTCCTTTCCTTTTTTATCTTCTTCCGCCCTTTCTCTCCCTAGTCCCTCTTCTCCATTACCCTAGCTCCACTCTCTTCCTTCCCCTTTCTTCCCCTCTCCCTCTCTCTCCTTAGTCCCCCTTTTCCATTTCCCTAATCTCACTCTCTTCCTCCCTCTTTCCCCTCTCTCCTTTCTTCTTCTTCTCCATTTCTCTCTTCTCTCCTCCTTTCCCTCTCTTTCTACTCCCTTCTTCTCACTTCCCTTTTCCCCTTCTTTCTTCTCATTTCTCCCCTTCTCTCCCCCATCCACTTTCTTCTCTTTGCAGCTCAGGTAATGCTCTCCAGGACAGGCAGCTCCTTTGACCTAAGCAGATTATTGTAGCTGCATGAAGGAGAGTCGTGACACAGGCAGCCAGCCCAGCCTTTGGAGGAAGAGATTTGTATCCAAATAGGACACTAAGCTTCTCAAGCCTTCTGCTTACTTAGCTTGTCAGCAGGATGCATGTCTCTGGGTGTTCCGGAGACTCCTGGGGATCTGGGCAGAAATAAAAGCCTGTGTCAGTAGCTGCACGTGTGGGAGTCTGTGCCATTAAAAGGAGCAGTTGTTAATAAGGGCCCATGAGACCTGGGTTTCCTTGGTTTCCATGACAGTTATTAGGTACCGTAGAAATTGAATTGTCTCCCATGATGCTCTTAGGGGAGGGGGAATGAGTGACAAAGCAGTGCAGTTATGACTTGCAGTGAATCGTCCTTCTGAGAAATGTGATACTCCTTGGCTTATCCCCTACATATTTTTTTAAAATTTCCTTTCAGTGTACTTGGCCACTGCTGTACAGTGTCTCCAACACTATTTTCCTCCTTTTTATTTAGATCCAAGTTTGGCAAAGCAAGGATATGAACAGTTCTGCAGGTGAGCTTCTCAGGGCGTGTGAAGCCATAAGGCGTCCAATCAGGGTTTGGCCACCTGCAGCCCTGCCAATATGCCCCTCCACCAGATTTCTGTAATCCCTGCCCGGGAGACAGCCAGCAATGGGAGAAGCTCAGTGGGCCGAAACAAAGAGAAGAGCAAGGAAGTCGAGGTAAGATGCGTTTGATTTGACACAATACGAGAACCCACACAGCCAGCTCCGTGCTGTTTGTACAACAGGAGGGAGCATGAACACAAGAGCAGCTCGCTCCCAGCCCTGTGTGTACGAGCGGGCTGAATCCTTTCATGTGTGACTAAGGAGCTGATAAATCTTAGCTTCTATTTTCTGAATGAAGCAACGAACTGAATATCTATAGACATACTTGCTGCTCGATAGATGTAAAACTTCTGCCTCGTTTGCTGAACTCTACAGAATTTCCTTTGTGATTCTTGAGGGACAACCAGGAGCTCCTGGGTTGCTTGCTTGTACCATTCCTGTCCGATTTGGGAACTGTTGATGATGTTTGAGTCCAGAGGCAGGCTGGGAAATAACTTTCTTCACAAAACAGCACGTCGTCCTGGGCTAAGAAAGCTCGCACCTCTACTGCACACTGAGTTAGTGCTTGGGGGTCTACTGTTCTCTATTTCTTATGCCTTCTGTATGGGATTTTGACTTGGATGCCTATTTGTTTGTATTTTATTTAAGAAAGTGTTGTTTAAAACGTAGCACAGCCTACAATATTCACTGTATGGCATTCAGGCTTTATTTTGGGGTGGAATTCACAGCCATTCCTATAAGGTTAAACCGCTTGAAAACTCAGATTCTAAGGAGTTATTTCAAAGGGTTTTAAAAGAGACTGAGCAGAGTCAGAGGTGCTGCATGAAATTATGATAGGTACGGTCATGAGCGAAGACACAGTAGAGATCAAGGAGGCAGAGCATGCTCCAAACCTGTCAGCACTTGGGAGGCTGAGGTTGGACATTCCCGAGGTCAAGGTTAGCCTGGGCTGTAGGAGTGATGCTGTCTAAATGACAAATGAAAGAAAAAAAGCATACAAAGTCTGAATTCTTAAATCCATCTTTTCTAATTCCCAGAGATCATGCACATTTCCTACCTCCAGATCTGTAGCAGAATATTTATTATTATTAGTAGTAGTAGTAGTATTAGTAGAAGTAGTAGTAGTACTAGTAGTAGTAGTATTTTCATTATTATTATTATCCTCAAGGACAGGTGCTAAGGACAAAGGAAACAACAAACACAAACAAAACAGAAATGTAAATTAAATAGGAGTTAAGTGTCAGTAATTTCCTAAGAGAAGTAAAATAAGTGACTATATCTTCAAATACAAAAGGCATTTGTAGCCTCTGCCCATTTTACTTGACCTGGTTTTAAATACGTCATTCAAAAGCAATGCTGTCATCTGAACTTACAGAAAACTTCAGGAGTTCTCTACCTAACTCATTGCAGAGGATACTTTTGGTTTAGCAGTTGTCTTGCCAATTGCAAACCATGTCCTGAAATTCAGATATCTTTGTTAAAGTAATCAATCAGCCCAATATAACGTGGAAATAGTTTTGGCAACTGGTTCTTCCTATGACTTGGTGATGTGATTGTAGGCCTCTAGGACTGTTTCTTAAGACATGGGGAATAAGGAAGAGGAAAGAGATAATAGTGATCAATTCAAAGATATGAGCTATCTAAATTAAGATGAATGGATAAGTTTGAGGTCAACTAAAGAAAACTTTCTGCAATGATGTTGGGTGGCAATTTTGTTTGGAATTAGGGATGATCAGAAATGAAAAAAAATACAAAAAACAAAAAACCCACTACGGGTTTAAAGACGTCTAGGCTATTTGGTGAGTTCCAGGCCAGCCTGGTGACAGTCTCAGAAACAGTACTGTATCACTAGGAATCTACTGGTGATTTCTCCTTAATGTGAGTTGCAGTGACTGGCATGACTTGTATAACTTTTGAAAAACAAAATGTTTTCCTTTTCCATATAATAAATAAAATGTACTTATTCTACCTCATGTAAAATGGTTTCAGTGTTCATATCCATTGCTACATCTTACATCTTTCCCAACCTCAATTCGTGATCATCTTTCTCTCTCCAGAGCAAATCACCTTTCTATTGTGATTAAATGTAAGGGGTCCCCCTAAATACTAGCTGGATGCCAAGCGAATAAGCACAGTCAGGATCAAAGAGTGAAAAGAGATTTGCAACGTGCTGTCAATAAAGAAAATTTTATTGGAAACAAAGCGGCCTTGGCTAACAAAGAAATAAAAGACTTTACTGAGGAAATTATGTGTCTTCATCTAAGGAAGACCCATCAAATGTAGCAGCAGGCATATCCCAAGCATCTCAGATTGAGGCCAGAATCATGCCTTAAATCATTTGTAGACACCAATGCCTGTGGACAGATCACTTATTATCATAATTAGAAAAGTTCACACTAAGTCATCTAAAAAGATGGTTAAAATAATTGGGTTTTGCTGGTTCATTCTAAGTTTCTCCAGAAAGCCTTAGTTAGAGCACAAAAAGAACTTTGCATTTCGTAGTCTTTAAAGGAACACCCCTTACCCCAGAAAGTTTAAGCACCTGTCCCTATGTGTGCTAATAGTATTTTATAATGAGGCTCAGTAGGCATTTTGAAAGGAAATGGATGATAGGAGAAATGAAAATTTAAAGGGCGATATTCCTGAGTGTTGGAAGGGGAGGCACCTTTATGATTTCGAATGCATCTTTGCTTTCTACAGAATGAAGTTAGAAGTGTCTGTGAAAAACCATGTTTCAATTCTCTTTTTAATAGAGAGGCCACGAATTGTTTCATTTGGTGAACTAAGTAGTCTCAAAGAGTCACAAATACCATTTAGGATGGATAATTTAAGCTACCTCCATCCTGCAATTAAAACGTAGGATTATTTAATAAGTACACAATGACCTCTGTATGTTCAAGTGGTAGTCCCTGTTCACAGGCAGTGGCAGACCTCTTATGAACATATCCTGATGGTTGATAATTGAGGGGTACCCTTTGGGGTTCCCTGAATGCTTTCTATTCACCTTACAATTACTCAAAGAATCAGTCTGCATACTTAACAACTGATACCACTTCATAATTAGGGATTTGCTCAACTGTAACACGCCTTGATCTTCCTTTCGCAAAATGCACAGAGATTTTAGAATCAGCTAATATTTAATTTGACAGCAGCATTTTCGTTTGTTTTGTTCTTTGTTGTTGTTACTGATGCTTGGTTTTGCTTTGTTTTGTGGCAAGTAAAGATAAAATGAATGTTTAAATGTTTTATTAACTGTTACAATTGAGAAGACCTAGGTTATAAAAAGGAATTAACAGATTAAGTAAGATATTAAAGACTTTTAACCTCAAATTCTATAATGAATCTGTATTTTGATGTATCTTACATGACACAAAGTTGCAAGTTTATCTATTTGGTCAATATTGGAACTACAGAAGGAAAGTGATAATCTGTCCAGTTTAAATAAGGTTAGTGTCAAGTATGTAGGTGGATCATGACATCTTCCAAAGGCAGCAGCTCTAGGTGGCTGGGACATTTAAAAGAGAGATCTACAAATGAACCCAGTAGGTTGTTTTCAAAATAGAGGGAAAAAGAAGACTTGAAATTGGGAAGGTGTGGAAGGGGAGTTGGAGAAGGGGAGTGAGGGTGAATTTGACCAAAACTCATTGTATGAATATACAAAATTTCAAAAGAAGCAAATAAAGCATATGATAGTTCAAATAAAGGACAGTGTCTCATATTTGCATTCAAGATGCCCAAGTTTTCTTAGCACAGCCAAGGTTATATTAAGTACTCATCATGACCACCACAGGTCCTTCCTTCTGAAGTAGATACACATGGATTATAAATTCATATATATAATATGATATTGTTCATGAATTTCAATAATTTAAATCTGTAAATATAGATGGATATGTAAAAAATTAGTAGCAAAAGGCAAATGTGTAAGCTCCAGAGAGTTCTGGAGGGGGAGCCAATGTGACTCCCTTTAGGACCATATAATTAATACCAAGTTGCTTGCTTGGGAGATAATTTGTTTATGCCCTGGGGAAACCAAGACCTTGGGGAATGCGGGGGAGATGTCTTGCCGATGCACAAGTGCACATTGAGTTTGCTTTGGTTGATGTTAAAGATTGATGCTTTAAGTTTCTTTTGATTACATTGTCAATAAATAACTTTGTTTATGCTAATCTATTCTTTCCTCCCAATACTAATACACACATGATATGCCTGTTAGTGTTATCCATATGCATGAATTGATGTAGGACTGCCTACTTGGGCATGCTTAACCGATCAGAAGGCTCAACCCTGAAAAACTGACTCGCTTTCTCAGAAGTCAACTGCCCATAGCTCTTCTCATTAGGGTCAGGCCTTGTGAACCCTTCTCTCATCCATGCTGGAATGTTTACTGCTCTAGTTCTGTTCAGGCAACCATAATGGTAAGAGTTTATAGGCACAGCATCTATGTCATATCCAGATATACTATTTTTCAGCAGTGTCCCTGGTCCTCTCACTCTTAACTTTCAACCCTCTCTGAAATATTAAATAACTAATATTATAAAATCTGGCCTCTAGTGTACCTGTCTCTTAGAAGTATAGTGAATTTCATTAATCAACTTTTAGCTGAAATTTGCTTTTCTACATCTAGAAATTACAAAGATTGTATAAACAGTATGTATGGGTATGAACTCAATGTCTAGGATATTGTCTTTATAGCACATAACTCTCTGCGACTTGTAGACTCACATGTCTAGGACCCTGTGTTTCAGACATGGATGCTCAGCATGGTCACACTGAGACTATTGCCACCCGCATCACTGGCTCTTCATGCTCATATTGCCATTAGCATAAGCGTCAGTAGGAAACTGTTAACCGATGTCTTGTTCGTGTGTCATGTAATCAAAGAAAATACAAAGTTATTCACAAGCTATAACTACTATTTGTTTCATTCAATTTAGGAAATATTGTAAAGATAAGTAATAATGTACCGTAGACTTTAGTAGTGAGGACACTGGGAAGAAAGCAATATAAAAGCTACAGAGCTGGCTTTAGCAAACAGAACTTTAAAAGTTATTCTAATGTAAAAGCCATTGCTCAAGAAAAAGAACACTAATACAATTTTTGAGTCAAATTTGAAGCAAACGTTAGTTAAATACTGGCCAGGATGATGGAGTCTGACCAGGTCCGTGACCAGGTTAGTTCTGGGGTTCCCAGGAAGTGAGGACATGTTTCAGATATAGAGGCTTCTAACGGCAAACCCGTATGGCTACTGTATTTCTCATCAGGTCCAATCAGGGACAGGCATATATTCTGACGCACTTCCTGTTTATAAACCTCCTGCGTACATGTAAACAAGCATATCCAGTGACATTGAGTCAAAATTGTTTGGGGAAAGGAAGACACGTGATGTGCTATCTTCCATAAACAATCCTCCAGCATTTCACTAAGTACCTGTCCTTGGGAGAAGGGGCTTACAGGTTAGATGCATTTTTTAATGGATCTCTTACGCTCAGTAATTAAAACTTAAAACAGAACTTTGACTCTCACACTCTTAAGTTTAGCCTTCTTTGAAAGCAAAATCAAAGTAACAATGACAACAAAGTGCTTTGCCTCTCTGGAAAAGAAGTCTACAATTTTACTAGGTGCCATTAAAAAACAAGTTTTATTTTTTTCCCTGCTATTACTCCTATTTCCATTCACAGGTTTGCTTTACTACTCACATGACTAAGGGCAATTATTTGAGACGTTAGGAGGTGTAGAAAAGAAAAAGACCTCATTATCAGGAAATAGCTGGATAACTGTTGGCAATCCATTGTCCCTCGTGCTAGAAAGCTGCCTTGGAGCTGATTTATAAAGGAATTGGGTGGACAAAGACTGGTTGTGCTGGTTGTGGCCAAATGGTGCACATCTGGCTGGCTGGTTAAGAGGTGCTCTTTAGTTCTGAGAGTGTCAAGAATGAAAGCTGTTATTTTTTTCCTTATTTCTGATTATTTTTTTCCCAGCTGCAATTCTTAACAGGTTGCACAATGGTCAGGATATTCAGAAGGACAGGGACCTTGAAGTTCCCTTACTGAACACCTAACTCAAGGTGATAAAAGAAAACATTCTCTCATTGATGACAATGAAGACCAAGTCAGATGCTGTTGAACAGCAGGGATGCTGCTCTGACAAGATTCTGTTATTGTGCTTTCCTCTGGATTCCCAGGTCTTGTTGCTAGTAAAAGGCCAGTCTGGCTCAGTGGGACTCTAGTAAGCAGTGAAGACTCACCTCTTTGGACATCTGGTGGTTTTGTTATGCTTCATCCTTTCTTCGTCATAGCAACAGCAGATGTCAGAGAGCCAGCCCTCTGCTTTTTTAGCCCTTGGGTTTGGGATGATCCTAGATTAATTTAAAATAGTCATTTATTCTAGCACTTCCAGTGATACCTCATTTAGGAATGGATACACAATCCATTAAAACAATGATATTGAACTTTTAATGTCTTTAGTGTAAAGGAGTTCTTGTGTTAAAAACCTTCCTCTTTTCTAGAATAGACTTTCTCTCTCCTAATGGATGACCTGTGTGGAGAAATCAACTTTGGGTCTGAGCATTGGGAGGGAGTCTAGAGGAAGACGTCCAGGTACTAAGGATACCATGAAGGAGAAGAAGAGGGAAGGAAGGGAGAGAAGCAAAGGTGAGAGGGTTGGTCTGGGTGACAACACTTGAGCTAGGGGTTCCTTGAGAGCAACCCTTGTTTAAAACTCCAGCTCTCCAGGGAACGATTGAGTTATGTTCTTTATCATCATCATTTCTTAAGGTTTGTGCCAATTGCTTAAAAAAAGGATCAAAATACAAATGCAGTCATTCCCTGCTTTATAACACACAGGGTGACTGACTTCCAAGTTTAGCTGCTATTTAGGTGAAAGTTTCACAAACATTAATTTATGAGTTTCATACACAGAGAGCACATTTAACCAGAGAGCCCAGGTTAATGTTTCCTTTTAACCGAATGGAGCCTGGTGGGAGCCTGACACTGTAGGGAGACTGCCAGGAGGAAGAGAGACTAATTCTCTTTCACATTTCACTAGATGAACACTTTCCAACTACTAGCCTACTCTAAATTGAGTATTAGGGTCCTATGTGCTTTGAATGAATTCTACTGCATATGCTAATTTTGTTAAGGTGCTTTTTTACATAATGAAAACCAGCCAATTTCCATATTATTATTTGCTTTCAGCAATGAAATTAGCATAATCCACATTATTTTTTCTTGTTTAAAACAGATGTTTTGGGCAATCGCGTTAATAAGTAAGACTGAATAACACATTTTATTGACTATCAAATGAGAGCAATTAGTAATTATTGACATACCCAAGTCAGTAGTTTTGAAATTGTGGCCTCAAATGGCAGGTAGGTAGTTTGGACCCTTGACTGGTATGAATTTTAAGAAGTCCTATGACAAATTCACAGCAGACTTATTGAGACAGCAAATGGTCACCATGTGAAGACTGTTGAACAAAGATCTTGAAGATTCTTGGCGCCTGGAAAGAACAGGTGCAGCTGCCGCTGTGAATGTTTTATTAATAAGACTTTTAAGAACTGCTGATCAGATAACATTTACCTCAGTTCAGTGTAACACAAAGAAAACACTGACAATGGCAATCTGGATTTAGAATCCGTCATTGAGGGCCCAATGAAGGGGAGGGGCCGTAGTCTGAGAATTGTCTTCCCACAGCTCACTCCTTGGACTATATCACACTGAGCTGCTTGCCAGCCTTCATAACCTCCAGGTGAGGATGAGGAATGGCATCGGCCCAATACCCATTCTCTTCCCTGTCTCTGCAATCTGGTAAATAATGGAAGGAGGTGTGACAGCCAGGTAGAGCTACTGATAAGATTTTGCTCTTAACGGAGTTAAAGGAGGCCAGAGAAAAGGACAGCGTGCTCTTGGAAGCTGGGTGACAAGCCTCTCATTTTTCACCTTGATTGTTCCATTCATCAAATCCTGCAAATCTGGGTAACAAAAGCAAGAATGACAACTGCAGTGGGGGTTCTTTACCCAGACAGTACCAATGAATGCCCTCTATCTGATACAAAACTACTGTCTTCAGAGTTTCTACTGTTGATGCCAACATCAACAAAGGAGGGGCAGGGGTAGGGGGGAAACTGGCATGAGGAAGCCTTGGGGCCAGCAATGCTGCAGCGCTCTGAAAATGAGGCTACTGTAAGACTCAGAAAACAAATGTTTACAAACTGTGGTACCAGCTATGTGCTTGCACATGTTCCGAGTCTCTACAGGTATAAATGATTCCTATTGGTAAATCTAAGCAGGTCTATGCCTGCAAAATGTCCCGGTGGTGGTAGCTGCTGTGAATGCTCGCAGGCTGGAGAAGGTCTTACAGAGTTAGATATGTCACAGAGTTTTACTATCCAACTTTACTCGATTAATTATCATAAGCATAAAAATGTCTGATGATAGATTTGCTGTCATGATATTGCAAAACTTTTAACTATTTGAACTTCAGTAATAAGTTTTGTTTTCACCCTCAGGGATATATGATCTTTAATGGTACATGTCAAATTAGAGTCCCGTCATAATTTGTAAGATGCCATCTCTTGTTATTGTTCAAGTGTTCAGTGGAAGTCTCAGCTGTCAATGTCATTGTTACTTATCCATCATTCTTCTTGGTTACTATAGCTAATAATTACTGAGTAAAGGCTGTATATTCCGTTTTATGTGTGTGTGTGTAGTTTTTTTTTTGTGGTGTCATAAGTATTCTATGAAATTGCATGTGTCTTCGTTAGGGTTTTTTTTTATTATTAAAAATTTCCGCCTCCTCCCCGCCTCCCTTTTTCCTCCCCCTCCCCCTACTCCCCATGTCCCACTTCCCTCCCTCCCCCTCCCTCTCCAGTCCAAAGAGCAGTCAGGGTTCCCTACCCTGTGGTCAGTCCAAGGTCCTCCCCCCTCCATCCAGGTCTAGGAAGGTGAGCATCCAAACAGGCTAGGCTCCCACAAAGCCAGTACATGCAGTAGTATCAAAACCCAGTGCCATTGTCCTTGACCTCTCAGCAGCCCTCATTGTCCACCATATTCAGAGAGTCTGGTTTTATCCCATGTATTTTCAGTCCCAGTCCAGCTGGCCTTGGTGAGCTCCCAATAGATCAGCCCCACCATCTCAGTGGGTGGGTGCCCCCCTCGGGGTCTTGACTTCCTTGCTCATGTTCTCCCTCCTTCTGTTCCTCTTTTGGACCTTGGGAGCTCAGTCCATTGCTCCAATGTGGGTCTCTGTCTCTATCTCCATCCATCGCCAGATGAAGGTTCTATGGTGATATGCAAGATATTAATTAGTATAGCTATAGGATGGGGGCATTTCAGGCTCTCTCTCCTCAGCTGCCCAAGGACCTAGTTGGGGACATCTCTCTGGACCCCTGGGAACCGTTAGGGTTTTTATTGCTGTAAAGAGACACCATGACTTTCACAGCTCTTATAAAGGAACACATTTAATTGGGACTGGCTTACAGTTCCAGAGGATTAGTCCATTTTCATCCTGGTGGAAAGCATGATTGTGTACAGGCGGACTTGTTGCAAGAAAAAGAGCTGAGAGTTCTACATCTCAATGTGAGGGCAGCAGGAAGAGACAGATTGGGATTGCAACCCATAGACCTGCGTATAATCCCTGTGTGTCTTCTCATCATCACAGTGAGGGGCTTCAACATATTCAGACTTTAACAAATGACTCATGATTTCAGTTGTGAATCTATAAAAACAAAAACAAAACACCCACCCAATTTATTTTTATACCATCCATCTTCTGAAATCAGACAGTGTCACGTAAGCAAATATTTGTCAAAGAATTCTGTCTCATTCAGCCTCAGATGTAACAGGTGTGGAGAGAAAACATATCTTTTCATGAACATTGTTGAAATAAGATGATTTAAATCACCTCCGTACAGGCTCTGGTGACAGTTACCCTCTTTCTTAAATTCCAAGATCAAAAGTGTGTATCTTCCTTTCCTCATGATTCACATTCCTATCAACGAAAATCCAGCGACTTGTTACCTAAATTTACCATTGCTATTGCTGGAGAGGCATTCACAACACACTTCAGCTTAGTTCCTTTCCATCTGAACGCCTCTTAAAGAGATAGGAGAATTTTCATCAGTTGCACAATTAAATGCCATATGAACAAAATAAGCTCGTATTTAAAAATGAGGGGCATAAGGGACTCCCGAGAGATACTGAGCGTGTCTTCCAGGTTTGATCTCAAGGTTTTTACAAAGGCAGTTGACTCTTCCCCCCAAAGCATCAACAACTGCTCTCAGTTCTACCCTCTGCCGCACAGTACTTCTGTGACTTGTTATTTCTATTGTATAAACCACAACAAGTACAGCAAATAAAAATCCCACCCAAGCTTTGCTTGCAGCCCCCAAATAAATTTTTCTGACAATGAAGTAAGCCAGAAAAAGCCAAATCAAAAAAGTATAAAACAGGTTTATTTGAACAAAACAACCCTAAGGCAAATTCTTCAATCCCCGAGATCGAGGTCACAGCAGTTAGCCACCTAAATCAGGGAGATTATATAGCTTATAGGTGAGGGTTGATAACAATATCTCTGCCACGAGCTAGGTTTACGTCCAGCTATGATCAAAAGCTGAGTTCTTTAGATAAGGACTTGGGCAGCTGGCAACTTCACGGGAGGAAGCTGCTGTAGCAGCCAAGACTATGGAACTGGGCTTTTTGATACCCTCCCTTTGTTTGGAGACTATAAGATTGTGGAGTTTGGAGAGAAAGAAAGTCAGGAATGGGGCTTCTTGGACCTTGTAAGAGTGAGCCAGAGGTTCCAACCAAACACTTTCTTCCTGGTAAAATTTATGGCAAGTCCATTGATGGGTTTTCATTTTGAACTGACACGATCCTTTCAAATCCAGGCTGTCCAGTCTTAGATATTTAATGAACCTCAATAGTTTTTAACTTAAAATATACTCCAGTCTGTTTTTATGCCAATACATAGCTGTTTTTAGTATTATAACTCTGTACTAGAATTTGAAGTCTGGGGTTGTGATGCCTCCAGAAGTACCTTTTATTGTACAAGATTGTTTTGGCTATCCTGGATTTTTTGCTTTTCCATATGAAGTTGAGTACCATTCTTTCGAGGTCTGTGAAGAATTTTGCTGGGATTTTGATGGGCATTGCGTTGAATTTGTAGGTTGCTTTTGGTAAGATTGCCATTTTTACTATGTTAATTCTGTCAACCCAAGAGCATGGGAGATCTTTCCACTTTCTAGTGTCTTCTTCAATTTCTTCAAAGATTTAAAGTTCTTGACTTACAAGTCTTCCACTTGTTTGGTTAGAGTTACTCTGAGATATTTTATGTTATTTGTGGCTATTGTGAAGGGTGATATTTCTCTGATTTCTTTCTCAGCCCATTTATCATCTGTGTAAAGGAGAGGTACTGATTTATTTTTTAGTAATCTTGTATCCAGCTACATTACTAAAGGTGTTTATGAGTTGTAGAAGTTCCTTGGCATAATTTTTGGGGTCACTTATGTAAACTATCAAGACATCAGCAAATAGTGAGAATTTGACTTTTTTTCTGATTTGTTTCCCCTTGATCTCCTTTTGTTGTCTAATTGCTCTAATAGAACCTCAAGCACTATATTGAATAGATATGGAGAGAGTGGACAACCTTGTCTTGTTCCTGATTTCAGTGGGATCATTTTGAGTTTCTCTCCATTTTATGTTGTCTGCTGGCTTGCTGTATATGGAACTGAATCAAAGACCCAGATATCAATCTATACACCATGAACACCTGATTCATACAAAGAAGCAAAAATTATAAAATATAAAATGACAAAGAAGCAAAAAATATAAAATGCAAAAAAGAAAGTATATTCAACAAATGGTGCTGGCATAAGTAGATATCAACATGTAGAAGAATGAAAATATCTATTGCCATCCACCAAATGCAAATCCAAATTGATCAAGGACCTCAACATAAAGCCAAACACACTGAACCTCATAGAAGAGAAAGTGGGAAGTACGCTTGAATGCTTTGACACAAGAGACCACTTCCTAAATATAACCCCAGCAGCACAGACACTGGGAGAAACAATTAATAAATGGGATCTTCTGAAACTGATATGACCAAATGAATAGCAAAAATCAACTCCAGAAGGGCTTATTTTCAGTTACAGTTTTAGGGTATACAATTTATCAGTGTAAGGGTCAGTCAGATGGTCACACTGTGTCCACAGTAATAAAGATAAGCCAATAAATGGTGCTAAACTATAAAATGTCAGGATCTACTCCCCAGTAACCCTTTTCCTCAAGGGAGATAATACTCCATAAATGTACCATAAACCTCCCCAGAAGCACCACCAGCTGTGGACCCAGTGTCCTGAGGTCAGCTATGGGAACATTTTATATTTAAGCCAAGTTAAACTGAATCATCTCTTATGATCAGCTCGTAGAAGTAAGAAACAGTGTTCCCACTGGTGAAAATAGTCACAAGGCTAGCCTATCAAAAGAAAGGCTATGGATAGTTCTTCTTGATGAATGAAATAATGAACAGTTTAGGGTCATGTTTAAGGTTACCAGATGTAGGTACTTTCATTTTATAGGCCAGAAGTTTCAGTTCTAATGAGCTGTGATTCTGTCTGTAAAGATTCTTAATAGCAGGGAAAACCATGGTGTAAGCCAGAGGGCATCTTCAAAGTCCCAGCATTACCCCACTTTTTCTCAGATGTGCTAGTCAGAAGATACGGTTCAGCATCCTAGAGTTTATGGAGGAGAGTTTGCTTCTATTTCAAGTTATGTATCTATTCAGCATATAGTTTATTTTTGACAATAAGAATAACCCTAACCTTTATCCTCCCTAAAATGTATTTGATAATTTATGTTCTAGAGCTGACTTGATACTTGATTAAATTTGGCCTCAGTAGTCTCTGAAGTTCAGTAGAGATTTTACGCTTGCCACCACACTATATTTGAAAGGATCTGACAGTCTATTTTAACACCGTATTTACATATAGAAATCGTTTTTTCCACTTCTTGATTAGCTAATTTCAGCTGCTAATTTCACTTTACAACTCTAACAGTTGTCATTGATCGTGACAATTTGATACTTCTAAATTGAGCCTTTGATGTTTTTATACCTCACAGAACTCTTTCAAACACTGAAGACACCTCAGCGTAAAGACCTCAGAGTATAAAGAAATCCAGTGTACCAGTGTGCAATGCACTTCAGATTTTCAAAATTGAATTATTTCCAATGCTAGCTGAAAAACTCTTTTTGGCAATGATCATTGCCTTGGCTTACTTGCAGTTCACTATTTTCATCCATGAGTTTAATAGCTGCATAAAAGGCGTTGCTTCTTGTTTTAATTTTGTTGTTACAGCAAATACCTGAGAGAATCACGTCAAAATCAGGCAATGTTTTTGGCTCATGGTTTCAGAGGTTTTACTTCATTATGAGTTGCCTCTGTTCTGGTAAGTTCAAACCCTTTGGCGGGACAATGTCATGGAGGAGAGCTGTTTATATCATGGCTGCCCTTCCTTAGGAAAATTCCTCTTTCCCTTTAGTTCTATCTCTGCTTCCTGTTTATTGGAGGCAGAGTTTATATTACTAGGTCCAGTTTATATTTTCTATTACTAGGTCCTCCCCACCTATTTGTGTCTGGAAAACCATCGCAGACATACCCTGAAGAACATATTACTAAAACTTTTGAGTTTTTTTCTTCAATCAAATTAAATTGACCTAGTAAACTTCTGAAAACAGTAATGTTGTGTTTGAAAAACTCCACAGTGTTAGAGGACATCATAAAGACATTAAGTCTTTCTATTTAGCCCCTAGGTCTTTAAATTTAGTAATACATGTATCTTACCATGAAGACCATAAATATTTGGGTCAAGAATCTGGATTATAGAGACATGGTTCAGTTGGTAAGATCATGTATCACTCTTGCAGAGGACCAAAGTTCAGTTGCCAGGATTCACACTGAGTGACTTACAAACATTTCCCAATTCTACAGCCTCTGCAGGCAACTCTATTCATGTATCTATCTCCACATAGACATGCACACACACATATAATTAAAAAGCAAAGACTAAGAATTTGGGTGTACCTTTATTTGCCCTAACCTCACATTCCCTGGACTTTTGCTTACTTTTCAGAGGTTTTTGTCTCTTCTTTTCCCCCTGGGTGCTAGACCGTCCACCTGGCCTTGTTTCTTTGATAGACGAACCTCAGACCCTTGCTTCATTCTCATCTCTGGCCACTTGCTTGCTTCATCACTATTTACAGTCCCTCATATTGGAAAGCTTTCACTAACAGAGCTAAATTGACTGACAAATCTAATCCAGTGAGCTTGGACTTCACTTACAGCGTGCTGAGAAGCACTACAAATTAATTATAGGCAGCACAGCTACCCCTGTGCTCCTCACTAGGCTTGCTATGGACAATAACCACAAGGATTTTTTTGTAGTTCATAGCATAAGCTATTTCGGGCCAGAAGATTAATAACAGTTTTCTCTTAAGCGCATGCTTGCTTCCATGTTTTTTCATGCAGATGCTTCTCACGTGTCAGTTTACCTGAAACAGTATCGCAGCTCTCTGCCTCTCCCATTCCCACTCCTTAGATTCCCTTTCCTTATGATCAGGATTCACAACTAGAAATAGCCTATTATTGAGTACTAAGCGCTGCTATTTGGGGGAACACAAGAGACAGAGTGCCCATGTGTTATAAAAGGGGACTTACTCAGTTGCTTACTCAGTAGATGTGTGTAGTCCAGCTCTATAGCTGCTCACTCTATGAATGTGGATTCTTCCTCAATTAAGATCCTGTCCTGAAGGCCTGTCAGGTTTCTGGAGAGGCGCTGGTCTGCAAGCCACACTGCAAATGAAGTATTTAGACTGTGATGTCAGTGGAAGGTAGTGAAGGTGGCATCGACAGCAACAGATGCTCTTGCACTCGACTGCTTTTCTTTGGACTTCTTTATGTCTGGGAAGGTGCCACACATTCTTAGTGTGAATCATCTTCCCCTCTCCACAGTTCCGTACAATTTCTCTATGTACAATGTGCAGAAGTCCCTCTCGGGCGAGTCTAAATCCTGCAGCATGGCAGCAAAGGGCACCTAGTTTGTCCAACTTTACCTAAAATGAGCTGTCTCACAAGGAACAACTCTGTCTCTCCAAAGTTAAACTCATGATGTCCAGAGCAGTCTGTCTTCATGGAAACTCCATGGTGAATATTCAGGAAAGTGAGATCACCAATAGAACCAAAGAGATGATTACTACACTTTACTCCTTATTGTTTTGTCATAGGTCTTGTGTTCAGTTTTAATATCTGCATTTTGGAATGTGATGTCAAACTGAAGTGTTTCATGAAATGATAACCAAGTACATGAAGAGGTATTCATAACCCAATTTTTATCAGAGGCATCATCCAGCAACTGATGGGAGCAGATGCAGAGGCACGGAGCAAAACGCGAGGCAGAGCCCAAGGGAACCCTTCAGAAGAAAGGGAGTAAGGATTGTAGGAGCCAAAGAGTCAAAGACACCATGAGAATGCAGCCCAATGAATCAATTAATCATAGCTCATAGAAACTCACAGAGACTGAAGTGGCAGTCACAAACCCTGTATGAGTCTCTGCTAGGTCTTCTGTTCATATATTGCACATCTTAGTGTTCTTGTGGAGCTCCTTACAGTGGGAGTTGTGGGGGAGTCTGAATCTTTTACCTGATCTTGAAACTCTTTTTCTTCTACTATGTTTACTCATTTGGCCTTGATATGAAGATTTGCACCTTGTTTTATAGTAATTTGTTATGCCATCTTGGGTTAAAATCCCTGTGAGTCCTACTCTATTTTTTTTTTCCTTTTGAAAGGAAATGGAGGAGAAATGGATCTGGGAGAGAAGGGAGGTGGGAAGGGGATTGAGAGGAGTGGAAGGAAGGGAAACTCCAGTAGAGACGTAATGTATGGAAGGAGAAGAGAAGTGGTTTCCAGAGCATAGGCTATATATGGTGATATATTGGGAGGAGAGAGAGAAAGAAAGACACACACACAGAGAGAGAGAGAGAGAGAGAGAGAGAGAGAGAGAGAGAGAGAGAGAGAGAGAGAGA
>JABTXL010012489.1:1989775-2014984 GCA_025134845.1 Neodon shergylaensis | reverse complement strand
AGAGAGAGAGAGAGAGAGAGAGAGAGAGAGAGAGAGAGAGAGAGAGAATTTTGTGTCACACTGAGTATAGAACCTAGAATCAAAAGAAAATTGAGGGGCACTGTCTAATGATAACACACACACACACATACACACACACACACACATTAAATGCTGACAAGATTGCTGGTCTTCAGATACAGCAGTAAAGCTACAATCCAGATGTTCTGATTCTCATTACATTGCCCTGGAAAATGGCTGGAGCTAGAAACAACTACCCAGAGCGAGGTAGCCTAGACCCAGGATGACAAATATGGCATATGTGTGGATGTTAGCTTTAAACTTTATATGTGGGTTTCAAATCTGAATAATTATAGAGCTTTGGTAGTTATTGAAAGGACCAGGAAAGGAAATCTCCCAAGGAAGGGGAAATAGAATATAGTGCTATTGGAGATCTAGAAGGGAATTAGAATATGAAGATTCAATGATGAGGGGTTAGGGAAAGCAAAGTAAAGGAGGGAACATGGAGAACAACTAACCCTAAGGCCTTCTGCAAAAGCACATGAAAACTTACTATAGAAGCATCCTAAAACAAATACATATATAAAAGGAATTTAAGTAGAGTCACTATATAATGGGAGAGACAATGATTAACTAGATACCTAATATCACCAAGTAAACTTCCAATGTTGGGAATGGGTTACATCATATTGATTTAATGGCCAAAAAGTTACCATAGAGTCCCCTTCCAATGTCACAGGCTATAGTTGAGGCTATTGGTTATTCTCCACAGCCTCATGGCTAAGCCCTATTGCTAAACTCCATTGTATCATTCTATTTGAGGCAATTTTCTTCTGTTAGTTGACATCATGGATTTCTCAAATACTTATAAGGCTCATCCATCTACCCATCCATCCTTTTGTTACTCCATGCTTCTATCGTTGTATACAACATTAATTGCTTAATTACTTATCTTTATATTTGAACATTCTGTTATGAAAGAGTAGACTAGTCAATTATTTCTCCAGGTGGCCTGACTGGCCCTAAGACCCTATAGGATCAGGAAGAAAATGACATCAAAAATTCACTGGTCATGTTGCCCTGTGCAGATGCTGTTCAGTTAGTTTATTTTCAAATAATATAAAATGATGGTTCAGAACATATTATAGTTTTCCAAACAACAGAATACTCCTGAAAAAGTACATTTTTATGAACTGTTGCACCTTGGACAATTTCACGCATGTATACAATATGGTATTAGTCTTTCCCATTACCTTCTCTCACCCTCTCACTGCCCCTATCACTCCATCCTATATTAGTCCTTTCCAAGATTCACAACTTGGGATTTTGTTTTGCAAGCCATTTAGTTTAATCAGGTCATCGATTGTGTGACTATTTTATTGGAACTATCCATTGGGAACTTGATAAAGGTCTCCATTAAATGCAGTGTCTCCCCTTTCTCTGAATCTATCAGTAACCAATAGTTCAGCATTAGCCCCTCCTTTTTCAGCACTTCACTGTTGATGGCCTATCCTTGGAGAGAGCTAGCCCCAGCATCTACAGCAGCTGTGACTTTGTGAAGGCACTGACTGTATCTTTCCAAGAGATGCCATTGTAGACCTTTTATCCCCATATTCTCACTCTTACGTTGATCCTGCCATGCTTCATCTGTAATATTAGAAAATTAGAGAGGATTATAGAAATGTCATTTGTCTTTTATTCACAGTGGCTTGAGCATTTACCACTATTCAAAAGAAATATGTCTTTGATTATGGATGAGAATAGAATGTTTCTATGGCTACAGACACAAATATTTAGAGGGTAATTCGATACTAATTGAGTTGAACATCATTCATTTCATCCCTTATGCTTATAATAATATATGATCTCCCCCACCAGGTTTTTTTTCCTTTTTTCATTTTTTATTAAGATTTTCAGTACTGTCTTTTCCCATTTTACATAGCTATCCCCGTTACCACTCCCTCCCTTCCTCCCACTCCTCCACCACACCACCCCCACACCCACTCTTTAGAATGGGTAAGGCTTCCTATGGGGAGTCAATAAAGTATCACACTTCACTTCCAGGCAAGACCAAGGCTCTCCCCACTATATCTAGGCTGAGCAAGGTATCCCTCCAAAAAGAATGTGCTCCTAGATGCAAGATCAACCACTAGGGATAAGTCCTGGTCCCAGTGCTAGTGGCCCCGCAGAATGCCCAAACCTCACAACTCTCCCGACATTCAATGGGCCTCGTTTGGTCCTATTCAGGTTCTCCCACTATCAGTACAGAGTCAGTGAGCTCTCACTAGTTCAGGTCAGCTGTTTCTGTGAGTATTACCATCATGATCGTGATCCCTTTACTTATATTATTGCTCCTCCTTCTTTTGGGCTGGTCTCAGGTAGTTCAGTCCAGTACTTCACTGTGGATCTCTGTATCTCCTCCCATCAGTTGCTGGTTGAAGGTTCTATGGTAACAATTAATGTAGTCATCAATCTGATTACAGGCGAAGGCAGTTTAGGTGTTCTTTCTGCTGTTGCTTAGAGCCTTAGGTGGGGTCATCATTGAGGATTCCTGGGAAATTCCCTAGTGCTATGTTTCTCCATAGCCCTTTAATGACTCCCTCAATCAAGATATATCTTTCTTTTCTCTCCCTCACTGTCCTTCTTCCTTCTTGAGCACTTCACTTCCAGGTTTTTGTTTTGTGTTTTGTTTTAATCATGTTTGCAGTACAAGACATGATTCCTTCCTGCAGATCAGACCTCAAACCCAACCAGAGAGCAGTTGGAAGACCTCCTCACAATAATACCACTACTGCACAGGAAGGCACATCTTACTTGGTAGGTTGATCTCTTCATTCATAGGACTCACAGCTGAGTAAAACCTCAATAACCTGTATAGTATCTCCAGGGGATGTTAAAGCTGTCTGTCGGGATGAAAGTTTCCTGCTCAATTCCAGCTTAATTTCTCTACATCATGAAGTCAGTATGTGTAGTCTGTTCAGCAAAATATTCTTATTGTCTAGTCCTGGTGAGGAGATGAAATGATGACAGGATACTATATTGCTTTGGGATCCTGTCACACATCTCTGAACAACAGCCCATAGAACATATTTCAACTGTGGCTCTAGAGTTTTTGATTTAATAAACCACCACTTCTAGGAACAGCTTCTCCAATCATACTGGTTTCCTCCAAACTTATATATATATATGTATATATATATACATATACATATATATACACACATATACATACATATATATATATATATATATATATATATATATATATCCTAAAACGTGTTACAGATTAAAGATGTTTACTAGTTGGAACAGCATAATTTCATCTGACATTCATATTTCTAATCTACATATTTTGCTGAATGATAAATGTATGGATTAATAAGCTGTATTCCATCAAGTTTAAGAAAAAACGAGTCAAAGGAACATACTGTGCGGGCACATGCTTCTGTTTGTGTCATTTATTTTGATCTGTTCTCCACCCAGATGGACTACAGCACATGCCACAGCTATCACTGGAGATGAATTATGGAAGGATGAACTTAGTCTAAGAAAGAGCATTTTTACCTTTGCACTAAATCTAATTTAATTTTCTGTAAAAGCAGAAGCCATGTTAAAATAAATATTACTGTGATCCTGTCATGTACCAACTTTATTGGCAAGAATCGATATCCCCAAGAGCACATTTCCTCCCTGAAATATATCACCGCACTGACGGAACTCTCTTTGGACACATTTGACTACATCACCATTCTAGCAGAGATTTGCCTTAACTAGTTAAAAAAAAAAAAAGGAAAAAGAAAGAAAACAGCCAGAGGGAACACACAGAGCTTCATGATGCCGCTCTTATGGTTTTCTTACTTGAAATGATACCCTCAAATATTGAGCTTAGCATAAATATGAATATGCAAATAGAGTGTACCCGCTGTGCATGTAAAGAGGAGAAATGTGTTACTCTCTTGCTGGCAGCATGGGAACCACACTCTTTTCTTGGAAATGCCTTCCATCTCGTTCTTCTAAAGAGAAGGAGATAAGCTCTGGAGGGTTACATGGAATGATCCGCCTTGAGTCTACTGCGAAATAAGTAAATAAAAAATAAAGAAACTTCCAGGATGTGTCCATTCTGCATGGCTCACCGCTTGTCCTTTGCTAACAGTGAAATCCAGGATCTTTCTAGGACCTCTGGGTCCGAGGGAATAGCACTGACATTCTTTCTTGCCTTATTTAGGCCAGGGGAGCAATCAAGCTGGCCTTCTCATTAATGCACACTGGCTAGACACAGCTAATTTGAATAAACAATTCCTAAGCCAGGAAGGCTGCTCTTTGTTGCATATTCTTTTCCCAAGCTGCCTGTGCCTTGGAGCTCAAAGTTGGATGCGGGGCAGATGGAAGAGGACTGGTACTGAGAGATGGAATGGTTGCCAAGTATCAGGATATGGCTTTGTGCTTATAGTCCATCCTTGTCTCAGGTGAAGATATCATTGTGTGCACACCTGCAAAGGAAGCTCTCAAACTGTAGAGAAGTGAAGCTCACTTCTTCAGTGTTCCACATAGTGAAGATTCAGCAAATGTGTTTCTGGGAGATAATGCTATTCATATATGCCCTTTGCATGAATTAAATTCTACAAATATTATTTGATGACAGTAATGCATGAAAATCATTCCTATTTCTCTAAATCATGAAAAAATATAACAGCGCTCATTTGTGTTTTCAACAAGTGGTAAAATGAGTCTCCAAATCCTGAGTTACCAAATGACCAATATAGACATTTGAGTCCAAATTTTCCTTTTAATTTTTTATGTTCTGCCTAACTGATAGGAATGATAGAATGCCTTCCACAGAAATAAGACTTCCCTTTGCCTTGGTGTGTAGCACACAATATTTGGTATTCAGATAATGTATGAGACTGCTGTAAGGAAGTGTTTTCATCCAGAAGGATCCAAGGAGTTCTGAATTTGACTCTCTCGCTAGGAAAGGTCTGTAGCCACTGAGAGTTTTATGGATATTGAGCTGAAAGGCATTGGAAAACATTAATGAAGGTTTCTTATGAAGGCTTCATTATTGATATCCCTTTGGCTAAGATAAACAGATAGGTAACTAACTTGGTTAGTCATTTAATCCTGACATCTGCTTAGCAAAAAATCAAAAGAAGGGTTAAGCTGATATGTCATCTGAGAAGAGATTTTTAGATTAGATTAAGATTTAATTAACAAGCGTTGAGTAAAGAGATGGAATGTTTATAATGTGAATGAGTCTCCAATAAGTGGACAGCCTACACACAACATAAACACTGGCGTGCCCAGATGGAAGAGATTTACTAAGATGTTGCCTTTGAAATTCTTTTATGCCACTTTTGGGTCTTGAACATGAAGCATAGTTTAGACATCTCAGGACCCAAAATGGTGTCAACTATTTTCTTCTTGTAGATTTTGTTTTGTGTGGTTTGATTTTTCATGAGTAGAAGTTATAGGGACTTGAGAACGAATCCTGGGACTGGGAAAGGACAAGGCGTGAGATCAGGCGAGCCATTGGTTACTGTAGATTAAATCACTGCTCTTCTTAGATTTTCATTGGCTATCTATGCCAATTGGTGGTGCAATATGATTTTCTCAAATCACCTTCAAAGAGAAAACAAAAATGATCCCAAGGGAATTTTTGCCAGTGAGATGGAGCATCCATCACAGACTGTTTATTTCTCTTTTTTGTTCACCGCACTTACTCTTTCCGTTGATCTGTATCAAGGGCCAATCTCCACTTTGTTGACAGACTAACTTAGTGGCAGATAATTGGACAATATCACTCCTCTGCCTAAGTGACATTGATTACTTCTCAGGGCCAAATCTCATTCCCTTGTCACAGTCTGGAAGGTCCTTCAGGATCTGGATTGATGTTTTTCTCCCCAGGCCTGCTGAGCTCCTTGCATTTGCATTGCTGCAGAGGCATTGATGTCCTCATCTCTGTGTGGATCCACAGCTGTGCTGCCGCCTTTCCCCTTTGCCTGCAACATTCATTTCCTGTTCTCTAGCATTTGGTTTTGTAGGCCTTACTAAAAAGAGAACCCACATCTAAAATATTCGCTATTGCCTGGGGAAAAAATGATACTTGCTTATGGGGTCAGAGCCCTTGATTTATATGATAGGCACCATGCTGTCATATCAGTATTTAGATGGTTTTTCTTCACACCTCTAAGCCTCCTGCTGGAGCTTCAAAATAGATAAAATCTGGCTGTGATGGTACATTGGGGAAATTATTCCCAAAGTCTTAATTTCCTTACCTATAAAACAGCACAAATAACAGAAAGATGAGCAAATATTTCAGTCTGTGAAAATGTTTAGATTAATCCTGGTAAAGAGCTTTAAAATAATAGCTTCAATTCATGTATATATTGACTCTTTATAAAATATTGAAAACCTGTTGAATGACACAACTTTATTGTTCACCTCTGTCACTCTTCCTGCTATTAGATTCTCAGTCGTTTCTAAATTCTGAGCCGCTAGTTCAGTAAGTGTCACATACATAGTCATAGGATGTATGTTGATAGAAGAACTACTTGGTTATTTGGCTTAAATACATGGAAATTGGGTTCTTGGTTTTTAATCCTATTTAGGTAAAATTTTACAGTTTAGAGCCATCTTCATACCCTGAAGCTATTTCTCTTAAAGTTAGAAAATTTAAATAAGCTAATTAAAATGAAATACTGTCTCTCTTGTATGTAAAAGTACTATGCTTATAAAGAAAATACATTATGAAACTGCATTGGATGCCAACTAATAAATGTTCAGATTATGTATTTTAGTCAATGTCTTATAGCAAATTTTATAATGAGAGGAAATTTCCCTTTGAGATATTAATAAGTTCAATTCTTTGAAATAAAAATTAATATTTTTCAGGTACTATATTTGTATCTAATTTTATATACATGTGCAATTATATACATATATGTACATATATTATATCTACACATAATTATATCCATGTATGTATGTATGAATTTATATGGTTTATTTGTATAAGTACATGAATATATACATATACATGAATGATTTGCACTATATAAATCATAGGTTTGATAATCCATAATCTCTAATAATAAATACAGTAGTTTGAATAAGATGCCCCCCACATAGTCTCGGACATTTGAATACTTAATCTCCAACTAATGGTATTCTTTAGGAAATTGCCTTCAACTTTCATCACAGACACTAATCCCCTGGAACAGTCAGCCCCAACATTCTCTCTCTTCTATAAGTTGCTTAGGACATGGTGTTTTAGTCTAGCAATAGAAAAGTAAATAATAAACTTAAAATGTATAATTGCATGTAATTATGTCTATTTTCTCTCAGTTTCTGACATATGGGTTTCACTCAAAAACCTGATGAGAACAACTCAACGTGTGTTCCCTTTTTAATAAAAGTCTAAAAGCCTTGGGCATGTCCTTTGACATCAAACATGGCAGTAGTCTATCACTATCAATGTGACTTACAATATTAGAGCAAATTATTTTCTCAAGGTTCTGATGATGTGTATTTCAGATTCAAGAATATATGCACCTGATTATAGCTGACATAGATCAAGTAGGTTTTCCTGTGTGTTGTCAGAAACTTTAAAAACAACAGTACAGATGTAAGTGTCATGCCAGTGCAGGTCAACATTTCTGATCAAAATATTGGAGTCAGGAATGGGGTAGGTTGAGACTTTTATTTATAAATAAGTTTTAATTATATTAACTTGTTTAATTTGAAGGGGATGTGTACAATTTTGGGTATATGTGGAATTCAGAAGACAAGCCATAGGAGTTGATTTTCTCCCTCCACTGGTTGGGTCCTGGAGATGGCACTCCTGCCGTCAGGCCTGTTGGTTAGTGTATTCATCTAGGGACCATTAACTGCTGAATGTTTCATTTGGAGTTCTTTTAACATCTTCTTATTTGCTTGACTTAAAATGAAGAAAAACAGCCCAATTCTAAGAAGGCCTCATTCTAGATCACCCAAGTTCAATTCTAGTGGACACGTCTCTACAAGTAGTGTCCTCATCACATATGAGTATACCGAAGATAATAATCCCTCTCATGTAGAGGACTTTTGAGAATGCAGAGTGAAGCCATGTAAAATTCCCAGAATAGAGTATCTCTGTACCTAGTTGACATCCTTCCTAATGAAAAGCCATTGCCGCATTTGGAGTGGTTAGTAATTGTCACCATTTAGCTGATGTCTTTCAATTTGTGCGTCTGCATGCTGCTATGACTGCTACCCCCTTATCACCATTCCCAGTTTCATAACAAAGGTGCCTAATAGACCTGAGACATATAAGATTTCCAAATTACTAAATTTTTTTCTTTTTGTGTGTGCTTATGTATTCATGTGTACATGGATGTATGTGTATGGTTCCTGTGAATATGTGAATACATGCTTTGAAGGTCAAAGGTCAATATTGAGAGTTGTTCCTCAGGTACTGTCTACCTTGCTTTTCTAGACAAAGACCAAAGACCATAACAGCTCTAGATATTGGTAGACGGCTTTGGGGAATAGCCTGTCCCCACATTACCAGATTTGAGGCTACAAGTGTAGGCCATAGTACCTGGCTTTTAATTTAGATTCTGGCTTACTTACTCAGTTTCAAACACTCTCACAACAAATACTTCACTGTTTGAGCAGCTGACTCCATGTGGCATGCCCAGTTCTGGGCACTGCTGATATCAGAATGGCATCAGCATAATGTCAACCCACTATAGACTCAAGATCAATCATTTAAATAACATTCATCAATGACAAGCGAATTTCTGGGGGCTTCTGACATGCTCTGCATTGCTTAAAAAGTCTCCAGTGCAGTGACTGTTACCCATAGTAACTCTAAGGTTGAAATGAACCTGGACATGCTGTCCAATGGCAACAAATGATGAGATACCAAAAGTCGATATTTATTTGACCTGTTATTTTTTAAAATATTCCTAGAAAAATAGCATTTTGGTATTGTCTTAACCCAAAGTTTAGAAACTGGGTCATCATTGGTGACATCAGCATCACTTGGTTATTCCTTAAATATATTTATCCTTGAAGCATACTATAAATCTTCCAAATAGGAAAATCTGGAAGATGGAGGTCATATAGCAAGCCTTCCTCAATATAATATAAAATCAACAACACACAGCTGTCGATATTCACTCTTTATTGAATGGATTGTAATAAAACTCATTTTTGAAATGTCACAATACTTAATAAATACCAAGTGTATGAGTGTCTGTTAGCATTGAAGCTAAACAGCAGATATTTTCTGCTCTCGTTAGTATTTTAGTTTTTTTAAAAATCATAAATAAACCCATAATCCAAAGCAGACTTTGGGTAATTATTTATAATAACTGGAGGTATACATATTTGATGAAATGGAAAACAGCAAATATGGTTACTGTTGGAAGGTTCAACAGTAGTAGTCTACTGAATATATTAGCCCTTTGTATCTAGATCAACCTTCTCTTCACTGATCCAGGATAGCAAAGGATCCAGAGCCCAATAGCTTATAATAACAATTTATAAATGGCTCTCATACTCTGTAAAGTTTGTGGACTCAGGTGAGAAGTTCATATTTAGCATTTCCAGCACTTTCTGTCTGGTTATAGCTAGATTTGGAATTCTACCAAGATTTAACCTGACTGTATTACCAAGTATTTTATGATTCACTCTCCTTCAGCCCTTTCTCTCTGTGATCAATGCCCATCCCTAGATCCTCTCTATATGATTTAATCATTTTTGTGTAATAGTTTCAAGACATCATTGACTCTTAGTACCATGAAGTGGGCTTCTAAAGAAAGGAAATAATCAGTCTTCTGACAGAGCTAAAGTTAGCCCAACTCCAACCCTACCATACTCTCCAGGTCACCAAAATTACAAGTTCAATTTTGGTTGAGGGGGTGGGGGTGTTTACTGAGTAGGAGTACAGAAAGTATGATGTGCTTTAAGACCATCTTTAGAGACCAGCAGCTCTGGAAATTTCTGGGGAATGGAAGGTTTGGTCTAGATGATCTCTAGATTATTCTATAATGTGACTTTTTCCCCATGGTCCAGTAAATGTCCACGATTTGTAATTTACCATACATATAATTATCATATATATATGTGTGTGTGTGTGTGTGTGTGTGAATTGCATATATGTGATAAATTGCATATATATTGAATAGCATTAGTTTTCTTTTCTCATGTCCTCTTATTTAATTACTGTTGAGTATGGGCCACCGAAAAAGAGCAATCATAGAGACTTCCCTTCAAGTTATAAAGCTACCAGTCCCTGTAAGAAACAGAAAGGTATGTCTACATTGATCAGGTACTTTGCAGTCATTTCATCTGTATAATTAATGTGCACAGTACCCTCCTCTACAGCACAGCCTCGGAATGCTGGCTAATGCCAGCATGACTGTGTAAGGTTTATAAAGTCAATAATATCTCATAGCTGCCTATCAATGGCATTTTATGGGAGCAGGACTTTGTATCCCATTTAGATAATTATTCCTTAAGAACATAATGGTTTTTATTATGACCCAGAGTTTTGAAGTGCAAGGTTCCATGGAGATATGCAGTGCCCTCTAGGAAAATCAGTTGAGTGGTATATAGGTTTTTCTTTTTCTTTTCTTTTTTTAAAATTTATTTATTTATTTTACAAAAGAATGTCTTAACTATCTAAGCTCTATTGTTCAGAATGTTCATTTCCTATGGATCAAACCAGATGTCATGTCTTTGTATGAAACTCATTAAAATTTCACCAAAGGAGCAAAGGAAAATTCTAAGCTCTAAATAATTTAAAGTTATTTTTAAAATGATTGTTCTCCAAAAAGTGATAAAAAAATCTTTAGACAAATAAAGTTCATTTTAACATAAAAATGGTCTTCAATATTCTGAAGCGCAGTAGCTAAAGCTATATTAGAAATGTACCTATCTCAACGATTGCAGGCTTAGTGTTTGTTTCCAAGAGAGACTGGAAATTGCTGAGCTTTTAAAAGTCATACGTAGCAACTGTCATGAGTGAAACAAGTATTGCTGGGGAAAACTACAGTGTGGATCAGGAGCTGGGTAATAGCTGTGCATGCTCCCATGCATGCTGAGAAAAGGGGGTTTCGGGACAACTAAAAGAATCACGGTTGAATGAAAATTAATTAATAAGGAATGACGTATATATTTGTAGCTGCAACAACTCAATGAGCATCACAGAGAGTTTTTTCCTTAACAGGAAACACTGTAGAAAAGCTTACCTTGCAAAACCAAGGAAAGATGTATCCTTCACTGGAACTAGCACATACTTAGTTAAATGACCTTATATTACATGTTTGTAAGTGAAAGTATGTTTAGAGACATCTTTAAGAAAAAGTGTAATGATCCTCATTGCTGTGTATGTTCTCTGGGATTGTGCTTTGTAGGCTGGTTTTCTTTGCCTTATTTTTAAAAAGCACTTATGAGTGAGTACATGTGATAATTGTTCTTGAGTCTGGGTTAACTCACTCAATATGATGTTTTCTAGCTCCATCCATTTGCCTGCAAATTTTAAGATGTCGTTATTTTTCTCTCCTGTGTAGTATTTCATTGTGTAAATGTACCACATTTTCCTTATCTGTTCTTCAGTCGAGGGACATTTAGGTTGTTTCCAGGTTCTGGCTACGACAAACAATGCTGCCATGAACATAGTTGAGCACATGTCCTTGTGGTACGATTGAGCATCCTTTGGATGTATACCTAAAAGTGGTATTGCTGGGTTTTGGGAAAGGTTGTTTCCTAATTTTCTGACAGATCACCATACATTTTCCAAAGAGAAAGCTGTAAGCTCTATGAAATGTCTGCAAGTATCTTCGAAAATAAAAAATGTCTTAGAATCATGTACAGGTTCTGTTGTTTACCCCTAAATCATTCTTTTACAATTAAAAGTCGTTCTTAAAGTAGTTAAAATCACATTGAGTTTTTCCACTTAGTAGCAAAGTTAAAATCATTTTCTGAAGTTTGCAATATTAAAGCTGTAATATGAATAAATCTCCTGGGTTGAGTGAGAATACGTTAGCAGCAGGGCTTCTTGTTGGATGGATACTGAAGCTAATGTGAATGAATCCCCTGGTTAAGTGAGAATGTGCTAGCAGTGGGAATTCTTATTAGATGAATAGTCAAACTCTCTTGGCTAAATACATAGCCATCATTGTACTTACAAGTTTTGTTGTCCTTTGAGGAAAATACAACTTTCTAAGGGTCGTCGTTCCAAACTCAATGGTGGGACCACAACCTTAGATTTGCTTCTGTAGATTCTCACGGTAGAGAGTTGTCAGTGCTCCACAACACTTCTGCTTTCTCCCAACCCAACTGTATGCAGTCTCAACATGTCAGTTACATCAGTCACTAAAAATTTTTATATTGTTTATTTAATATTTAATATTAAGTGTAAAATGTTATATCTACTATGATCTACTGATATTTTCTTGTTTACATAAATATTCTCCCTAATATTACATCTATTGCTAAAAGGAACAGAGTGGCAATTCTATTACTAATTTATTATAGGAGGAAAACTTACAGTCTGACCTGTCTTAAACTGTTCTAGTCTAGTGGCAGTAGTGGTTCCCTTTGCTGGTCAGTTCAGCGTTGACTTTTATGACAGAATTCCTGAAATACCAAAACATCATGCATTGTGTTATTTTTTAACTCCTTTTGCATGTTTTCCAGGTTCAGTAAATATTAACTGAATGATCAAATGTAAAAGGAACCTAACTTGAGACCTTGAATTGTTCAGACTTTCTTTTAACATTTTGGAATTTTGGATTTGCAGAAACATTATCTTAGAATAGAATGTTTGAATGATGGACCCACCACTCACCTTCTTTTAAAATTAATATTTCGCATAATTCTAGTTATGTGTATTAATTTTAGCAAAACTAAATTATAAGGTTTAGTTTAATATTAATTACAGACTGCTTATTTATTCATTTATCCATTGTTTGGATTCAAATAAATTTTCAACCATATTAATTTTTCTTCCCCAAGACCCAACCCAGGATCCCCCAATAAATTTTTATATGAAATATTGTCACCTTCTGTTTATGACAGGTTTCAGAATTTTGACGTTAATGTTCAGAATGCTTTATTGCTTTTAAATCTGAGTGTGTTTTATATGAGTAAAGGTTGTTACAAAGCCTGTACCATAATATACTGTTGTTGGCACTGCAATATAGGTATAACCAGAACATTCCTTTACTAGAGAGTATCTATTGTAAGAAAAGCAGACTAGCTATGACATAAATACTATAACAAAGATATGAAGATTATGTTGTAGGAAGTGACCCATTCTAGCTGAAAAGATGAAATGAGATTCAAGTCACATGGGACAGACTTCTACAAATAATTGGGGTTGATTAAACTCAGGAAGCAATATGGCACAGGGGCTGGGACTGGATGCAAAAAAAATAGTTACTGGCAGAAGCAATGTGTGGATTTTCAATGTATTATGAAAAAACACAGGGAATAAGGGCTGTCAGATTGCGCAAGCCTCATATGTTCTCCTAAAAGGGCACATTCACTTCACACGCCATGAAAGTCATTGAACAATGTGACTTCAGAGGAGAGCCAGCTGCTTTATGCTCCTCAGTTGGGTGGCCGAGCCTGGTAGACAATCGTCACCTCATTCTGGAGAGCCATTTACCTTTCCTTCAAAGTTCTGTGCTTCTCTTAGACACTATATTCTCTTGATATTAAATAACAGTTAGGAAAAGCTTTAGAACTACAGAGGACATAAAACCTTGGAATCTCTTTTATGAATGCAGAATGAAGAATTTCCTTATAAAAAGATTGTTATTTAAAATTGCAAACATGGGCTGGAGAGATGGCTCAGAGGTTAAGAGCATTGCCTGCTCTTCCAAAGGTCCTGAGTTCAATTCCCAGCAACCACATGGTGGCTCACAACCGTCTGTAATGGGGTCTGATGCCCTCTTCTGGCCTGAAGGCATACACACAGACAGAATATCGTATACATAATAAATAAATAAATATTTAAAAAAAAATAAAATACAATTGCAAACATTTTAATAGTCACTTGAAATCTCCAACCCAAGCATCAAATTAAGTGCTTCTATGAAGGATTTATTCAAGGAGCCAGAGACAAAATTATTCATTTTTCAAGCATGGTCTTAGTGGTTTTTGTCTCTGAGAAGTCAGTACCATTTCAGGCCTCATTGCACAGTGTGTGATATACATCACCTGGGAAGGACTGAACCAGCGAACCTATTTGTAACAATATCGCCACATAACTCACACACATGTTCAAGTTTCAGAATAATTAGTTCAAATTGGATATAGTGCAGAATTGTTTTTTTTTTTAATTTTATGGAGAAGTACCTGGTGGTCCTGAAATCACAACTATCTTTGTTTTTTTAAAGGTGGGGACCCATTCAATATGTCTCTACTAAAATTCCAAGAAGGAAACAACATGGTCTAATTATCTGTCTTTTAAATTTGCATTTTATTTTTACCTGAGTACATGCAAGGAACAAATGGGAAAATTAATTTTAAGTATCGTTAAATGTCACCTCATTAAACTTCACTCTTTCTGATTATGTGTGTTTTTTTTTTAATGACTAGATGCAGCTTGTTACATCAGCCTTCTTAGAAAGTTGTGGGTATGGAATTTTAAATGTCAGGTACTTAACCTCACTGAAGTGTGTGGGCATATGTCAAGCCACAGCATGATCTGTTTCTCTAAGAATATACATTTCATGGGGGTGGGCTAATCGTTGCATTCAATGTCTATGGGATCTCAAGTGGAATTTTAGGAAATGAAAGATGTGATTTAACTTTCAAAGGACTTGTGTCCATTTAAAAGTCCTGCAGCATATTGCATGGGACTCAATTCTGCCATCAAGACATTATCACATAAATGTGTGATGTGGCTTCCCTCGTGCCTACCTCAGATTCAGTAGCATACTGGTAGCAATTGAAGACACTACACAGCCCAGCCTCTGTTTCACCTGTTAAAATCTTTACCTCACTTGCACAATATGGGTGCTATGGACATTTGAGAAAATCGATATTTAACAACTTTCCAAAGTCACATGGTAAATAAGTGGTGTAACTAATTCCAGTCAGACTTTGAATCCCAAGACAACTATATTATATTGCTCCACCCTTAAGGCTCATGAGCAGAAACACACACATATTATGGAAAAGATTTCTTTCAGAGGAAGATAAGCAGTGATGTCATAGACAATGCAATATTTGTTTGAAACCTTGAAGTAGGAAATCAGCAAGTACCTGGAGACAGGATAAAGGATCTCAAAAGTGTAGCTGCACTTTATGAACTCAACAGATTATATTTACAGATATGAATGAAATAATAATTGGATCGATGAAAGATGTCATGTTTTGGAAGGAGACTTAGAGGGTATATATTTTTGGGGTCTGGAGGACAAAAGGAAAGGAAAATGTCATGATTAAAATATAATCCCCAAAATGCACAAAGATGGATAGGTACAAAGTGAAGAGATCTGGTCTGGAGGAGAGACGGTGAGCAGATGGATGACCGGCTTTAAGTTTTCTGTGGCTGCCATGTTTTCTTTCACCCTGTACACATGCCTTCTCCTTTCCCCCAAATTTTAATGTCCTTTGAATCTGGTAAAAATGAATTGTTTTGTTTAATTTGTCTTACTCATCTGTTTCTCCTTAAGTCCAGGCTTTCAAAAACTAATCGCAGTGCAGCTCACCTGGTTTGTTGAAGTCCCAGGAAACATTTCAGCAGACCTTGCCTTCCATTCAATGGTTTTCAGTTAAGCCTATGGACCAATTGTACTCAGCAGCGTGCAGTCACAGAAGACAAAGCAAGTAGCTGACAGGGGTTTGCATCTTGCACACCACTGCTGTTTGTACTTTTTCAAAGCAGATTACAGTCACATAACTATTCAGATGATATGCAAATTTTGTATCTAGTCACGGTACTTGAGCTTGAAACCAATTTCTATAACAGGCAATTAGTGGCAAATTCTTTATTAGTACAAGTATGCCAACTCTTTATGCAAACTCTTTGTGTTGTTCAGTAAGCCTGTTGATAGCCATAACCCACATTCTTCTCTTAGTGGCTGATTCCTCTTTTATCAAGTGCTTAACTTTTAGTCAGTTTAATTGTGAATTTCAAGAATCTCTTTTACACAAAACTGTACTGCAGGACAATGAGGACAGACAATAGAGTTCCTGTCCTTAGTCGAGAGTAAATGCTGAAATGATGATATGAGAAGGTATACACCGTCGGAACTTCCTCATGCCCTGAGATTCAGTTTCCAATGGTACACATCATTCCACAGGATAAGAAATGAATAAATGCCAGCGAGGTGGTTCAGTGGGTAAAATGCTAGACATACAAGACTGAGACCAGAGATTGGATCCCAAACACCTACATAAAAGCCAGATGACTAGGAATCTATGAGAGTGAACCTTAGCTAAGACATCTAGCAATAAAAGATATGAAGTCTGAATCATCTTTCTCCTGTAACTAGGCAAGCCTTAGGACCCCAACCCAGATACCTAACCTTTGACCTACAGTTTTCTTTTCTTACAAGATATTCTGAGGTAAAGGTGGTACAGATATTATGAGAGTTGCCAACCAATGACTGGTTCAGCTTGAAATCAATAACAGTTTGAAGTCAAGCCCCACTCTGACACTACCTGGAGGGTCAGGATCCAGCTCTACTGATTTGTCTCCACGACCTTCCCATGAAACCATAGGATGCAGGCTGTGAACGTTCATTTTCACTTTCCAGTTACTTTGGTCCTCTTGTCTCTGTAGGTTTCTGCTTTTTCTCTTACTGTCTGTTCGTTGGTTCTATAGTAACAGTCTTTTTTTCTCTTTTGGAGCTGTCATTTCTGGGACATCTCCAGGGCTACCAATTACTCAAAGAAACTGTCTATCCACATGCTGGTTTCTCTCGTAATTGGCTGACATTTGCTTTTCTCTTTAATTTTGATATTGGCCTTTGTAACCCTCCATCAGGAAGATTCCTGTTTACTTATAAGGGCATATTTCTTCTCCCTAATTTAGTTCAGACTTCCACCCTTGTTCATAATTGTTTGCATCTAAATGACACATCTATTTATTAAGTGTTCAGGCAGGAATAGGGTTATTTTAAAGGGGACAGATTAAGAGCCACAGTCATTAATAAATAGCATGAAAGAAAAATTATAGGTATAATTAAGGCAAGTGTAATAGAATTGACTACTTGCAGACCTAATAATCCCTTTTTCCTCCTCTTGTTTTTAAATTTGTCTCTTCTACGAATAATTGTCATCATTCCATCTTATGATAACCCAGTTGGAATCTAAGTCCTGTTTCAGAGCACTATCAAAGAGCGTAGCATGATACGGCTGTCTGCTTTTATTTGGGTGTTTATTTGTCTTGCTACATTCTATATGTGTGGACACTGTAGAGGCATCAGGAAAATGAATGTTAAGGTACACTTGAATGTGTTAGGTCGACAGTAGATGAAAGTTTGTCCTGCCATTTCTCATCCCCAAGGTTTATTGTCTCTGACTTTCATCCTTTTTATCCTTCAACATACTGCAGAAATCGAGCTTAAAAGTGCTCATCACCCCATGTGCTTGTGCGGGTCATTGCGATATTTCTAGTAGCTGCAGTGGAGATATTTTACCTCACTTATTCCCGTTTTGTGCTGCTACTCTGTGTTAGGAGATCTCTGAAGTATTGTACTTAAACATTCCTAACAGTTCTCGCCTGTGCTTGTTCCAGGTCTTTCTCTTTTGTAAACACCACAAAGACCACGACCTCCCCATTCCCATAGCTCTTTTCCAGAGAAGGCCTTACTCAAAGAAGCTGCAAATTGCTTTGCACATATCATCGCCACACAAATACTTGCCAACTAGGTACACAGTCCTTGTTTCTAACCTGTGTTGTTTCCCTAATCATAGACTTTGCATTTGTGAAAGATCAAATTTTGCGTTACAAAGTAGTAGACAGTAAATTCTCAAAAGATTGACCTTCTGGTTAAAAGGCATGGCTTTTGTTGTATAGTACACTTCTGAAAGTAGTTTAACCTGTAGGAATTCATATCTTCTGATGATAGAAATGTAGTTCTAAATGAGATAGTGATACTATCTCATCTAATAGTTATGTAGTTATAGAACATTCAAATATTACATGCATTATGAATCACCAGGCTAGGACATTGATTATTTTGTTTAAAATGACATTGTATTTATTTGTGCCTAATATATGCATGTAAAGATATTATTTATGCCATTATTGCCATCTGGGTCTTAGTTTTTAATTATTATATTTTAATTATTTATTGTGTCCATATGTATTTGTGTGTATGGGTGAACGTAGCAAGGGAGTCATTTCATTTTTCGTACCATGTGGGACAATGGAATCAGTGATCTAGGTTTGTAATGTTTTGGTTTTTTGAGGCAGGGTTTCTTTGTGTAGCCTTGGCTATCCCAGAATTAGCTCTGTAGACCAGGCTGGCCTTGAACTCAAAGAAATCTGCCTGCCTCTGCCTTCCAAGTGCTGGGATTAGAGGCGTGCACCACTATTATTCAATAGTTTGAAATGTACTTTATTGGAAGACACAACATGGTAAAGAAATAGCAATTAGGAAGGCAAGAAGGCCAAGCTGTCAGGAGTGAGGGGCAGTGGGGAGCTGGAGCCAAAAGATTCACACTGTAGAATTTTATACCAGACATTCAGAATTTTGCAGGCACATAATAGAAATAGAAATGTTAAACTGTATGGCCCTCTTAAGAAACAACCCCCCCCCCAACAGCTTTAGTCTCAGCTATGAAACTGAAAACTATAAATATTTATGAAGTAAAGGTAGCTCAGATGACATAAGGCAAAAGTAAGCTCAGTGAAAGGCAGGTGCCTTCCGGACAGTATACATCACTAACGACACCTACAAATTCAGTGACTGAACTGCCACACAGTTGTTACTTTAAATTTCTAAAGAATTCTAAGATTAAAAAACCCTTGCTTACTGTTCAATAAATAAAATTCAATAGTTACTTGCCATGCCCCATGTGTCTTGGATCCTGGAAACCTGAATAAGAATGGTGAGGGAATGAAGAAAGGACAGACACACATGCAGAAAAGCTGAGCTCAGTTGGGGGTGTGCTCACACTGGTGAAGGACACCTACTATCACCAGCAACACAGAACCTCAAGCATTTCTGTTGGAGGGCTCTGTAAGTGTAGTCTCCGGAGTAGCCAAAGCTGCAGGTGTTAGCTTTTGCTCATGCTCACTTAGACCCCAGGGAAAGCTTTGCCAGTCCTCATAGTCCTGGCTCAGATCAGGAATGGTTTTACTTGTTTTCTATGGGCTCAAGGTTTTTGTCAATAGTATGGAACTCCAGTCTTTCAAAATTTCTTTGGCTCTCTACAGTTACTACATGTTAAATGTGCTTTTTTTCATTCATATCCCATAAGCTTGTGTGGAAGGCAAAGTCTACCTCTATTTAACAAATGCTGTAACTATGTAGCATGCATTTAGAAATAGATGAAGATTTTTTGTGGGCCTCCAGGCAACATGTCAACAAGACAGTGCATCACCGGTGAGGGCCATTTTGCTAACACCACAATTCCATCCCATGGAAGATACAGCTTAGAAAACTGTATCATTTTCTGATTGCTAAGGATAGTTGAGATGTATCTGTACTATTAAAATCATAGTTTCATGAGGACCATGCAGGATTACTGAAAACTAGGTTAATCACCAGTGGTAGTTGAGCTGTGCTTAGCACAGTCTGTAGACTTCGTTAAAGAGAAAATAAATGGAATCATGATCATTTCTAGAAACCACTGGGAGGATCTTAAGTAGGCATTCATACAATCAAAATTTCTTTAAAAATTAGGAGATGAATGTGAATGTCCTGGATTAGAAGAGTCCAGAAACTCTCCTAGAGGTTTTTGTACCATTTAAATAAATTAATTTTACTGTGTATATTTGAAGCATGTAACACAATATTATGGAATGCATACGGAGAGTGTGACGGTTGTTGTGCTGAAGCAGATGATCATATCTAAAATCATACGTAGCTTTTTTCCTGATGGCAAGGGCTGCTAAGGGTCTACTTATTTAGTGAAAATCCTTACTATAGTTTTATTACCTGTCACTCTTATGTTGCAAATTAGACATTCAAATTCATTCATTCTCCATATTTCCTTATTTGCATTTGACTGATAACCTTAGCCACATCCATAATAGCCACTATTTTACAGTTTTTGAGAACTAGGACTCTTTTTTAGATTTAATTGATATTATCATTAAATCAAGACATATAGGTTGAGCATTAGATGAGGCAAAAAACAGCAAGCAAACCAAAAAGTAAAAAATATGGGTGAAGATAAAAAAGTTTATAAAAACAAGAACAGTATGGAAAGTAAACCAGGGTTAGGGGTATGAACTTAAAGGGCAAATTTAGACGATACAGGGAGGTGCAATTCAAAGGTCCAGTAGAAAGCTGTGATATGGATGATGTGCATCCATATCAGCATGCAAAAAGATTGAGGGAAGAGAATAAAGACTCTGTGGCTAGCCTGGACCATATAACAAAACCCTGCCTCAACAAAAATAAAATGAAAGTAAATAAGGACAAATAACAGAGTTCTTGATAATTTACAAGACATTAAAAACTCAATCAATCAGACCCTTTAAGGTAATATCACTTACTCAACACAATACATACATAAATAAATGTTCTTCAGTGTGTTGAGAAAAAAAATACAGAGTATTGTTCTCATATTTTTCTCTTTCTAAATGATATTCCATATGCCGACAGTGATATCAAAAATATATATATTGAATTTTAATGGCTGAATAAATGGTCACATTTATTTTTCATGTAAAATTTTTGCAGCATAGCAACTTTAAAATGCATGCTTTAGTATGAATGATGCATTATTTCAATAGACCTAGAATCTAGTTTTTCTTTTCCTTTTTGCTAGATGTATTAGAAATTAAGAATAATCTGAGTTTCATAGTTCCAAAATGTCAAAGACTAAGCGGTAGATAAGCTATAGAACATAGATTTTTAATTTAACTCTAGAAAGTTGACACAACCCAATGCTTCTCTCTAAGGCTAGGCATTTCTAGACTCCAAAGCAATGCCAAAGTGACTCAAACCAGGCTCTCTCCAAGGCTGGGCATTCCCAGATTCCATGACAATGCCATATTTTCTAGATTAAAATTTGTTTATTTAAATCACTTAAAAGCAAAGGATTGCCAATATCTTTCTGCTATATGTCTATGAAGGTATCTCTGTTTCTTTACAATAATTTTTAAAGTGTCGATATTATCCAATAAATGAGTTAGGAATAGTCAAAGAAAAAATAATTTGCAGTTGTATTTATATGCAAAATATTGAGCTGTTATTACTACACCAGTTTATGGAACTAATAAAATATGTGACTGTTATAAATCTGTAATTGCGCTATTGCTGGAACTGAGGTCACCAATTCAAAATGTTTAGGGTTCTTTTTTTCTACTTTACTAACAACTGATTTATAAATATTATGGCTGGAAAGGTTTTCAAACCCATTTGAAAATTGTCTCACTTTCACATATTCATCTTAATAAACTTCAACCAGGTAGAAACCCTTATTGCATACACACTTGGCTTATTATAAAATAAATCTCATTTGATAGGCCTGCAGAAGCTTTTAGTACTTAGATTTTTCCTACTTGTATCTATTTCACTGAACTACAATAAGAAACCTAAATAAGCTTCGAGGCTTCATGACAAGGAACTCCACATGGGAAGGGACTGAAGCTAGGATAGAGATTTTAAGAACATCTTACACACCTGACACTTTTTGTTGATGCTACTCGTGTGTGTAAAAATGTCATTCTGCATTACAGCAGTACCTATAGGATTGTACAAAAATAAATTGCCTATAGAAATAAAAAGATGAATTAGAAACTTGTGCTTGGAATGGCCAGGTCCACAGATGTCAGTAGAAAATTCAAAAAGATGGGTATTTTACCACACTAAAATCATACAAATCTTGCAAGACTTGAATCGCCTAACCTGTCATGCTCTCTGTAAATACATGAGGTTGTGAGTAAAATGAAAATTGCTCTAGATGTCTGGTCAAACAACATGTTTCTAATTGAACATTGGTTGACATGAGTGTGATCTTGATCAAATCACATAGTATGCTTGCCTCAGTTTCCAAAAATTGCATATTGGATTTTCTATAGCAGGAGAGAAGATTAAGAAATTCAAGGTGGTTTTTGGAAATCAGTAGGCAAAGAAAGGCAACAGGGGGGGCTGAGTAGAGGGACACTTGAAATGCACTGCAGATCCAGCCAGCTTCGATGAGACATGGTAGATGCTCTAGGACAAGCATGTAGAGCTGCACTATGACTGTCTTGAATGGCTGGACCTTTGTTCTGTTAACTTGCTCACTCAATCACTGGATGTGAAGTATCTCCAGAAAGTTTATCTGATCAGAGGAAGTGGAGGTTTTTTTGTTCTTGTTTTTGTTTTGTTTTGTTTTATTGCACAGAAGACAGCAAAACTCTCCACTGACCATTGTAACTAGACTAGATGTGTCCTTTTCCCAAAGGGAAGAACTCTTCTTTGTCTACTGCCCTGAGCCAGGAAGTGGTGCATAATCCCAAAATATTAGGTAGGCAGTGTGTGCTGATGGGAATGTGTGAATTAAAAGATGATATGTACAATCAGATGTTTTATAAGCCATGACTATGATAATCTTTTTTTCAAAGACAGGGTTTCTTCGTAGCTTTGGAGCCTGTCCTGGAACTAGCTCTTGTAGACCAGGCTGGCCTCAAACTTAATCATACATTTACATTGTAAGGAAGTGTCTATAGCAAGTCCAAGGACAGAGACATCATGAACAAGATGCATACTCAAGAGACACAAGGGTAATTGTATCCTTGACTGATTCTTTATGAATTTTGTTTATCTAAATTCCAATCCCTTTCTTCTAATAACAGAATCTTAATTTACTGTTGGAAAACTATTATAAAGACAGGTGCCATTCTGTGTTCTCGCTGAGGTGTAGGTAGCTAAAGCTAGCGCAGCCAAAGGGTTTCACTTTCCCTAGAATATGAACTTTGGAGAAAAATGACAAGAGTGGGAATCAAATGAATGAGGCTGATTTTATTTGTGGGGACAATGTCCACAGGGGTTTCCTAATTTCTGATCTGGTGGATTTTATTTCTGGGGACAATGTCCATAGAGGTTTCCTGCTCTCTGATCTGGTTGACATTGTGCTATTAGATTTTTGCTTTGACTCTGTGAGCTATGCAGTATTATTTCAATATATTTCTTCTTATTATTTTAATTACCTAATGTTTTAAATTGCTTACAAAGATGTGATGCTATTTAGATTAATATCAGTAATAATACTAATAAAATGTGCCATAAGCTGATTCTGAGATAAAAATGCTAAAAAGATGGGAGTATGCATTTTGTTTTGTCTCCTGGAGAAAGACTTTTTTTGATAATATAGTTTTACATTTAAAGAAATAAAAAAATCTAACTTAATAAAATGTAATTAATAAGAAAGAGAGGAGAAAAGTTAAATTTAAAGAAAATTATTTCAACTCATCATAGGGTATAATTTTTTTCTAGAATAGAATTACACCACTTTCTCTGCTCTCCCTCCAGTCTTTCCCAGGTTCTGTCTAACCTCTCTCATGCCTTCCCTAGCTTTCAAATTACTAACTTCAATTTTAATTATTAATGTTGCATATGTTTACATATGTATATATTCACAAGCATATAAACACAACCTGCTGAATCTGTTTGTGCTGTTTGTATATATATATGATATAAGGCAGAATTTTTGATAAAAGACAGCACACTTCTGAAAGAGAATGAACTACTTCCAGTAAATGTTTATGCAAAGGGAAAAATGAAGAAACAAGGATCTTACTTGTAACACTATTTGGAGGATTAAGTTTTCCCATCACAATATATTCCAGCATCACTGCACATTACCCAGAAGAGTGGTATTATCAAAGAAAATTAAACAGAAACATATTCAAACAGGGAAAGAAACATCACAGTGCCTTCAGAGAGTAATGTGTAGTTCTCTGTCTCCTTAGACTAATTCACCTATTTCATCAGGTTTAGTTCTCAGGGCTCGGCTTGTCACCATACGCCACGTAAAGTCAATCAGCTGCCAAAGAGGCTTAGAGGATAATTCCCTTAGTTGTGCTGAAGGAAGTATTAAGAGCAGCAGCAGCAGTGAGCAGAACAGCTCTGCTTCTCTATCAAGAAAACTGAATGTGAAGTAGAGCGGTGAAGCCTAGGGCTCATTTCTTTGCTTCACTGTTTAACACGAGTGTGATTGTCAAAGGAATTCAAAATAATCCCTGGGGAGCTGGGGTGTTGGGGTGTTTGTCCAGGGAAATAAGCATGTACAACCTATAATTTAAAAATACTTTAGAAAAGAAAACTGAACTATTTGAAAAGGAACCTTATAGCAATAGAAAAGAAATGTTACTATTGTATCACTTATAAACACAAATGCAGGCATTTTTATTGAGGTGTGTCAAGTTTAACCATGCCGCCTCACCATAAATTGTCCATTTGACTTTTAACTCAAAACAAGCAGAGAAGTTTGCTTAACTTGTAGACATTTTATGTTAATGAAGCATCTCTAAATACTAGTTCACAGTTTTGAAAATTAAACCATAAGTTTAAGCAGTAATTTAAAAACATATTAAAGCATGTACTATGTACCAAAAACCATTTTAAACACTTTAATAAGTCATGAATCCCTTAATCACAGTTGCAGCTCCATATCATGGATAGTGCAATCTTTGCTTTCACAAATGAGGACATAGACATATTTGCATTTTTGTCCTTGAGAGACAAACCAGAAAAACCAGTGAGCATCTCTGAAGAACCAGCAGGGAATGGAGATCAATCTGTGGGGGTAGAATTTAGGATGGTACAGTAAATATGTATGCACCGAGGAAGATGCCAAATACAGCAAATGAGAGGACCAGAATTTAGAAGGAGGAAGAGTTATCTAGAATTTAAAACTGCATCATTTGGTGGTGTTTAACACATATCACTCTATCTAGTTAGAATAACTGTGTTTTCCAGCTAGTGCTGCATTTTCATGTGTATCGCTGCTTCAGCACTTGCTCTCTTGGTTTCCTGGGTTATCTTTCTCAAGGGTTATCCTTCTCATGGGTTGTCCTTCTCAGGGTTTTCCTTCTCA
>JABTXL010012489.1:1907701-1989765 GCA_025134845.1 Neodon shergylaensis | reverse complement strand
CTTTTCATGGGTTGTCCTTCTCATGGGTTATCTTTCTCCAGGGTTATACTTCTCAAGGGTTGTCCTTCTCATAGGTTGTCCTTCTGATGGGTTGTCCTTCTCATAGGTTATCCATCTCATGGGTTTTCCTTCTCATGGGTTATTCTTCTCATGGGTTATCCTTCTCATGGATTATCTTTCTCATCACTTTACTAATGAAAATTAACACCTAGTTCAGCTCTAGAGCTTCATAAAGCTTCTCATCAGGTACATTTATGACCAAGTTTTCTTTTCTTTTAAGGCCTCTTAAAGGTCTCAATGTGTGTGCGTGTGTGTGTGTGTGTTTTAGTGTGTATGTGTTTGTGTCTATGTCTCTGTATGTAAAACTGTGTGTAGGGTTTTGTAGCTGAGTATCACACAGTTTACTGAAGAATCTTTTGAAATTGTACATACTGCCCCCACTTTTACTTGTGGTACTAGAGATTTATTCCTGTGTGATTGAGTGCAGGGTTTCACTCCTGCTAAGTAAACTCTTTACCACTCAGAATTATCCCCAATTCTTTTATTTTTCTCTTTTTATTTATTCTTGAGACTGTTTTCTTCAAATTGCTCAGTCTGTCCTGCATTTACTCTTGACCCAAGCAGAACTTCCCACTTCAGAAAGGTAAGAGTACAAATTTGCACCACCAGATATTATTTCTATTTTACATTAACTAAACAACTAGACATGTCAAATTTTCTTCTCAGGGTTACACAGCTAATCTAGAGAGTAAGACTGAACTATAAACCATTTAAACTTAAATAAGGTATGTTTTAAATTGCTGAATATCTTTTGTCTTGATTTGGAATAGAAATTACAAAGAAGAAAGTGTTGGATGTTGCACCACGATGTCCCCTCAATATTCCTAATGTAATATTTGACAAGATAAGTAGAATCAAATATAAAAGCAGAGGTTAATTGCCTATGTCACAAACTTTTTATTCCCCCTAAAAGAATGAAAAGTTTCTATTCTCACCCAGTTATTGGTACAAGGGTATTTCCTTACATTCCCCATACTTAATTTTAACCTTGTTATTTTTGCAATGCAGATTTGCTTTTTAATATAAAGCACACGATTTATTTCAGGTTTTATTAAATATTACACACAGATATTTCATAAAACTGGGATGGATTCCAGAAAACAAGTATATGGTGTCTGTCCTCTGTAAACAAAGCTCATATTTGAACCTTTGTTACTGCACTTGATGTGTTTATGACAAAGCCCTACAGATCTGATAGAGGGAACAGTCATGGAGCATAAACGTATGTACAGACCACTAGAATAAATTCCCATCTAACATGCAGAGACAGCAAGGTTTATATGTGAGGAAGGATTTCTCCTTTTTTCTCTGAACACATTTAGAGATTTTTATAAAAAACATAAAATACAAATCACAATTTTTGAGAACAGGTGGTTCTTTGTCTTAGCTTCAGTTTTTTTCTAACAGAATCCCACAGAGTAGGTGGATTAAGCAACAGACATTAATTTCTCACAGTTTCAGAGGCTGGGGTGCCTAGTACCAAGGAACCAACAGATCTGATGTCTAGAAACGTATCCTCACTTGCAGATGGGCAGATGGGTATTGTCTAACTGTGTTGCCATATGCTGAAGGGCAGAGAGGTGAGACAGCCATGCCATGTTCCCTGACTTAGCAGTAATCTCATTCATTATGGCTACTGCTCTGACCTAATTCCTCTCTAATGTTATTACATTAAGGGGTAGGAGATCAGCCGAGAAGTTCAGGGGAGCACAAACATCAGTTTTCGTAGGATTCCTTAAAGCCTCTTTTTTTTTTTCTGTATTGAATTCTCTCCTCAAATGTGTGAGTCCATAGGAAGTTTCTCAGGAATGATGGTTCAGAGTGTTATACTGACATCAACCAGAAGTAGACAGCTGCATTCCTGCGCTACAGTGCCAATGAGAAATCTCCCAGGAAACCGGGGATAGAAGCCATTATTCAACTGAGTAATGCTTGGAGTGATCCATTTTGTTGGCTCTTTTATCGTGTCCAGAATACTTAAAATCATAAACACATATATATGAATGTGTTTATACATATCTATATTTATATTTATTTATGTCACTTAGGCAATATAGTATGAAATAAAATGAGGCCATAGATGTGTTAGCGTATATTGTGTGTATATTGTATATGTGTGACATATAATTTCAACATCAAATGGTTAGTGATGGCTTGATGGTAAAGTAAATGGGAAAAGATAAGTAGACAAGGAAGAATGGCAGTGAGCAAGGCAGGTGGACCTTTTAAAATGAGATGTAATATGACGAAACATGAAGAATGGATACTAAAACTATCTTCCAAGTCTTCCAATAAAGAAATGAGCAAAAAACTCATTTCGTGGATGTCTCTCTGGCATTTTCCCCAGTAACATAACGCATAGGAGTGCACGGTACAATTAGAGACATTTAGATCTTAAATTCTTTTACTATAAACATGAAAATTTTCAATGGTAACAACAAACGGTAGGATAAATAAAGCAGAAATATCAAGGAGAAAACACACAGCCTGCCCTCTTATATTGGATTTGCAGCTATCCTCAGAATTGGACTCAGACAAGTGAGGCTTACAGGAGGAACATTGCAGATAATAAGAATGTTTATACCACCGCATCTCTGTTTGTAGTAGTTGTGTGTGGTCTTTAGGTGAGCCATGCCTCAGAGGTAGTCTTACTCTGCATCATCCTTAGTCATAAACACCCTGAGTGTCCATGCAGATATGAAGTCTCTACCCACTTGCAAATATCACTCCCTTGATTTACCAGTGTCTAGTCAGACAAGGGATAAGAAAGTCATCAACTTTCTGTTCTCACTTTAGATCTATCTTCTAGGTTAAAGAAATGGATTGATCCTTCTTTTTGACAGTCCATCTAGGTATCTTTATCAGGCCCCAAAGGGACAAAGAGACTACGGTGTCATAAAAAAGAGCTTGGGTTTGGACTCCATACAGTGCAGTTTCCCTCACCAATGCCTAATCTGGCTATGAGAACCATGGATGCCCAATCCCTCCATTAATGAAATTGCCACAAAGCTCATGAATGACACCTTTATCAATTGGTACCATCCAGTCACTTCGCTAAATGCCTTGTATCACTAAAGAGAAGCTGATTGTTCTTGTTATTCTGAATACACATTTGCACTGCTTTATTCAAATACTTCTACAGAGAAACATTGTCTCAAAAATCCAAGAAAAAAAGAGAAAGAAAGAAAGAAAGAAAGAGAAAGAGAGGGGGAGGGGGAGGGGGGAAGTAAGGAAGGAAGGAAGGAATTTAGTTGCAATGCAGTTTAGAGACCTTCTTTAAGGGTGGCATTTATTTTCCTCAATGGATAGAATATTTCTAGTGATGATCAGGATATCAAGAATAACATGTCATTTCATCCCATAGTCGAATATGACTCTGGGGATGAAGAGAGAAAGAAGGAATCACATTGTTTACTGAATAGGCTTCTTGTAGAATTTTCACATAAGTTTCCAACAATTTACATTCTACTAATTGGGATTTTTTACTCACTGAGGAGCAAATAATTTCACTAGGGGACACAACAACAGTTATTCAGAAAGTCATCTGGTCATTTTGTGCTTTTCCAGAAACTGAAGACACAAATATGTTATTGCAGGCTGGAATGCCTGGTCCTACTTTCATAAGTGATGTATATGAGAACCATGGTCACAAAACTAGGGTAATGAGTCAAAGAATCTAGAATCTGAGATGAATGTAATGACAATATTTAATGAACTGGTTTTTGTGACTCTAATCCAAATATGTAGTATCAACTAAGGATTCAGATTAAGAATGAAAATATAGATTATCCACAAGCAACTGATAACAAATGGCATCTGTAATTTAAGGTAGAAGACAGGACACTATAACCAGCTAGGCACATGTCCAGTGTGCATTTAGGTGTGTAGATATATGTATGTGTGTGTGTTTGTAGGTTTCTACTTCATTACTTCCTTATTACTTAAGACTTGATATTGCTATTTAACTGTGAGATGTGTCTTTATATTACAAAGTATTTCAGTGTGATTGTAACTATAACAAAAAAAGACATAATGAACATGAGTAGTGACATATGAGCTTCTGTCACTAGAGACAGACAGGAGGCAGTCTAGATTTTATACCCTTTTTGTAGGGAGACAGTAAGAGTTCTTCCACATATATAAATGTTCTATATGACTTGTTATTCAGAACAAAGCTGTTTGTGTTTGATTGGCAGTTCAAGTACACACATTGTTCCTTAGGATGGATGATATATCATATCTAGTCTGTCGTGTAGGTGTTTCCTGTGTGTGGGACAATGTTAATGCTATCCTAAAGCAGAAAACCTACACTGATCCATTGGAAAATCTTGCAAGGTCTGGCCTACTAATGTTCTTTCATAGAAGGAATCAGGAGGACCAGGAAGCTCATGTGACTATTAAGAGACAGTCACAAAATCCTCATGTGAAGCTGCCCATCCTTGAATTTATATGAGACAGAGGTGGAATTTATGAAGGATGTAGTTATTGACTAGTTGTCAAGGGGATGGCCAGTAGCAAGCACACCTGTGAACACTCCATGCTCCAGTAACCCGTGTTATTGCTCACTGGGTCACCAAGCTAGAAGAACTTTCCTGTCAGAGTCATCTTGATTAGTCAAACAACAGAAGTTTATTTATATTCAATCTTCTTTCACACATTTCCTGAGTCAGCATGAATGTGCCTACACAGAGCTGTCAGGAACATGAGTGCAGAGTTTTCAGCCCCACCTCCATAGTGTCCATTCTTCAAGCCCACGAAGTACCGGGGTAGCCAGTCACTACCTCTTTCCCCAAGACCTGAACTCCTCCCTCCCAGCTTTCCTCTGTGAAATCCTAAGGCCAGTATTGCTCAGGTATGCATCATTCAAGGTTCTCCAGAGAAACTAGTGCCAGAGGATGTATATTCTTGTAGAGAGGGCTGCTTTAGTTCGTTTGGAATTTGCTTATGTGATATAAAAGGCTTGGTGCGTTCCAGAGTGGATGATGAACATAGAATGGTTAGCTATGAGAAACGAGAAGAAGGTTGAGCCTTGGCAGAATTTCTCCTTGGAAAAGGCAGATTGCTGATTTTGTGAAGTCAGCTGATTAGATGGGGCTTGTTCATGGTGGAGAGTGGACCCCGCTACTAGTCTAGTCTACTATAACTATAACTATAACAAAAATGCCAAACTTATTTCTCCACGTTTTAGCAAGATTCCTGTGAAACCCTGTTGTCTCATTGATGACCATCCTTTCATTGAGTCCTAAATAGGTTGGAACCTCCATATAATGTTTGGAATATGTAAACACCTGTTACTTTCTTCCAAAAAGATTTAAATTATGGGTGTCAGGTGACTTCTTCTAAACTTCTGAGGGTTTAGAGCCTTAATACAACCCCTTTTATTTCCCCAGCTCGGGAGCTGTCCATTTACTCCTATAATAATTGCCTACTTCACTGTTCCTTTGCTTTGCTTTCTTAGTCATACAAACCTATTTAACAAATTTCTCATGTCAAATTCTCCATATTAGAATTCCTTGTATGACTTGTAAGAATGGGATACAACCTTGTTTGATGAAGATGAACTGGGAGGTTATATAAAAAAATATTAAAGCATTCTGGCCAGAGTTGGTCTACTAGAACAAAATTAATGCTTTGAAAAGTAAGAGACATACAATTTTAATGTACACAACTGCAGGTAAAAGTTAGAGATTTGCTTTCAGTGTTTTCCTCTCCACATGTAATAGATCATTTAATCTCTAGTATTTCTGTGGGGTAATTACTTCTGCCACTATTTCGGATCCTTGGAAGAGTTTAGGAACCCATTTTACTAGAGTTGGCAAGTGAGTGGCCCTGCTAATTGTATCATGCATTTTATAGCTTACAGCATAATTTTAAATTTTAAGGTCACTACAACTTGGTATAGAAGAAAAGAAATTGCAAGGTTTGGGGAGAGAAATTCTAACTTATTCTTGATTTTAAGAAGCACTTTGGGTTGTTCCTTCCAAGAACTGTATAAACAAACAAAACGAACCCTTTGCTCTTATGGATTAGTTTCTTAGACAGCTTTGTCCATATCAATCTAAAATAAGTTACCAGGGGTTCAGACTCCTGCACATAAAACTCAGTCTCATAAACATGCACTTAAAATACATCCCTAGGACTGTGCTTTAGCCTAGGTTTTACAAGCTACTAGTTTATAATTGGGAAAACATTTGGAAAACAATGGAACACTAAACACAACAAACACATTTGCGAAGACGGTATAACAAGCACCATTGTCTAGGTGAATAAAAATTCAGACATACTTCCTCACAATTACAGAAAATGAAATTTTATGATCATGGGACCAATAACAGTAGTTTCTTCTGAGTTGTCTCTGCTAGGTGACAGGTGACTGCCTTCTCTTTGTTTCCACATAGATTGTGAATACCATTCACACTGGATTATGAGCCATTCAAAGGATCCCACTTTAATTTGATTATATCTTTAAAGAGTCTGTCGTCAGTTACTGACATATAGATAATGCTAAGTAAATATTCATGGAAGGAAAGAACAAATCAATGGGAAGTGGTTATTTCGCAATGACAGTTTCCTTTAATTTTCTCTACTGCGGACATTATATAAGAGACCCCCTTAGGCACCATCGATATTTTAATGTTCTGAATGAGGATAAGAACACTTAATTGAGATTTTTCCAAAACTGAACCATTTGTGCATACCCCATTCAAATGTCAAATGGACAATCCAAAAGTGTACAGCCACACACAGTGAAGAAAACTTTGACAATGTATCAGGAAAGTACACCCTCCAGTACTCATTTATACTGTATCCTTGAATGGAAGAAAAAAATTAATATCTCTACCATTCAATCCCCTTTCTCATGAGTATCTGCTCACATGAGCCTCTGCTTGCTTGAGTATGCATGCTCAGTGTTTGCACAAAATGCCATCTACACCATGTGCTTGCACTTACCTTTCATGTTAGAATCCTTATGAAGCATACAGATGAACTCTATTGTGTGTTTTATGTTACACCAAGAGACCAAAGATATTTTTCTTTTTCTTGAAAGCAATTTGGATAAGATTTATCTCACCTTTGTTGTGTAGTCTACTCCAAAATGACTCTCCATGCTAAGCAGCCAGGCTGATCTTCTTAGTACTGTTATGTTTATTTCTTAGTCTTGTCTGGATCTTTAAAATGAAGGTTCATAATTGAGAAATGATGCATAAAAATACCCCATTCAATTTTCAGGAGTGGGAATGGGACAGGAGAAAAAAAGGGAGGAATGAATGCAGTCAACATGTCATTGTTATGTAAATGTATCATATATTATAGATAATTAATATGTGCTGACAAAATATTTTAGAATTTATTCACTTTGAAATACAGAAAGTACATCTATCATTTAAATTTTACATAACTTCACTGATGTAAGCAAACCCCCTTTTTTCTGTCAATATGCTTTTTGGCTAAATGTAGACATGTAAAATTCTATTATAACAATTTTAGTGTCAGTTGCTATAGCCATGTTTGTTATTTGTTTACTAGGATAGTCCAAGTGGCCTATTTAAAATTGAGATTTTTAAATTTTCAGCTGAACGACCCAGATTGTGAATCTGGTTGGGCCCTTTTTTTTTTTTTAGGGTTAACCGAAACATGCGATCTAGCAGTTGGAACATAGATGGTGCAAGGAGAGAATGCTAACCTCATCATGATATACTTGTTGAAACCATAAAGTGTCTGTGAGAGAGAAGGAAGGAAAGAGGGGGAGATGTGGGGAGAGGGGGAGTGTGCTGCAGCCATAGTGATAGTTCTTCAGCAACCCAAGATTTTAAACTGGATATGAGAGTAAAAAAATAGCGCCTTGATAGTTTTCATTCAACACTGATCATGCACTCACCAGGCTGGACTCTGTTACTGTGGCTTATCTCTGTTACACTAGTCTAGTCTAGAATTTTGTCTGCTCTGGTATTTCTACACTCTGATAAGTACAAAGCTGCCCATCTCCTTTGGAAGTATTTCTGTGATTTCCTGTTACTCCTGATACTTGTCCAAGTTCGGAGTTAACAGTAGCGACTTTTTTCTCCTTCTTATACATCCTCTTAAAATGAAAATGCCTTGGTTTGAGAAAAATGCACATTAAATAGCAAATGGAGTCCTATTGTCATGTAGCTCAGCATATAAAACCTTTAAGAGGCTTCTAATTCTAAGTATTCATAGAGTATAGAAGAATTGAAATCTTCCTAAAGTGTAATTGCAATACAACTGATAAATCATTCTTTCTGGAAAATATCTGAATGTAATTACTAAAAGCAGCATACATGCACACTCCTTCTTATAAATTCTATACGTGTGTGTGTTTCCACTAGAAAATTACATTCAATGTATGTATGTATGTATGTATGTATATTTATAGGCATTGCAAGGTATATGTGTACTATATATATGTGACTATATATACGATTCTCTATATATATGAGTATATATATAGTCACTAAAGGCATGCTTGAGATATATGTATAGTTAAGGCATGTATGTTTAAATATGTGTATGTGTAAATATGTATACAGGCATTTAAATCTGTATATACATAACAGATGTCTATACATTCATTTGAAATATGGTATGCATAAAAATGCTCTTAGCAGCCTTATTACATGTACCTCCAGGTACATATTTACTGTACCTTGAGATAACACAGTAACAGCTTAAAGGACAAATATTACATATTAAATTTATATAGTGTTAAGTTTAAAATCACTATAATTTCCATCAAAAATATGAATCAATTTCACAGGTTGTGAAATGAAAAAATTCAGGTATTAACATGTATCAATTTTATGATCCTTTTTATGACGTTCAAACACGGACAAAATGAATATTTGAAAGATTAATGGTCATTCTTAAAAGAGGTATTAATTGTTTTTTTTTACACCTTGACCTACATGACAATCATACATACAAATGCTAATTTATTGCTTGTAATATGTTATACGATAAAAAATTTTCTGCTTCATGTACATGATATCTTAGTATAAAAGTATGTGAAATGTACTTACATACAGCTTGTTTTATGTTTGTCTACTGAACATGAAGATGACTAAACACACCTTGAGAATAATTCTTGAAGGAGAAGAAACGGTGGGAAAATGTTGATAAATTTTTAAACCCTAACTTTCTTTCATTATAAATTCAATATTAATTGTTGGAATGCATTATAAATGTCAAATTTTCTATCTAAATGTTTTAATTGACAAATGAATGGTAGATCATTCATGAATAATTTAGCTCTTTTACCAAAGACAGCAGTTACTCTAAAGAGAGTTAGTACAGTGCAATCTCTCCTATTTAAGCATCAAAGTTATCCATCTCATGGTTACACTCTGCTCCTATGCTTAGTCTCCATTTTCATAGGAGAATTGATAAATGCTTCTTTATATTCATCCTGAGATTCTTTTTTTTTTTTAATTGAGAAAAAGAAAAGAAAAAAAAGTTTCCGCCTCCTCCCGGCCTCCCATTTCCCTCCCCCTCGTCCCACCCTTCTCCCCCTCCCCCCACTCCTCTCCCCCTCCCTCTCCAGTCCAAAGAGAAGTCAGGGTTCCCTGTCCTGTGGAAAGTCCAAGGCCCTCCCCCCTCCATCCAGGTCTAGGAAGGTGAACATCCAAGGTGGCTAGGCTCCCACAAAGCCCGAACTTGAAGTAGGATCAAAACCCCGGGCCATTGTCCTTGGCTTCTCATCAGCCCCCATTGTTCGCCATGTTCAGAGAGTCTGGTTTTATCCCATGCTTCTTCCGTCACAGTCCAGCTGGCCTTGGTGAGCTCCCAATAGATCAGCCACACTGTCTCAGTGGTTGGGTGCACCCCTTGTGGTGGTGACTTCCTTGCTCATGTTCTCCCTCCTTCCGCTCCTCATTGGGAACTTGGGAGCTCAGTCCGGTGCTCCAGTGTGGGTCTCTGTGACTATCTCCATCCATCACCAGCTGAAGGTTCTATGGTGATATGCAAGATATTCGTCAGCATTGCTGTAGGATAGTGTACATAAGCGACCCCCAAAACTCCACCAAAGAACTCCTACAGCTGATAAACATCCTGAGATTCTTTAAAATGAAACAGAAGCAGATTTGCATAGACACCCCTATTATGAAAAATATTCTGACTCTGTCTCCTTTGACTCAGCTATCTGCATATGTATGTGTTAAGTTCAATTTATAATGTCTCCATAGGTTATCTGACAGAATTGCTTTCATTGCTTTAAAACTTTTTGTAACACTGCTAATGACAGAAAGATTGAGAGCACTTCCATGTGAGAGTCCACAGAGCACCCGATTACTTGGTAATTCGGGATGTGTGAAGAGTGGGTGCCTGAATCATAGAGATCAGCTTGCTCTTTCCTGAACCTCTAACAAACATATTTTAAAAAAATATTTATTTATTTATTTATTTATTTATTTATTTATTTATTTATTATGTATACAACATTATGTCTGTGTGTATGCCTGCAGGCCAGAAGAGGGCACCAGACCCCATTACAGATGGTTGTGAGCCACCATGTGGTTGCTGGGAATTGAACTCAGGACCTTTAGGAGAACAGGAAATGCTCTTAACCTCTGAGCCATCTCTCCAGCCCCTAACAAACACTTATTTAGGGTTTGTTCTAAATGACTTCATCTATGAACAAAAACTCATGCTCTTTATTTTTCCTTATTTCTATTTTATTTCTCTCTCTTAAATAGTTTTTGTCTAGTATAAATTATCATCAGATCAATAGGAAAATTACTGTAAAAAATATGTCAGTCTCTGACTATTCTCAACCCTTCCTTACAATGTCTTTAAGTTGATCAGTAGTGGTAGTCTTACTTGGAGAAAATAGCTTAACTGTGAAATACTTCTACAGGTCAAAGCCAGAGGAGCTAAATGGAACTTAGGACCTTGCAAATGACATTAGATCTAGAATTCTACAGAAGCCCATCTGAGTCATACCAATCAATGTCACAGTATTTTATATGTCTACTCAAGGGTGTGGGCTAAAATAACCTGAGAATTGAGCAGGAGTGACTGCTACGCTAATCAAGTTAATAAGAATGTGCATATTATAATATTAAAATTAACTTACTGTTCCTTGAGTTTGTAACAGTTATTGATTAGTTGTAAGCATAGGAAAAGAGAGAAATTGGCTGAGAGCCTGGACTTGGGAGCAAAACTTCTCAGGACTGAGATAGACCTTTGGCACCTACTGGTTCTATGTCTTTGGTCATGCTTTTGATCCTGTGTTCCTTTGCATTTGGAATTGAGTAAGGAAATACATAAGAGCTATAGGACATAGCAACCTGGAAAGAGAAAGGAAGGACAGGTGTTCCCTAGATATCTCCTTCAAGGGTGTGCATTGGTGACTTATGTTCCTTTAACTACTGTCTCATCCTAGAGTACTATCATGTCTCAGTAACACCATAGCCTAGCAACAAAGCCTTGAGCGTATGAGCCATTTGTTATTTATGATTTATTTTAATTTCATGTGTATGAGTGCTTCATGTGAGTTTATATTTTCTGCACCACCCATATGTCTGGTGTCCACAGAATCCAGAAGATGGTGTCAGATCCTTTGGAACTGTAGTGACAGATATGTGAGCCACCATGTGGGTGCTAGGAATTTAACCCGGGTCCTCTGGAAGAAGAGCCTGTGCTCTTGACTCTGAGCCATGTCTCCTCCAGAATCTGTATTAATTTCTACAGAAAATTCTTGGTACACATTTACTTTCTTAAACACAGTAAGTAAAATTTGAGAGGAAATTAAGTAAATAAAAAATGGAAATTGCTAACAGTCCATGCCTGGCATTGATTTTAGCCATGTTACAGTAGTCTCTTGTCCTGTCGATGTGAGACTCTTGTACAGGCAACCCTGAATGTACTGTGTTATACCCTCTCCAATGATTTGCCCATACTGTAGATGCATCTGCCTCTGCCCTTCAGCCCATGCTTCCTTTTCACCTATATTCATATGTCCAAAGCCCAACTATTCTTGAAAGCTTAGCTAAAGGCACTGGTTCCCTGGACTGCCCTCTAAAACTTGATATTGATTTTCTTCCACTTCTGCAACTACAAAGCATGATGTTCTTTTATAGCATCGAAGCGCTTCCCATTCTGTGTTATAGTTTCTTAAATAGGACACTTCATCTCCTAGACTGCCAGTGTGGAGATGTGCAAGCCTTCTCTACTCCATACATCAAGCACAATTTTATTGCATAGAATATGAATAAATATTCACAAATAAATTAATTTTTAAAATATGTTTTAAAAACTATAATGCTTACATATTTATCTCTAAGAATTTTTATTGTCAAAGCAAAGTACTCATAAAAACTAAGTAATAGAAACTTAATTAGTGTTAGGAAACAAATTTTTTAAAATTAAACTGTCTTATTTTTATTTCATCTATATCTATAATATTGATCTTCCATCTCTAATTTATATTACTATTGCTATCTATTTCAAAAGACAGCCTAGATGTCAATAGCATTTATGTTTGTGTACTATGATGTAGAAAATTTAAATTTTATTTTTGAAAAATTTGTGTGTGCGCAAACATGTGTGTGTGTCTGTGTGCACCTTTGCAAGCAGATGCAGTTGACAGCCTGAAATTAACATCAAGGTGTCTCTCCTTTATTATATTTTTATTTTATTTTTGTTTGTTTACTTTGAGATAGACATTCCCCTGTTTGTCCTAGATTCGCTATCCAGTGAGCCCCTGGGGTTTCCCAATGCTTGTTTGCCAGAACCAGGGTTATAGGAACATGCCCCCATACCTAGCTTTTATGTATGCTCTGCCCTCCTATACTGAGGCCCTCATGCTTGCGGAGCAGATACTTAGCCTACCGTGTCTCTTTTCAGACTCTTTAACTCTTTAATAGTATCTATGAGTCCAATGCAGTGGTTCTCAACCTTGGGGTCATGACCCCTTTGGCAAACCTCTGTCTCCAAAAATATTTGCATTACAATTCATAAAAGCAGTAAAATTACAGTTATGAAGTAACAACTAGAATAATTTTATGGAGCTGGGCAGTGGTGGCACATGCCTTTAATCTCAGCATGCTGGAGGCAGAGGCCGATGGATCTCTGAGTTTGATCCTTAGTTTACAAAAGCTAGTTCCAGGACAGCTAAGACTGTTATACAGAGAAGCCCTGTCTTGAATAAACATAAGAAACAAAATAGTAATAATTTTATGGTTTGGGGTCACCACAACATGAGGAACTGTTTTAAAAGATCTCAGCATTAGAAAGGTTGAGAACAACTTTATAATTACAAAAACTCAACATTACAGCACAAACATTTATATTTAAATTAAATTAACCCAGAAACTTGACAAATGCATTTCCATTATCAGAGAGTTCAAATGGAGATTAAATAGATTTCAGCAGATTGACTAGACCTGAGAGATTTGCTCTGTTCAGTGATTTTAGGTTCACCGTGGTGAGAGCTTAAGAATTGTTTCCTAATCGTCTATTGTGAGCACTGTAATTAGTTGTCAAAAACAGGAATTCTTAGCAGAATGAAGAGCAGATAATAAGAAGTCTTAAGTAAATTCCTGGGTATTTCTATGTAGAAATTTTCAGTCTACTCTTGTTTTATCTGAGCATGCGAAAATTAAAAAGCAATGTAGAAAGAACTTACAGGAAGTATAAAAACACTTTACAGGAAGCTAAAAATTGAGGGAGTGATACATACCTTGAAAAAAATTCATTAAATGCATTTGGGAAAAGGATTTCATAGTAGTGCACACATGAAGAAATACTGAAGGAACATTTTAATGTTTTGAAGGGACAATTTTTGTCATTTTAGCAATTAGAAGTGAGTTTAATTGATCTTCCAAAATTGATTTCTGAGGCGTGACATTAAGCATCACGCCATCAGATTACCACTACCAGATCACTTTTCTGCAGGTTTCTAGCACAGCATCTTTTCTCCATCCCCGACCCCTACACACACCAGGCATTTGTTTCTCTGCAGAATGTTTTAATTCTTGAACAAAATTCCTTTTTCTATATACTTTTTCTAGGATAAAATTTGTGCAATTTAGTTGATCTAAATTCGACTTTACCAGTTCTCTGTGATATTCCTAAGAGATGTGTGCTGAAGGAAATATATCTGAGGCATGTTGAAAGAGACAGTTCTACAGCAATGAGATGGAAACAGGAGCTGCTCGCTCTGTGGGAACTGTCAGCCAATGTTGTCATTTCTCATTTGAGGACAAATTCATTGCTGATGTAAAGTTACTTTATTTAGCTGAATTATCTTAACATAATGTTGGAAATAGTGAGATTCTAAATGCCAATCCTTTAAAACCAAAGAGTGATAATTTATCACCTATGTCAACAAGAATTGTAATGCAATAGTTATGTGTGATTGACAGAGCAGATTAAAATGTGTTCTACAGTCTCACCATGTGCTGAGGAGCAAAGTGGCCAGGGGAATCCACTGTACAACACACAAAAGATGCTTTCTTTCAATTTATTACATAACACTGATGCAAAATGAAAACAATACAGTGATGACATAGACTTACAGAATGTCTTCTGGACTTTTTCTTAAAGATTTCCAAGAATTTCTTCAATCTTAAATTATTCTAATTTAGAAGAATAAAAGAGATAGCACATTTCTCTAAGAGAGCTTAGAAGAATAAAAGAGATAGCATATTTCTCTTAGAACGCGTATTCTTGGCTTTCCTGAAAATTTAATCATTCTTATGAATTATAAATTTGTATTTTATTTACCCTGCTATCATTGTTTAATGCAAGTAACAGTATGCAAAAATATATCCGTTGCTATCGAGAACTCTGAACTTTGTTTGTACTGTGTATTTTATTACTATAATCCGGTAACAATTCTTATTTTGCCCGCTTGCACTACAGAGTCCTCACGAGAGGTTCTGGTAATGGTCTGAATGTGTGTGCATACCACATCCGCATTGATTGTCTCTCTCCTTAAACTTACCCCACTGCTCCTGAAAAGAGGATGAAAACACGGGATGAACACCGTCTTCTAGATTTGCCTGATTTCTTTTAAGCTGATTATTTAAATCTTTCCTACCACAGATGCATATCTTATTATGGCATCCTGAGAGGACGTTAAGGATTCTAGATAAGGAAGAGTAAAATTATGCACTTCCAAATGTATAGGGGTGCCGGCTATTTCCAAACGTGCTATTCACAGTACCACACATTGCTTGCTTCTTATTTAAGCCTCTTCTCTGGTATTTTAAGTTGTTCTGGTCTTAGTTTGCACTATGTAGAACAAGACATTTGGGAACTGTGTCTATGGAAAAAAGGGCCCTTTGGTATAATTCAATTTTATATGTGGAGGTTTTCAGGTTATATACCTTTAAAATTTTATAATCTTCAAAATTTGCAGGCTTTACTTTTAAATTTTAGCCATCTTGATAAATCTTGTAAACTATTGTCAAAATTTTAACTTTGATAATTTCATATAACGTGTTTTGATCATGTACACTTCCTCTTCTAGTTCCTCTCAGACACTTACCCCTTCCTTACCAATCCAACTTTGTATTCTCTCTCTCTCTCTCTCTCTCTCTCTCTCTCTCTCTTTCTCTCTCTCCCACCTGTGAAATCCAGTTTGTGATGCACAAACACAAACACACACACACACACACACACACACACACACACACACCAGACTTATTTTAGTAAAATGATCCACAGTTGATTTCATTTCCCGTGAGCGTCAGGACCATAGGAATATAGGCCAGTAGCTCAGACTATGGAGAGTATATGCTAGCAGCCTTCCAAAGACCACTTGAAACAACTTGTAAGTCTTGTAAAACACAGTCTCCATTCTTAGGAATCTGCAGGCTACAGTTCAGCAAAGTAAAGGCAGGATTCAGAAGACCAAAAGAAAGCCTGCCATGGGAGATGGAAACAAATGGAGAAACTTACAGAAAAAAGGAACACACACACACACACACACCGTCCTGTTTCACTAACCAATGAGAACAGGGACCTCAAGAATAAAATGGCACACATACACATTGTCCTGCATCTCTAACCAATGAGAAAAGTTTTGCACAATTAAAATTTCTAGAAGGTGAATTTGTTCACAGTGTGTTTGATTTATACATTATTAAAGTTCAGTCCTTATTTCCAGCTGCTATTCACAGTGGGACGGGAAGTAGATCGCAGCCTAGAGCATCTACTAATTTCTAGATAATCAAAGAGCCATGGAGTGCTTCTGTCGTTTTAAAAGCTTTCTGTGTAAGATCCAAAACGGGGTAACTTTTACATGTGATTATCTCATTTTATTTTAATTCTTCAAAACATCTAAGGAGCCTATGATATATAATTCATTATCGTCATTTTAACTCAAAGTAGTGCAATCACGAAGATTAATTGCTAAACTGGTTTGCATACTACTCGGGGAGGAGTTGCATTCAAATGGCAAGGTGTCCTGTTTGTTCTTGTAGGTTGGATTTTCTGTAGATTGCCACACCCTACATACTAAAGAAGATATAGTGCTAAAATTTTAAATACATCCAAGTGACTGCTCAAATATTTCTGGAAATTCTGAACTACTGAAACATTGTAATAATCTTTGTTCCTAAATTAATTCATCGGGCAACCAGAATTTATGCACTTGGACATACACTTCATCAATATCAGCTATGTAATTGAAGGTTACATAAAATACAGCTTTTCAAACTTTCACAAACTTAATTTACCCCATTTCTAATATGAACAAAATAATTTAGAAAGAAAAAGGAAGGAAGAATACACACAAACATTACAAATCAAGTCACTGCAATTTTATACTTATATTATTTTATATATAAAAATATTTAGTTAATAAAAATTTCAGTATAATATTTAAAGTTTTCATTTTGTTTCCTTGTTGGTGAATTGTTTATTTGTATTTAGTTTCTTGCTATGTTATTAGCCTTTTCCTTGTTAAAGGAGTTACTCTTATTTCTCTAAGTAACTTGTTTTTCCTCTCAGCAGCTTTTGTCAGCTGCAGACTTTTCTCCAATAGTTTTAGAATAAATTTTAATCAAACAAATATTTGAAAATTTGATCTCAAATGAAATCCAACTCATCATATCTTTTTCTTGTCAAAGGCACCTCTGCATCCCTACTCCCAAGCTTAAGACAAAATCAATATCATCCCATGGATTGTATGTCAATATAGTTCCCCAACTAAGAAGGAAACAGCCTTTTGCTTTAGAAATGGTTGTGACCTTGCTAGATTATATCTCTCTACAGGAGAAAAATGAAAACAGCCTCATGTCTGAAACAGCGTAATTTCTCACAAGTTCATATTCCTGGAGAAAAACAGTATTAGGGCCGAATTCCTTTTTATTTTTTATTTATTTTTTATTTTTTTTGAGACAGGGTTACTCAGTGTAGCATGGAAGCCTGTCCTAGATCTCACCTTGTACTCACAGAGATCCACCAGCCTCTGCCATCAGAGTGCTGGGATTAAAGGTGTGTGCCCATCTTAAATACAAAATCTTAAAGATATGAGCTCATCAATGCCACAAAGGTGAAAAAACGTATGAATAAATAAATTAATACATACCTTCTGTCGGATCTGTGGTGGGTACCTCTCCTCTTTGGGATGTAATTATCATCATCTTAAAAACTCATAATGGGGAACTTATTCATGGTGTTAGGCATTAATGATGCAGGGGCCAACCATGATCAGCAGAGGCGAGAGAGCTAAGGGCCCTGTGATGGCTGACAGCACAGTTACTAACAAGGAAGACCCTGAAAGGGGAACTGTGAACCATTTACATCCTTCTCATAGGGCCTTTCCCCAATTTCAGCTACATAATCCCTGAAAATTTTGAGTAGCTTGCATAGAAGTAGCAAGTTTCCCTAAGAACAAGTAACCTTGCTTTGTGTAAATAAGATCAAGTGTCCTCCCATGCTCTAAGACAACCTCAGCTTGAGTCAACCTGCTCTTCTAATGTTGCAACAACATTCCTAATGCAAATAAATCCTAGGTTATTTGGCGTCTCATTTTTTGTTGTTGACATAAGCCATTACTGTACGTGTTGCCCCAAGAGTGGTTCCAGCTCTTCCCAATCCTAAGATTTCTATGAGGGGTATGAGGAGAGGAACACATTTCTCTCTGGCCAAGAGACTGGAAAGCTTTGTGAATCCAGGCACTTCCTCTTCCTGCTGAACTGTCATAAACATACATCTAGGGAGAAAGAAATACTAGGATACAAAATGTCGGGGCTCTTGCATATACCAAATAGCTAAGCAGGGATGAACTCCATCATCACACGCAAATGGAACGGTTTCAACCAAGAGGTGAAATGAGCATTTTCAAGTGAAGCCGACAAAAGAGTTCATTGTGTGACCCTGTGACACCCTGCTGCCTCCACAGCCAGACATCATTGTTTTAATTAATTTTTATTTCCTCTTCTGGGGAAGTTATGAGGGTAGAAGGCAGATATGAAAGGACTAGGAAATGAGCTGGACTGGGATGCATGATATGAACGTCACAAAACTGATTAAAAATTAGAGAAGAGAAAATAAAACAACCAAAGGAAGATTTAAAATTTGGGCTTGTGCTCTACCACAGCCAGATAACTGTTCTCAGAACTCCGTGATAAATATGTTAAAACTGTGAACTCTTGAAGTCTTAGCATCATATATGGTCTTTAAGTTTTATTATTTTTTAAATTATTTTCTCAGACCCTTACAACTTCCATAAACCTCAAACATTGTTTCATTCAGTTATTTGCTATAAGTGACTGGTGACTGGCAGCAGTCACTGCAAACTTCTAAAGAGAGGAATGGTAGAAACCTGTTTGTGTGTTTGCCTTCCTCACCAGGATACCTACTGGCTCCAGAATAAGCAAGGCTGGATTTTCATAGATGAAATGCATTGACCAGGTGGCTGCTGGGGAACTCATAAAGCTACAGTTAGCCATCAACACCGGGAGAGATCTGAGAAGGGTAAATCTGAGCAGGGAGTAGAAACCAAATGCCCTCTGTGTTAGTGACAGAGATTCAGCTGCTACCTCCACTATTACTACAGGCTCCTCCTGGACATTCTCAGTAGTCAGCATCAGACAGAGTGAATTCAGCCTCCTCAAGTCACACGGGATAGCATTAGCTTTCCAAATGCCACATAGGGCAGTATCAGCCTTCAATCTCCAGACCCTTGTGTCTGTGTTTTCTGTGTGTGTGTGTGTGTGTGTGTGTGTGTGTGTGTGTATCTTGGGAGACTGGACTACCATTGTGAGGCAAAGACGGGCAGTCACTTCTTCAGTGTCCTGCTTGTCCAGAGTCAGGGATGGGTCCTGGAGATGGATCAGGTATGGCGCAGTTTCTTCCAGTGGTTAGCATTGCCACAATCCAGGTGAAGTCATCTTCTTTGGACCTTAGGGCTGCCTCTGGAAGTTGGCAATTTTGTCTAACACAGGCAGTTCTTTCCACTACACTGTGAGTGGTATTTTCAGCAGGTCTTTTAAGAGTTTTTGAAGGCTATCTATTAAGTATGTGTGACTTTAAATAAACCTTACTTGCTTTTAGTTACCTGCTTTCCACTTAATCTTGAAAACATATACAGAAAGCTAGATAAAGTTTATCCCTGTCAATGAATTATATTTGTTTGTAGCATGACCACAAGCACAGCTCTGAGCATGTCCAAGAATCTGATCATTTATAAGGTGACTGACTATTAACCTGAATGTCCTAATTAGAGCCCTAAAAATTACAATTCTTGAAGTTCTTTCATTACCAAAAATAAATAAATAAATGTCAAATCATGAATTAGTTCATAGAGAGACTGAGAATCTTATTTTTAAAAATCCTTTTATATTTCATTATAGAATATAACAGTTTCTTACAAGGCTCAGTTTACCCAAAGCTTAGCAAAGTTAGAAAAGGCAAAGAGGCCAGGCACACATTTTCAAGTCAGTTTCTCTTATTGAGAATAGACCTTAGGTAATGATATTCCATAGGCTCTTGCCAAACTGCTTAAGCCACTGTCTCGCTACATAATAAGACAGAACTATCTCAGTGTTTGGTACTCATAGCTTTGACCCTAATACCTTGACTTCTCAACTCCTATAGCATATTTATTTTTCTGTTCTTTTTTTAAAATCTACTTCACCCTGTTTCTCCAGCTTCTATTATTCTTTATCTAGAATAATGCTTCTCTGACATCTTGGTCTGTCCTAAGTCTTGGTCAGATATTATCACATGACATCAAACCTTCGTTGGTCATAAGTCGTATTATTTGACCATAGCCCTCTGTCTAAACTGAAAACTAAAATTGATAAAAAAAATTATTAGAGGAATCTTTACATGTCATAAACCACTGGTGCTGGCAGAATCAATGAACTTTGAGAACACCCAAGGACAAACATTTTTGTTTAACCCATGACATCATTCTGAGGTAAGATGCCACCCAGAAGACCTGTTATTTAGCCATGTTTTTAACAACAGCAAAGAACAAAGTAAACAAAACCTCATTTATGTTGCCTTGATTGAGGAATAAAAATTATTACATTTTTAATCAACATAGCTTTTTTAGTATTGCTTCCCAATTTTTTATAAACCTTGATTTTATGATTTTTTCCCTCATCTGTTATACTTATTCTCAGGATAAGAATAACAACATAAAAATTCATGCCAATACAAAATATCTTGGAGATGAGCTATAATTCTAAAGCATCCATTTCTTTCCAAACAAGAGTTGAATCCAAGTTGCACATGCAGTAAATTAAGGTTTCCTATGTATTTTCAACCACCAACCCTCTTGCTCTGTTTTAAGTTAATGTTTTGTTACAGATTTTACATATATGTAGCCCAAAAAATTTACAAATCTTGAAGCACAGAAAGTTTACAGAATAATATTATGCATTTTGGGATAAGAATTATACTTTAACAAGAGTTTTAGAATTGAACCAAAACCAAAAAGAGGACGTGATTTCCTGCACAAGAATATCTTGGCAATCCGGAGCTAAGGAATATGGCAAAGCCACACCACAAAACAAACCTCAAACAAGAGATTTATTGGAGAAAAACTCAGAATTGCGGCTGTCTCTGAGTTGGAACAGAGATAGCAATGGGCTGTTGAAAGGGTCTGGCTGCTCTAGAGTCTTTGAAGCAAACTCAGTAAGGTAGCAGAAATAAAGTATCAGGGCAGTTGAAAGTATTACTTGGCCATTAACCCTGTGTCATGGGTGTAGGGGTTTCCAAGTCTTGGGCTCAGAAACAGGTCAGGGGCAGCATGATTTTCAACTGGCCTGCTACCCTAAATTCCTCCCTTATTTGTTTACTGTTGGTAGCCAGTCAGGGATCAGGAAAGAGGGCAACATTATCCTAAGAATACTTCGGGTTGTGTGGGGGGTGAAGAAGTCCTTGGGGCAAGCTTGATCTTCACTATCATTCATAATCAGGGGTCATAGGCCTCTGATTCCATGGGCATGAACTGATAATCCAGCAATAACAACTGATTAGTTTGTTTAGAAATCTTTTGAATTTGTTGTTCAAGAAATCTAGACAAGAAGCATATAAGACAAGGAGCAATTAGTAGTTTTTGGAAATGGGGGAGAAGGGGAGTAAAGAAAGGTAACGTCTTTTCAACAATCCACTGGCCAGAGGCATCAAGCTGTTCTTTAAGACTTTGCAGGGCTGTCTGGAGCTGTCGAATCTTGTCTCTTACTATACCAGATTTGTTGACATAGAAACAACATTCCTTCCTAAGAAAGAGGGAAAGGTCTCCCTTTGATGTTAGCAGGTCCTCACTGATTTTGTACCACTATGGCAACCAGTGAGTCTACTTGACCCAAGATGGTAAGGATGATCTGGGATACCCACTGGAGGTCTTGGGTGAAGATGGGAACTGGCAAGGGATCTTCACCAGGTATTGTCCTAGTTTAGGAAATAGGAACATCAGGGCACAAGTCCCAGACCACTTAGGAGAGAGGCATTGCGAATATTCAGGCATAGGGACTGGCTGATAATGTATTATTCTGAATAATCCAGTATGCCCATTAATGAGCCCCTGGAGATATAAAGAAGTCAGCAATACTAAAAAGTGGGAGAGCTAAAGGGTAGTAGTGATATTTGGTTCAGAGCAGTTAATTAGCAGCAAGATAAAAGAGTCTAATAGACCGATGGGTGGAGCCACAAATGTTGGATATAAGTTTGACCCAAGAGGAACACACAACCAGAATGCTCCAAAGTGGCTAAGTAGAGTGTTATTTAGTAGCTGACATGCACAAGTTAAGGTCTGAAACAAGAGATGGAGTGACCATGAGCACAGAGAGGTAGGATCAGTGTCGTCTGAGAGGGGCGACATTAGGGAAATAAGAACCTTTGATGAATGTTGGGTTGCTTTTTCTACTTTGTTCTATACCTAGATGTGGAATAGTGGTGGGTATACTCTTTCCATTTTGATCATCCCAGACAAGGCACTACTGACACCCTCCTACGATTTGGGGTACCATGAGTCTTGAGTGTAGAGGTGGAAGGATTCATTTTGTATGTAAAGATGAGAGGGAGCATTAGGACAGCCAAGATTTGTCTTATGGTAGTAGCTGGACCAATATGGGAAGCCTCTGTAAGTTTCTGACTACTTTTTTACAGTAATCTATCTAGTCATCAAGAATACAGGCATAGAGGATAAGGTCCAGTAAAGAAAGGACAGATAATTGAGTCAAAGGGAACTAGATCTGCCTTTGGCAGCCTGCTACAGAGCAATTTCTTGACCCTATTAGGTTGGGCTGTTGGTTAAAGGTGGGGTCTCTTCGATATTAAACATTCACATGTAAGAATTACCCCAGATATATGTAGATAGGAGGAAATAAACAAGAGAGGAAATTTAGATATAAGAGATTTTCAGATCATCTTTTTTGTCATCATAATATTCATATACTATTATTTTCACCTCATGTTGGTTTTTAATGATTCTTTTCACAATGTTGGAAAGATAACCAGACTTTAAATTCTATCTCCTCACAACTCCTTTTTACCTGGCACTTTATTCCATGCCTACACTTGTCAGTGAAGGGAGAATTAAAATGTTATGACGATTTATTGTCATCTTCTTTCACAAGTACTGTTTTCTGAAAACAGCTTAGCCGTCATAATTTCCTTTAAGGAGTGTTAGTACCCATGCCTTCGACTGAGGCATTGCTAGATGAAGGCAGACCTTTAAAGGTTTGCCATAATCACATTGATTATAGAAAAGTGATTGTTGCTTTCATAAAATTTTATTTCCTAGCAATGTTATCAAAATATTTGTAGAAATAAAATCAGTCCACAATTAAAACCAATTAGATGATGTTTAAAGAGGCTATAAAAATCACTTTTAAAATTGACAAGTTCATAAAGTTGGATGCCCTTTCTTCATGAAGGAAAATAAGATTCAGAATTGTTCCATGCACTGTTTTCTAAACCTTGAAAAACAGCTGTCTAAAAACAGTTTGTATGAATAACAAAGAACAAATCAAAAAAGACAGACCACTTGCTTGGAGTTCCTCACACTGCATAACCTCGGGGCAGCTTTTTTAGCCTGCTGTCCCCTGCAGTGCAGATGTTAAATAAACATCCAGCTCCTGCTGAGATGAAAACCAGGAGTCTAGTCAGTTAGCATTCATTAAGCCCAAGATATGCTAGGTTTGTGCACTTTCTCCAGTGACAGTAACAGTAGGTGACAATAGGAAATGTCAGAAGGAAGGACCTCAGAGCGGCCATGTCCACCAGCTGTGGAGGTGGTGTTAGGACAGCTTTGTGTCTGGTGATAAGTGGTTCTTCTGGCTAAAACTATTTCATTCTGTCTCTTTACAAAACAATCTCCAGTACTGAATAGTGCATTGTAAGGACTTCAGTGGCCTAGATTTCTCCCAATGTCTGTCCTGGGAATGGAACTCAGGTCCTTGTATATACTGACTTCATTATGCTGTTTCTGAGTTTCACTTAGTTAGTGTGAGAAATGTAACTTGAGGGAGAGGATTTCTTTGGCTTACTAGTCAAGGTCACAGTCCGCTGTTGTAGATGAGTCAAAATAATACTCGAAACAGCTCATCACAGTGCATCCAAAAACAAGAGCAGGAAGAAATGAAGAGAAGTCTTCATGCTTATACTCAGTTCAATTCTGCACTCTTACACTATCCGTGCTTACTTTCCTGACCTGCGAATGGTGTTACCCACTGCAGGCAGGGTTTCCCACCTCCACCAATGCAATCAAGCAATCCCCTTTAGGTATTCCCAGAGGCCCCTCTTTCAGGTGATTCTACATTGTGTAAAGTAGAAAGAACTAACCATCACAACATACACTTGCAAAAATAAGTGGGTAAACATTAAAGGTCTGTAAGCCTTGTGAGATGCTTTGGCTGGTTGAGTAGAATGAACTAACATCCAACAATATTCTTTAATTTCATAATTAAATTAAATTTTAAAATAAAAGGCTTACTCTGTAACTATGTCTTCATATACTCTATGTCAAGATATTGAGTACCACAAATCATTATACAGCTTTTTTAACTTGTACCACTCAACATTTGTCTAAGAGAAGATTGTACATATTTTGTTTCAGAAGGATGAGTTTCTTGCAATATCAGAATGGTTCTTTCTATTTACATAGTTCATTATTAAGGTGTCAAAGAAACCTTACACTGACTTCTAAATAATTTCCTCTTATCCTCTCAACATTACGTTATTTTCCCCAGTGAGTCTAGACACACGTGAAAGCAACTAGATAATCCTGAAAATGCTTCAGTGGTGTCCGGTAATGTGGTGGTTCTGTTTGGTCATGTTGTACTTTGCTTATTTGATTACTAAACAAGAAGAATGAGCAGAAAATGGCTTCACTATCAATTTAAGTCCCATGTGATTACGTAGAAGACAGAAAAAGGTAATAAACAGGAAAACCAATCAAATGAGCTGGACTTAACCCCAGTTCAAACCACAGCTTTATAGATGTCAAAGATTTGCCCCTTCCTGCTTATTTTTCACTCACATGTATCTTTTGCAAACAACCCAAAACATCAGTTCCCTCAACATGTAATGAACTGCCTACTCTCTGGATGAACCTTAATTAAAAATCTTTAACTTAGCTCCAGGGTGGGGGGCACCCTTTTAATTCCTGCACAAAGGAGGCAGAGGCAGGTGGATTTCTGAGTTCAAGGCCAGCCTGGTCTACAGGATGAGTTTCAAGGGAACCCCTGTCTTGAAGAAACTAAAACAAACAACAGCAAAAGCCTGTAACTCTTTGGAAGGAAGTTACTTAGCATTTGTTTTTGTTTTCTCATCTACCTTTAGACCTACGTGAAAAATAGTTCATTTCCTATCAATATTTTATAGTCTCCCCTCCTTCCTAAATGGGAGAAATTTAAGTTTTTGTTGCACACATGACTTCTCAATGTTTTATTATCTGCCTATCTCACAACATGTCAAGATGGCTACTACCTAAAGTCTTTCATGGCAGGTCATGACAAGTAATTTGCAATATTTTCATCAAGTCATAATTTATTAGGAAAATTATATGGATAGATGGCTATGGAAAAATTCCCTATTATAATATTTTTAACTTTAATTAATTCTTAGAAATCTTAATACAATGTGTTTGATCATGTTCAGCCAACTCCTCCAATCCCTCCCATATCCATCCCTTGTAGCATTAGGGCCTGCTTGTTGGGGTTTCTGTCCCACCCAGTTCCCACCACTTGTAAGCAACAAAAAAAAATCACACAGAGGTCTCCATAACTTATAAACTGATTGGCCCATTAATTCAGGCTTTGTATTAGCTCCTATAACTTATATTAGCCCATTATTCTTATATATGTTAGCCACATGGCTCAGTACCTTTTTCATTGGAGCAGATTACATCTTGCTTCTTCTGTGATCTGGGCAGGACTGGGAGGAATGGGCTTCCTCCTTCCTAGAATTCTCTTGTTCTCATTGCCCCGCCTCTACTTCCTGTCTGGTTGACCCACCTATACTTCCTGCTGGGCCAATCAGCGTTTATTTAAAACATGATTGACAGAATACAGACAATTCTCCCATACCACTTTCCCCTCTTATTTTTTTAAACAAAGGAAAATATTCACAGTCCATTTTTGGGGGAATGTTGGCATAGTATTCCAGGCTACTTCTGGCTGGTTGGGAGCATTGTTAGTCTGGTTTTGGGTGCCTGTGTATTCTTGTGAGGGTTACTAGATTATGGTGAATCTATGAGGGACCAGACTCTCTAATAAAACCTGTTCTCCCTCTTCCTTCAACTATCAGTTGCCAATAGTCCTTCAGCTAGTAGAGGACTTTGTGCCCACCTATCTGTGCTCTTTCTGGGATTTGCTTTGCCTTGACTCTGCTTAGGTTTTGTGCATTCTGTCACAAATACTGTGAGTTCATGTGTCAACTGTCCTGTTGCTGCCCTGTTGTGACTGGAAAACATGGTTTTCTGTTAATCTTCCACTGTTTCTGGTTCTTACAATCACACTGTCCTTTCTACTTCAATGACTTCTGAACCTTGGTAGGAGGGCCTGAGATTCAGATGGCCCACTTAGGGCTGAGCATCTCACAGTCTCTTCTCGTTATTCACCAATGCTTGTATGTGAAGGCTCTCTCTCTCTCTCTCTCTTGACTAGAATACTATACCCCTTTGCAATGAAATGTGGATATACCCTGCATTCCTGAGGACTTCAAAATGCAGCTCTTCCAGAGCTAGAGTAAAGAGTTTTCTCTCAGAGATATCTTTCTGTCTAAAACTAGGACTTACATTCCATGATGGATTGTTTAGCTGAACATGGGGTCATGAAAATTTGTCAGTGATCAAAAATTTTCAAGAATGCAATGACAAAAGCTTAATTTGAAATCCTGGTGAACCTCAGGAATTTCTGAAGGGCTCATTTGTGTTTCCTCCCTCCCAGAACCGCCTTGGGTCTGAACATACATCATGCACAGTCAGTATGCTGCCACTCACTTGAGACACACTGGCTCAAACTACAGCCTACTATATCTTAGAAGTTCCCTTTTATTATAAACAAAGTTTTCTTTATAAAAGTACATGGTATATTTATGAAAAACAAAAATAATATTTTTCTACCATATTACTTCAATATGTAATCAGATCAGTACATTTTTAGATTATGTTATGTTAAAATGGATTATGTTGTGTTAGAGTGTTTAATTAAAAAAGTAATCTGCCGGGCAGTGGTGGCGCATGCCTTTAATCCCAGCACTCGGGAGGCAGAGGCAGGCAGATCTCTGTGAGTTCTAGGCCAGCCTGGTCTACAATAGCTAGTGCCAGGACAGGCTCCAAAGCTACAGAGAAACCCTGTCTCGAAAAACTAAAAAAAAAAAAAGTAATCTGAGTTATTGACCTGTGTTTTACACACACACACACACACACACACACACACACACACCACAGTGGGGTAGGGGAATGTAGTTAGAACTGGGAAAGTATAAGAAGATCTATTTTGGGAAGAAATATCTGTCTTGATGAATCTTAGGACTTAGATATATTCAGTGGTTTAAGAAAAGAAATTTATTTTCTCACAGTTCTGAAGTTACAAGTGTGAGATAGAGGCATTAGTGGGATGGATTTCTTCTGAGGCCTATCTCCTGTGCTGAGTGGCTGAATTCTTTTTTTTCTTTTTTTTCTCTCTCTTTTTTCTTTTTTTTTATTGAAAAACAAATTTCCGCCTCCTCCCAGCCTCCCATTTCCCTCCCCCTCCCCCAACTCCTCTTCCCCTCCCCCCACTCCTCTCCCCCTCTTTCTCCAGTCCAAAGAGCAGTCAGGGTTCCCTGCCCTGTGGAAAGTCCAAGGTCCTCCCCCCTCCATCCAGGTCTAGGAAGGTGAGCATCCAAACTGCCTAGGCTCCCACAAAGCCAGAACATGAAATAGGATCAAAACCCAGTGCCATTGTCCTTGGCTTCTCATCAGCCATCATTGTCCGCCATGTTCAGAGAGCCCAGTTTTATCCCATGCTTTTTCAGTCCCAGTCCAGCTGGCCTTGGTGAGCTCCCAATAGATCAGCCCCACTGTCTCAGTGGGTGGGTGCACCCCTCGTGGTCCTGACTTCCTTGCTCATGTTCTCCCTCCTTCTGCTCCTCATTTGGACTTTGGGAGCTCATTCCGGAGCTCCAATGTGGGTCTCTGACTCTATCTCCATCCATCGCCAGATGAAGGTTCTTCTCCTGGATATGTGAAGTAGACAAGAGTACCGGGCAAAAAATTGGGATCTTGGGGGTGGGGTGGGATGGGGGTAAGGGGAGATGGGGAGAGAAAAGTGAGAAAGGGAGGATGGGGGGAACTTGGGGAAATGGGATGGTTGGGATAAAGGAAGGGTGGATATGGGAGCAGGAAAGTATATATCTTAATTAAGGGAGCCATCTTAGGGTTGGCAAGAGACTTGAACCTAAAGGGGCTCCCAGGTGCCCAGGGCGATGTCCCCAGTTAATTCCTTGGGCAGCTGATGATAGGGAATCTGAAATGGCCCTATCCTATAGCCATACTGATGAATATCTTGCATATCGCCATAGTGGCTGAACTCTTATGCCCACAAAATCTTTCCTCAGTGATGCCATTATCCAAACATCTTCCTCTTGTAAGGATGTCATTTCTAGCTCAGGGTTCACACATCTGACCTACTGTTACCTGAAGACTCTCTTAAAGGCATTACATCCATCCCAACCTAATGTAGATTATCATTTTCTCAAGATCTTGGTCTGAAAGTCTTTCTCAGACCTGTTTGTTAAAGATGTGGTCACCAGCCTATGGTGCTATGGAGATGTTGTAGACACTTTAGAGGTGATGGATTCTAGAGGGAAATTAGGTCACGATGAACCTGTTCTTGACCCCTTTTCTCTTAGTTTCCCTTTCTGGCACACCATGAGATGAACAGTTCCTGTATCACGGATTTCCCAGGATGTGCTAATATGTCGTCATGAATGTCACTATGACACCATGAACACCTTTCTCCCTTAGATTATTTATTTCAGGTATTTTGTCACAGTGGTGAAAAACTGATTAACATAGATCTCCTAAGAATATTAGAGTTCTACATTGCACCCCATAGCTAATTCTACCAATTTTCTGTAAGGAGTTTTTCTAGAGCGTGTTGTAATGTCCCTATCAGTTCAGTGCTAAAACAATACACATGAGTTCTTATGAAAGAGATTGCACTGAAAATGTTTACTACGCCAAATGTTCACATATCTAGAAATATGTTTTCTTGGCTATGGAAGAGAACTCAGTGAAATGGTTTAAAACTGGATCATAGATCCCCTTCCACTCATATTCTGTGGTGATATGGATTGAGCTCAGGTACTGTGCATGCTGAGCAAGTAATCTACCAGTGAGATATATCTCCTCTTTATTTTTTTTAATATATATTTTTATTTATTTATTTATTAAAGATTTCTGTCTCTTCCCCCTGCCGCCTCCCCTTTCCCTCCCCCTCCCCCAATCAAGTCCCCCTCCCTCGTCAGCCCAAAAAGCAATCAGGGTTCCCTGCCCTATGGGAAGTCCAAGGACCACCCACCTCCATCCAGGTCTAGTAAGGTGAGCATCCAAACTGCCTAGGCTCCCACAAAGCCAATACGTGCAGTAGGATCAAAAACCCATTGCCATTGTTCTTGAGGTCTCAGTAGTCCTCATTGTCCGCTATGTTCAGCGAGACCGGTTTTAACCCAGGCTTTTTCAGACCCAGGCCAGCTGGCCTTGGTGAGCTCCCGATAGAACAACCCCATTGTCTCAGTGTGTGGGTGTATCCCTCGCGGTCCTGAGTTCCTTGCTCATGCTCTCTCTCCTTCTGCTTCTGCTTTGGACCTTGCGATTTCAGTCCGGTGCTCCAATGTGGGTCTCTGTCTCTGTCTCCTTTCATCGCCTGATGAAGGTTAATATTCAGGAGGATGCCTATGGTTTTCTTTGGGTTCTCCTTCTTATTTAGCTTCTCTAAAACCCGAATTATAGGCTCAATGTCCTTTATTTATGGCTAGAAACCAAATATGAGTGAGTACATCCCATGTTCCTCTTTTTGGGTCTGGCTTACCTCACTCAGGATAGTGTCTTCTATTTCCATCCATTTGCCTGCAAACTTCAAGAAGTCCTTGTTTTTTATTGCTGAGTAGTACTCTAATATGTATGTATTCCATACTTTCTTCATCCATTCTTCAATTGAAGGGCATCTAGGTTGTTTCCAGGTTCTGGCTATTACAAACAATGCTGCTGTGAACATAGTAGAGCATATACTTTTGTTGTATGATAAGGCCTCTCTTGGGTATATTCCCAAGAGTGGTATTGCTGGGTCCATGGGTAGGTTGATCCCGAATTTCCTGAGAAACCTCCACACTGCTTTCCAAAGTGGTTGCACAAGTTTGCATTCCCACCAGCAATGGATGAGTGTACCCCTTTCTCCACAACCTCTCCAGCAAAGGCTATCATTGGTGTTTTTGATTTTAGCCATTCTGACAGTTGTAAGATGGTATCTTAAAGTTGTCTTGATTTTCATTTCCCTGATCACAAAGGAAGTTGAGCATGAACTTAGGTGTCTTTTGGCCATTTGAACTTCTTCTGTTGAGAGATCTCTGTTCAGCTCAGTGCCCCATTTTATAATTGGGTTGATTAGCCTTTTACGGTCTAGTTTCTTGAGTTCTTTATATATTTTGGAGATCAGACCTTTGTCAGTTGCGGGGTTGGTGAAGATCTTCTCCCAGTCAGTGGGTTGCCTTTCTGTCTTAGTGACAGTGTCCTTTGCTTTACAGAAGCTTCTCAGTCTCAGGAGGTCCCATTTATTCAATGAGGCCCTTACTGTCTGTGCTCCTGGGGTTATACATAGGAAGTGGTCTCCTGTGCCCACGTGTTGTAGAGTACTTCCCACTTTCTCTTCTATCAGATTCAGTGTGTTCGGATTGATATTGAGGTCTTTAATCCACTTGGACTTGAGTTTTGTGCACGGTGATAGATATGGATCTATTTTCATTCTTCTACAGATTGACATCCAGTTTTGCCAGCACAATTTGTTGAAGATGCTCTCTTTTTTCCATTGTATACTTTTAACTCCTTTATCGAAAATCAGGTGCTCATAGGTTTGTGGGTTAAAATCATGGTCTTCTATTCGATTCCATTGGTCGACTTCTCTGTTTTTATGCCAGTACAAAGCTGTTTTCACTATTGTAGCTCTGTAGTAGAGTTTGAAGTCAGGGATGGTAATGCCTCCATACGTTCCTTTATTGTATAAGACTGTTTTGGCTATCCTGGGTTTTTTGTTTTTCCATATAAAGTTGATTATTGTCTTCTCCAGATCTGTGAAGAATTTTGATGGGATTTTGATGGGGATTGCATTGAATCTATAGATTTCTTTTGGTAGAATTGCCATTTTTACTATGTTGATCCTCCCAATTCAAGAGCAAAGGAGATCCTTCCATTTTCTGGTGTCCTCTTCTATTTCTTTCTTCAAAGACTTCAAGTTCTTGTCAAATAGATCTTTCACTTGCTTGGTCAGGGTTACCCCAAGATATTTTATGCTCTTTGTGGCGATCGTGAAAGGTGATGCTTCTCTGATTTCCCTCTCTGTTTCTTTATCCTTAGTGTATAGGAAGGCAACTGATTTTTTGGAGTTGATCTTGTATCCTGCCACATTACTAAAGGTGTTTATCAGCTGTAGGAGTTCTTTGGTAGAGTTTTTGGGGTCGCTTATGTATACTATCATATCATCTGCAAATAACGACACTTAACTTCTTCCTTTCCAATACAAATCCCCTTGATCCCCTTATGTTGTCTTATTGCTATTGCTAGAACTTCAAGTACTATATTGAAGAGGTATGGAGAGAGTGGACATCCTTGTCGTGTTCCTGATTTTAGTGGGATGGCTTTGAGTTTTTCTCCGTTTAATTTAATGTTAGCTGTCGGCTTGCTGTAAATAGCTTTTATTATATTTAGGTATGACCCTTGTATCCCTAATCTTTCCAAGACCTTTATCATAAAGGGGTGTTGAATTTTGTCGAATGCTTTTTCAGCATCTAATGAAATGATCATATGGTTTTTTTCTTTCAGTTTATTTATATGGTGGATTACATTGATAGATTTGCATATGTTGAACCAGCCCTGCATCTCTGGGATGAAGCCTACTTGATCATAATGGATAATTTTTCTAATGTGTTCTTGGATTCGGTTTGCCAGTATTTTATTGAGAATTTTTGCGTCGATATTCATGAGTGAGATAGGCCTGTAATTCTCTTTCTTGGTTGGGTCTTTGTGTGGTTTTGGTATCAGGGTAACTGTAGCTTCGTAAAAGGAATTTGGCAATGACTCTTCTGTTTCTATACTGTGAAATACTTTAAGGAGTATAGGTATTAGCTCTTCTTGGAAGTTCTGGTAGAATTCTGCATTGAAACCATCTGGTCCTGGGCTTTTTTTCGAAGGGAGATTTTTATAACAGTTTCTAATTCTTCGCGACTAACAGGTCTATTTAGATCGTTCACCTGGTCTTGGTTTAGCTTTGGTATATGGTAGTTATCTAAAAAAATGTCCATTTTTTTAGACATCAAACCACACACACTAGTAGTAGGAGACTTCAACACACCTCTCTCTCCAATGGACAGGTCAATCAGACAGAAACCTAATAGAGAATTAAGAGAATTATTGGAGGTAATGAAGCAAATGGACTTAACAGACATCTATAGAACACTCCAACCAAATAGGAAAGAATAAACCTTCTTCTCTGCAGCTCATGGAACCTTCTCAAAAATTGACCATATACTTGGAAACAAAGGAAACCTCCACAGATACAAAAGAATATCAGTGTCCACCTGTGTCCTATCAGATCACCACGGAGTAAAGTTAGAAGGCAACAACAATGCTACCCCCAGAAAACTGACAAACTCATGGAAACTGAACAATCAACTACTGAACCACACCTGGGTCAAGGAAGAAATTAAGAAAGAAATTAAAGTCTTCCTTGAATTTAGTGAAAATAAAGAGACAACATACTCAAACCTATGGGACACGATGAAAGCAGTGCTAAGAGGAAAGTTCATAGCACTAAGTACCCATTTAAAGAAAACAGAGAAAGCATACATTGGGGACTTAACAGCACACCTGAAAGCTCTAGAAAAAAAAGAAGCAGACTCACCTAGGAGGAGTAGAAGACTGGAAATAATCAAACTGAGGGCGGAAATCAACAAAATAGAAACACAGAAAACAGTCCAAAGAATCAATGAAACAAAAAGTTGGTTCTTGGAGAAAATCAACAAGATCGACAAACCCCTATCCAAACTAATTAAATGACAGAGAGAGAACACGCAAATAAATAAGATCAGAAATGAAAAGGGAGACATAACCACAGACACAGAGGAAATTCAGAGAATCATTAGATCTTACTACAAAAGCCTGTATGCCACAAAACTGGAAAATATCTCCTCTTTAAATACTGAGTTACCAAGCTGGACACTTCTAATCAGTGTGAGAGTATTTGTACAGAATAGGTGAGACCCTGGGTTAGAGCTACAGCACTAAAAATATGAAATTATCATGTATAATTGTTAATACATAATACATTGACTCACAGTATTAATTCAGGTATGGATGAGTAAATTCTATCTGTGACTGTTGTGATTAAAAAATCATGCAATTTGTCTTTGACTAGATTAAGAATGACTTTACCAGTTAAGATTGAATTAGAAAGTTTTATTTTCAGCATGGTATAATGAGAAAAGTATCTGTTGATGTTTAAAAATTGGATTGAATGATCCAGAGGTTCATCCTTGCAAACTGACTTGCCAATCCCCCAGTGTTCAGTCCTAAAACAACTACACATATGAGAATGAATTCTGTAGCTTCTCTTCATAAATTTATACAATAATCTAATTTATAAATCTATAATTACATAAGAATATATATATATATATATATATATATATATATATATATATATATATATATTTCATGAGTTGGGGGATTACAGAATACATTGGAGGGAAAATAGGGAATGAGATACATATATAAAATTCTCAAAGAAATTTATCTAAAAGCTATGACCGAACAAAGTAGCTGTTCAATGTTTTCTTAGTGTATTGTTTGAGGCAGTTTTATACCTCTGTATCTTGGTTTTATTCACAACAAACACAAGGAAACTCTGTATAATGTTTATGTATATTTATGCAGATAGTTTGTTTCCTAGTACCTGACTTTGGAGGTCTGAAGGAATTCAATCTAGAGCAATCAATTTTATTTCATACGAACGTAAAGTTCTTTAGTACTTCAAGAATCAGAGGTCAGAGGTCTATACGTACTGTAATGTATTTGCTTGTATTCTTTGATTTTTAACTCAAATATGAAGAAAACTTCTAATTGCTGAATGAAGTAAAAAGGAGATTTAGCCAGCATTCTGCTGTAAAGCACATCCCCTGTCCTCACAATACTGTTGAATTCCTTGAAGACAGAGAATCTTTTCAATTCCAGGGTCCAGAAGTCATTCTCTTTTTGAAATTATTCTGTAGTATTTCAGAGTAATTATTGTATGAGTGTGGATGAAGCATGACTTTAAGTATCATTTGTATTTACCACAGTGGGATGTAATTCATGGGCTTGCATCAACAGAAATGCTTCTGTTTGTGCACATGGAGGATACTGTTAGTCTCTGAAATCAGAAACCTGTGCTGCTGTAGAAGTTTACTATCATCTCATATACAGACATTTACTGTTTCTGGTATTTTGGGTAGCTTTCCACAGCAACCATTACCCGAACACAACTTAATCACATTATTCAGACACTTAGATTTAATTAACCAAGATAAGCTAGTTAGAGAAATTTATTATACTGAAGTTTATCAATTGCTAAGTAAGAAACATAATTTTAAATCTAGACTACCCATAAGAAATTACATTTGGAAGAAAGCTATAATGTAGAAAGGATAAAATAATGAAGTATGCCATTGCTCTTTCTTTCCCTGGTATTTCATTATGGCAGACTGACATAAACATTGTTGATCCACTGATTTTCACTTCCCTACAAACTGCTGTATTTTTACTTAGCATGAGTCAAAATCTAAGCAACAATTATGCCATATGTATAATATGTTCACTGAACACAGGAACTTAAGCACAAAAAGTATATAAAAGTATAAGCATTAGAGATTATTTATGATAATAAGTATCTTCAGGACTCATAATTTTATTCATGAATGTCCCATGTTCTGATATCCTCACTGGTCCTCAGTATGACACTATTATGGTAGTCAACTCCCCATGACCCAGGTAATGAACTTCGTCAATTGAATCTAGAAACTCATTGCACTAAAACCATTTGGTCAAGTTGCAAGCCTTTGAGAATGGTGAACTCTCATCTCCCATGATTTAGTGTGGTGATTCGTAGTCAGTTGCCTCATGATCCTCAGCCTGTACCTCAAAGCCCTGCTTTAGCCTCTGTTCTACCAGATCTGCATGTGGGTGCTTGTCAGATGATGGAAATCTTGGTTTCTTCACATGCTCTCTTGGTTTTGACCACTGCAGTTTAGAATGTAAGACTCTTCTTGGTTGCACACTGTGAATATATCAAACTCACTAAATTGTATCATTTACTTGGAGAAATATAAATTATATGAGGTAAATATTAATAAAGTCGTCGCTCAATGCAAAGACAAAACTTTATCTTCCTCAAATTACTATAAACTACTTTATATTTTTATCTTCTCAAAATATAGCACAAACATTTTCATCTATTGGATATATATACATGACCCAAAGCTCACTTTATTGCATTAACAATGCAATGAATTCATAATTTTATTGGTAATTCTCCATGAAAATATAATGTCTAGGATGTTATTGTTAATCAGCTTCCAGATCTCTGACTCTGAAAACATGAACTAATAAATCTCTCCATCTCTGTCATCTCTCGGCTTTCTTTCTCAAACATTGTGAATGGGTGCAGTAAACATTTGGCATGTCAGAGGTACATGATTAATTCCAATGACTGGAGCCTGGTAACTATAACAAGATGAATCTCCATTTTAATATTTTCCAAAAATGGTTATAGATTTTCACATTGGGTACTGATTAAGTTTTTTTTTTAATGTGAGGTGGAGGTAAAATGGGGTTTAAACTGTTTAATCCTCCTATTCTTCAAATACACAGCTAAATAAAATTGTGAGATTAGGACATCACACTGTGTCCCTTCTATGTATGCCAGTAGAGTGCACAAAAGCCTGAAGAAAAGCATGTGATGTGTTGCTATGGGTGCTGAGACTGTGACAACTATACTCAAACAACATTTAAGTAATTTGCCTTGTTCTCACCTTATCTCATGCTTAACTTCCATAGGTGTTGTAATAAGGCATGGCGGGGCTCCACTCTGTTGAAGGAGCTGCGGTGGGCTGCGTTCCCGCCCAGCTCCGCCCGGCTAGCTTTACCCAAAATAATTACATGGAAACTGTATTCATTTAAATACTGCTTGGCCCATTAGCTCTAGCCTCTTACTGGCTAGCTCTCACATCTAGATTAACCCATTTCTAATATTCTGTGTAGCCCACAAGGTGGCTTACCAGGGAAGATCTTAACCTGCATCTGTCTGGAGTGGGAGAATCATGGCAACTCCTGACTCAGCTTCTTTCTCCCAGCATTCTATTCAGTCTACTCTGCCTATCTAATTTTCTGTCCTCTTAAAGGGCCAAGGCAGTCTCTTTATTTAACCAATGAAATCAATACAAAACAGCAGACTCCCACATCACATAGGCGTCAAGATATACCTGTGAGCTACGTGCAAGGGGCTCTTGCATCAGGTTCCCCCAGGTATTATTCTGAATGGATCAACTTTGGTGGCCTTAAGTAGAGCCAAGTCTCATAGGAACTGACATACTTCTGTTTTATTTGCTGAAAAACAGAAAAAAAATGAATCAAAGTTGGCATGGCAGATTGATCAATTAAATAAAAAATTATCACTTTAATTTATTCCATTGAGTTGACACACCTGCACACTCTTTCTGTTACATACCATTTTATTTAATTGGGAGCAAAATATAAAAGTTAAGGTTATTTCAGAATTTTTAAAGCCATGTAAATATGTGGTTTATTAATATAAATATTTTTTCTGACATGATTTTTGTATTATATTTATATTGAAAATTAGCAAACAATAGAGATAATTAGACAGTCAAATTCGCCTTATTTATTTTCCTTTAATACATTACCGTTGTTTATGTTTCAAACAATTATTTCTTTTTCAACTCATTTCTCACCTATGTACATCTTACTCTCTCTTAAAACAAAAGCTTTGAAACAAACATATAATTATTATAATACCACAGAGTAATAAAAACACATAATATATGGTAGTAATATAAACACATACACAAACCTACTACCACAAAAATTATGAGTATATTATCAAAAATTATTTTGTTTTATAAAAATTATAAAATAAAGATCTTGGAATATAAACATATGATACAAATCACATAAAAAAGCACAACTCCACCTAAAAGTCAGTTCCCATCATAGAACACAAACTCTGAGGATGATATGAAAGTAAAGCAATCATTTAAGGACTATTGTGTGATTCCTCTTGGGGCATATAAAATATTTGCTATTGAAAAATGTTAATATTTTCAGCTTAGTAGCTGTCTTTGTTAGGATTTTTATTGCTATGAAGAGATGGCATGACCATTACAACTATTGTAAAGAGAAGCATTTAATTGAGGAGGGTTTGCTTACAGTTTCAGAGGTTTGTTCCTTTATCAACCAAATAGGGAGCATGCTACAGACAGGCAGACATGGTGCTGAAGCTGAGAATCCTGCATCTTACAGGCAATAAAATGTCAACTGACAAACCGTGTGATTACCTAAGATTAGGAAACCTCAAAATCCACCCCAGAGTGACACAGTTCCTCAAACAAGGCCATATCCACTGTAACAAAGACACACCTCCTAACAGTGCCACCCCCAATGAGATTATAGAGCCCAATTACATTCAAACTATCACAATGCTTACAAATAGAAAATATCACACAGATCCTAAGCAGAAGTTAACTGGAATTTTGTAAAAGATGTAAAAATATTCTTCATAAGCGTATGTATTCATTTTCAACAACCATAAAAAGTATTAACACTGAAGAAAAGTGTACAGGTTATGGGAGAGGGAAGAGAGAGAAGAAAGAGAGAGAGAGAGAGAGAGAGAGAGAGAGAGAGAGAGAGAGAGCAGTATGCATTTCTGTATTTTATCTGCTACCAATATCAAGTCTTAGTTACTCATTATAAAAAGTCATTATATAGCATAGCCTTTAACTTGTCCTTATTAAATACTGAATTTTTGCCTAGGACCTTGACATAGTATCTAGGTGATTTTCAGTTTGAAGATAAACTTCCCAATGTCACTCTGAAATATGGACATAGATTGAGTTTTAGACAATACCCAAGCCTGCTACAGTACAGCTAAAAGGAGAGGAGAACCAGTCAATGGCACGTATATAATCATCTCCAATATATAAAACTTTTGTATATCAAAAATAAAGAAAGAAATAAGGAAATTAGAGCTTGAGAGATGAGCAGCCACATTGGGAACCTCACAACAGCCTGTAAATTCAGCTCCAGAGGTTCCAACAATAACGTCTGGCCTCTGTAGATACCTACAGACATCAACATACACAGACGGCCACAAACACATTTAAAAATACACAATTGGTATAAGTAAGATGAAAGATGTTGGGTTTAAACTGATGAGGGAGCATATGATTTGAATTCTAGTCAGACACATATTTTTCTCTTCTTTCCCTCTTAGCTCCATGATAGCCTTTTCCTTCTTTAAGTTGAGCAGCCTGTAGCCACTCCACAGTAATGAGCCTGGACACTTTTCAGAGTCTCCTTCAAAATCCCATTTATTTCCCCCATTTTTCACTAAATACCGAGGAGGCTTTGTTTTCTGTGAGGAGAGATTGAAGAGAAGACATGGACTAACCCACAGAGTTTCAAGAACATCTTTTCCTGTTGAAGAGAAAGTATTAAGAATTCATTCATGGGTGCTTTTTATTGTTTTGATATTATATTATTTCTGGGATAAAATATAAACATTTTGCTCCATTTATTTATTATATGAATTTATCTGCTGGGAATACCAGGAATTTAACATTTTTAACTTTCTTCCTAAGAGATATACAGTAATTCTGAATCATTATGCCACATGTATTAGTGAATGTCTGCTAACATGCAAATTTTCTGCATAATTAGAAGAAACAATAATGGATGTTTATGTCGTAAGTGACTAAATAAACTAGGTTAGTACTATTGGTACAAGAAGTTAGACAAGTTATCACCTGATTTTTTGTGGTGGAAACAGATGAAGAAGAACCCAGTGGTACACACAATGTTAAGGAAATAGCAGTTTCCAAACACAACATGGCAGATGCACATGTAAACACCCAGAATCTATTATATCATGCACAAGACCTTCACAGGTTCAAACTGGACAAAATTCCAGCACACACGAGGAGAAGTGGACACAGTACTCCAACTCCAGACAAGAAGTGATTCACAAACCAGCTGCCAGGGAAATCATTGTCTTCTGTGGCTTGACACTGGCTATATCAACAACAAAATAGGGCAAGGTCCTTGCGAGGTAATAATCAGCCAACACAAATCAGGTCCTACAGGTTCTAGTGGCTTTCTTCCTTGTTTTAATTTTTAAGAGAGAGAAGGAACATGAAGGGAAAAGTTGGTGGGTGGGAAGAAATATGAAAAAAATACTGCATGAATTTCTAAAAAAATATAAACTTTGGTAATTAGTTAAGCTTTCTTACAACTCACAGATTGTGTCAGATGTGCAGAGATTAGCAGCAATGCAGGTTATTTAAATCCAGTTTGCGCATCTCTAGCTACTGAGGTAATAGTGTTTTGAGTTGAGCAGTTACTATTGATGCCTCTATGTCCAGCAGCCAGTGTTGAAAAGACTTTTTCCTCCCTTGCCATGATATATCACTGATACAGATTTGAGAAGATGAGATTGAAGCTAGTTCACAATTAGGTAAATCATGCTCTATTTTGAAAGTGTCAATCTTGTTTTTTGATTATTATTGTTTTATTACTTAAAAAAATACCAATAAAAAATTCCAAACCTCCCCTCCTCCCAGCTCCCTTCACACACCCTCCTACTCCTCCCCCTCCAATCCTAAGACAGGGCAAGGCACCCTGCCCTATGGAAAGTCCAAGGCCCTCCCTACTACATTTAGTTTAAGCAAGGTATACATCCAAAGAGAATAGGATCCCAAAAAGCCAGTACATGCAGTAGAGAAAAATCCCAGTGCCACTGTCAGTGGCCCCTCAGTCTGCCCCAACTGTCAACCACATTCAGAGGGACTAGTTTGATCCCATTCACGTTCACTCCCAGTCCAGTTGGAGTTGGTAAGCTCCCATTAGCTCAGGCAAACTGTCACAGTGGGTGAACCCCTCCTGGTCTTGACCTCCTTGCTCACACTCTCACTCCTTCCACTCTTAACTGGATCTTGGGAATTCAGTACAGTGATCCAATGTGGGTCATTGCCTCTGTTCCCATCTGTTGTTGGATGAAGTTTCTATGGTGATGTTTAAGATAATTATCAGTCTGACTATAGGGCAAGGCCAGTTCAGACACCATCTCCTCTATTGCTTAGGTCATCCCTGTGGATTCCTGGGCATTTCTCTAGTGCCAGGTTTCTTGCTAACTCCATAATGGCTTCCTCAATTAAGATATATCTTTCCTTGCTCTCATATCTGTTCTTCCTTCATCTTGACTATCCTATTCCCTCAAGTTCTCCTCAACCCTCCCCTTCTCCCCTTTCTTCTACTACCCGCCCCCATTCTCCCAATTTTGTCAGTTGATCTTGTCTGTTTCCAATTCTCAGGTGGGTCTATATATGTTTTTCTTTGGGTTCATCTTATTACTTAGCTTCTCTAGGATCATGAACTATAGGCTCAGTGTCCTTTGTTTATGGCTAGTATCCACTTATGAGTGAGTACACAGCATATTCATTTTTTAGGGTCTGGGTTACCTCACTGAGGATAGTGTTTTTTAATTTCATCCATTTGCATGAAAAATTCAAGATGTAATTGTTTTTTACCAATGAGTAGTACTCTAATGAGTAAATGTGCCTCATTTTTTAAAATCCATTGTTCAGCTGAGGGACATCTAGGTTGTTTCCATGTTCTGGCTATTACAAATAATGCTGCTATGAACATAGATGAACAAATGCTTTTTTAGTATGATTGAGTATCTTTTGGTTATATTCCCAAGAGTGGTATTGCTGGATCCTGAGGTAGGTTGATTCCCAACTTTCTGAGGAACCGCCATACTGATTTCCAAAGTGGTTGCACAAGTTTGCATTCCCACCAGCAATGGATGAGTGTTCCCCTTAACTAAATCTTCTAGTTTGCAAAAACATGTTTTCTTCAATAAAATATAAGGAAAGATTGTTGCAAGGCATAATGCAAATAATTTTTGATTAATCCAGTTATGGCCATTGTTTTCTTTAATCAATATGAAATAAAATTTAAGATCGTATGTAGTAGTGCAGTGCATGACTGCATTACTGAATGACTTATCTATTAAGATTAAGGCAAAGATCAGAATGAAGAAACTTAAATTTTTCTTAAAAGTTCTTGTACATAACACACACTACTGTAAACTGTACTGAAAATAGAAAACATAAATTCCTTCAAGGAAATAGCCTTAAGAATGGGCTCTAGTTCTAAGATAAATAAATCTCTGCTGCTTTGGAATAGGAACTTGCCACAGAGTGACTGATTTCCTCCTGAGGACTGAGTCTTAAATACAGATATGCACTGAGTGTGCTCAGTTATCCCCTTTCCATCTTTTTTCTTAGAATCTTCTGCTGTTTGTGGGTTTCTATTTGACACCACTGCTAGCTGTATCATATTTCTCTTTTTGCTAAACTTATACCATCTCCTTTACAGTAGGTTCCCAAATTTAAGATTTCTTTTTCTAGTCCCATTTTAGAGATTTTTAAAGCCTAATCATGATTTGATATAGCCAACATAAAATATTATTTATAGATGCTAAGTAACAAGGCATGTTCTAATTCAACAGAATTGTCTAGCAATCATTAATTATATATCCACTTGAATCTGCCAGTCATGTGTTCTGGGACGTTCAGAGATCTAAAGACATGTGTTTTCTCAGATCTGAAAGTCATATTCTGAAGGGACTGTTTTTGAAGCTATTTATCTCCAAGTTGTATTTTCAACATAAATTTTAAACTAAAAGTAGCAAAAAAATAGTTTTTATAAGCATTTCAAATACTGGGTTAAGAAAGATACCTCAGCCGGGCGGTGGTGGCGCACGCCTTTAATCCCAGCACTCGGGAGGCAAAGGCAGGCGGATCTCTGTGAGTTCGAGACCAGCCTGGTCTACAGAGCTAGTTCCAGGACAGGCTCCAAGGCCACAGAGAAACCCTGTCTCGAAAAACCAAAAAAAAAAAAAAGAAAAGAAAAAGAAAAAAAAAGATAGATACCTCAGCAGTTAAGGCCATGTGTTTCTTTTGTGGAGGACCCATGTTGGACAGCTTACTGCCATCTGTAATTCCAGCTCCATGGGATTCAATGTACTTTTCTGGCCACTGGTGGCATCTGTACTCATTCACAAACCCACACATAGGCACACACAGGCACATAATTAAATCCACAAAAAAAATTTTAAAAATCATGATTAAGTACTAAATGAAATACATACATATCTGAGGCTTTGTCCTTCAAATTATCAATATTTATGCTTTATAAATGAAATTATTGTCTTCTTAAAAATTATAAATAATTTGAATCACTAGGCAGCTTTTATTTCATTATAGAGAACAAAAATAATAATGTGTAGAACACAAAGTGTTTTGTAAAATAAAAATTCTTTCTGTTAAACTTGTATTCATGATTATTTGGAGTGTTGGTTTTTTAATGTACTCGGCACATTTTAAATTCTGTAGCTTTTAAAAATCAACAGTGTAGTTTAAATCTTGATTGATTATTCACTACTATAGCAAAATTTAATGTTGATCTACTTTTGCTAAAATGAGTCAAATAGGCATTTAGGAATCATAACTAACTAAACATCTGTAACTCATGTTACACAGGAATATCACATAATTAACAGAACTGTAGTTATCAAGACCGAGCTACACTAAGAAGTAAAGCTAGTTCACAGCGTGCACATGTGAACACATACACACACATACACATAAAAAAAATGGGAATTGTATAAGGAAGACATTAAAAACCAAATATTTTGTTGTGTTTACACAGAATATTTGGGCCATTTTTTAAAGGTTCCCATGTACATTTAAAAGATTAGATGATTCCTCAGACATTTCGATAATATTATATATGTGGCTCTGAAGTCAAGTTCGAAGAACTGACAGTTATTAGGAAACATTTTAGAAATGGAGATCATTGGGAATAGACTATCTAGAATGCAGGAATAAAGGCATTTGGAAGGTTCAGAGGGAGGAGAAGGAGGGAAAACAGCATATATACTTCAGTACCAGAAAGGGGGTATGTGTTGGAAAAGGCACAGTCAATCCTGAAGCCTTATTATAGTGATGGGGAGAATTTAGCTATAAGTATGCCTTAGAAATATTAACACCTACAATGTTAGGAGACTGTTATATATCAATATAGTCTTTGCTTATATCTTGTCAGGAAACCTATGTCCTGAAAATGGAGCTGTTTGGGAACAGTACAGTTAGAATTTTCTAACCTATTATCTTTGTTTAGGGCAAGAACCAGGCACTAAAGATTCAATAGGTGATTTCAACAAATGTATGCAAATTACATGATGATAGAAATTGTGTTTCGGAGATTTTTCTCATTAAGAGAAGGGCCAACAATCAGCAAATGCAAAACACTTCATGTCTTTGAGTTGATGTATGATTTTCTACTGCCACTTCAGGTGTTCTGTGAGCCACTGATAACACTGTCTCCTATGTGATTAGCTGTTTGTCATTCTGGTTTAAAGCCACTAGGAAGGATGTTTGTTTAATATTTAATTAGACTTTAAGAGCTGGGTTCTGTAATGATAATGTTGGCATAGTACAGCTTCTAGACTAAATCAGATACCACCGTGAGACCTAAAGGTAATCTTCACACTAGCATGGCGATCTGTTTTGATATTCTTTGGAATTTTGCCTGCTATATTTAACAATGTTTCGTACCTGTGTTACTTCTGTTCCCCATTTCTTTCAGTATTTTTTGGAGGAGATAGTACATAATGTGGAAAGTATTAATAAACAGGGTCTGTCCCCGCCTAGCCACACTTTCCTGTTCACCTGGCAGTTTTGTAGCAGATTTGCTCACTGACATAATATAGTGCAATTCTACTTTTCACATGACTTGGAGTTTAATACTGATTCCAAAGAGCAGATTTTAGATGAACTGGCACTAGAGGTAGTTGTGTGTTGGTATCATTTACTTGGCAGTTCCTGAAGTGCAGATTTTGGTAACTCGGATAAAGGGGGAGCTACGGAGGCTATGGATGCTCTCATAAATTTACCACAAAGTCTGAATATCTGAAATAGGACAGAGCGACTGCTCCACTGGGAAGAGAAATGCCAGTACCTCTGTAAATCTTTACTGCCTGAGCCTTCACAGCCTATTTTTCACTCTGTGCCTTTCTATAACAATTTTAGCCCTGAAGAAATATCCGCAGGGCTAAAAAGCTATTAAAACTCTCTATGTGCAGTAGTATGCTGCTCTGGACTCTCTAAGGAGCTGTGGAGAAAGAGAAGGCTGGCCTTACCCCTGCATTCTTAAATCTAATGATAGCCAGAGGCAAATGAAAAGGATTATGTATTTAAGACAGGCAAGCAGATACTAATAAAGACACTTTCATTCATAGATTAGATGGAGTGAAAAGTTTTCCATCAGGTTAGACAGACAGCTTCTATCTTCATAAGAATAGGACATATGGTGACCCTACACCTACTAAGAACTACTATTGTAGTCTCTGCTTAGTTGATGATTCATTCATGTTATTTCCTTAGATCCTTGTCATTCTCCCTTGAGATAGCCTAATTATCACGTGTAAAAGAAGAAAGTAATATTTGTTAAGTTGGGAGCATAGCCCCCAGGCCCTCACATCCATCCCAGCCCCAGGCCTGGGAGTTGTATTAGTCTGGACTCCAAATCCTAGCATGCCAGGGAGGGGTCAGGACCACTCCCACAGGGTATTTAAGTGAGCTTCTAGAGAAGAAACACATGGTAGTCATATTAGAGGCCTCCTGGTTCTCCCTTGGGGCCACTCGAGAGCACAGGAATCCCATTAAACCTGAATATTTCTTAATTTGGCTTGTTGGGATTTGGCTTGATTGGGATTTTTGCATTGCCAGAGAGCTCATGTTAGGAAAAATTCCTAACAATATTTGAGGAACATTTTTGCTTTATGAAGGTCACTTGGCTACTTTCTTGAACCTATGCTGTCCCTTTGCCTTTCTATAATATTTTGACAGTGTATATCACTTACACTCAATACGTTAGAAGTAAGCATTATGGAATTCCATGACACATATGCATAAAATTATGGAATAACTAAAGGACTGCAAAGTTGTGCTGCTGGTTTTATGGGAGCCAGCCCAGGATGGACAATAAGGACTTAAAGTTTCTTAACCTGGCCCTGTCACTGTCATCTTGGAACATTGTTAATGTTAACTGTAGCATTTGTTACATCACAATGTTAATATTTACTACATTACATATCCCATGATATACACATTCATGATATATCTAGCCTTTCTACTGAATTTTCCATAAGAACTATGATTCTTACATTCCAGTGGTGATACCACAATATCAAACACTGGAAATCTTAGTGATGTATGCTGTTAAAATAAACATAAGACAGTCTTAACTGAATCTCTTTAATGCATGGCATCAACAGTAAAGTTAATTATGATATCAGCAATTCTTGATTGACTTTCTGCAAGCAACGGATGGCAATCATACCAAAACTGTGTTTGCTGAATAGATTTAGATCAATGGTAATTAAAGCTAGATTGAAAAAAAAAAACCTTAATCTTTTTTTTCATCATTTTCTTTCTTGGGTATATTGGCTCAACAAAGAACTAATTTGTAAATGCTGTTAGGGCAGAAATCATCTGGCCATTACATTTCTTGGGACAGTAGCAGGATTGATTGAGTAATCAGACGGCCACTGTGTGAAAGCACAGGTATAAAGTCTTTTCTAAATCAAAACTGTGCTCTGAGCATTGAAGTATTAATATTCATTGCTTGCCAGTTCTTCCAAGTACAACTTTGCAGTAAGTCTTGTGTTGAGGAATGCTCATGGTTCATTGAGTCACAGTCAGCCTCTACATGTGAGCTCCACAGGGAACACAGTATCATGGAGCTCATATGTTCATGGGAGTAGACAGAAATAAAAATTATCATTAAAAATCTCTAAGTAAAGACTCAATCAAGGGATTGCTCACAAATAATGTGGGAAGGCAAGAAGCCTTCCTGGAAAGGCTACCAATGGAGGCTTTTTAGAGAAGACAAGGAGTCTGATGAGCAAGTCATATTGATATCAGAAAGCAGACTTTAAGGGTGCAGATAGATCATTTCAAAGGCTTGACCTGTAAGCATCCATGATTTGCTAAAAAAAAAGGATGAAAGGAAGGAAGCAAGGAAAGAAGGAGGGAAGGAAGAAAGGAAGGAAGGAGCCCTAGCTTGAATTACTACAAAACTTACCTTGAAGGGGCTGGAGAGATGGCTCAGAGGTTAAGAGCATTGCCTGCTCTTCCAAAGGTCCTGAGTTCAATCTCCAGCAACCACATGGTGGCTCATAACCATCTGTAATGAGATCTGGTGCCCTCTTCTTGCCTGCCGGTATGCACACAGACAGAATATTGTATACATAATAAATAAATAAATAAAATAATATATTAAAAACCTACCTTGATGCTATTTACTAAGGGAAAAGATATGGAGTAACAAGTGTGTATGTAAGCTTGTACTCTGAATTTTTTTTTGTTTGTTTGAGCTGCTTCTACTGGTCTTTGTTAGTCTTCCCTAAAGTGATAAAACATCAAAGCAGCAAACAGAGAAATGGCTTATCTGTGCTCACAGTTCCAGAGGGATATCGTACATGGTAGGGAAGACATGGCCTCGGTCAGGGAACTTATGGTAGTAGGCAGCCGGTCACAGTTCATCCACTCTCAAGAAACAAATAGTGGTGATATATGCTTCACTCACTTTCTCCTTTTTAAATTATCCAGGTTCCAAGTCCAAAGGATGGCACTACTCGTGGTGGGCTAATCTTCAGACTTTAATTAGCCTGATAGTCCTACACTGGCATACCTTAGAGGCCATCTTCCAGGTTTTTCCAGACCTTAAGTTAAAAACTGAGATTAAGCACTACAAGCTTCAAATAAAAATTTCAAAATTCAACATAAATCTAGAGATCAGGACGGTGGCTCTGGTCATGAACATATTGGGAATAAACAAATTTTTGATGCTTTTTAAAGCAACAAAACAGATAGCAGCTTAGAACTAAACCTAAATAAACAAGTCTAAGGTTACAACCTTGAACTATTCTTCTGTTCAAACCTGAAAATAAAATAGAGTGAGTGAAGGTGATAAAAATAAGAAGAAATAGAGGAGTGGATTGGGGGCAGGCAGAGCAGAGATTGGGAGAAGAAATGGGAGTAGAGGAGGGAGGGGAAACTTCCATAGGGATGTAAAATAAATAAATAAATTTAATTAATAAAAATTAACAAGAAGGAACCTCAGGTAACTGAAAAGATCATTGTGTCATAGAGGCCAAGTGAAGAATGTATTTTGAAAGGAGAAATTGATTTCTACAATGTGTCACAGTAAAAACCTGACGATGTAGCTTTAAATTTAACAGTGTGGAGTCATTACTGAGCAAGACAAAAGGAGTCTTATAAATCAAAGAAGTATTTAGAGCTGAGTGATCAAGTGAGGCGAAAGGGAAAAATTTGAGAAAGTAGTCGATAAACAGATTTGGAGGAGTAGAAAATCAATGAAACAAAGTGGCTACTGGGGGATGGTTTACCTTAGAAACAAATCATATTTGTGTTCAGATGGGAAGAATGAAGTAGACAGGAAAATGGTGGTGAAGTAAAGGAAACAAAAAGTCTGCTGGAGGATACAGGTATGAACGGTAAAGATTCTTAATTGATATGGAGAGAACTGTAATAAGAGTTGAGCTCACATTGAGAATGAGAGGAATTATCAGTCTTTAATTGAGGAAAGACATGCTGGTATCACAGTTAAAGTTCACTGGGTACAGAGAATGATGAGAATATAGAAACCGATCTTCTGGTCCTTAGGAAGAGGTAAGTTATCATCTGAGACAAGGATGGAGAGGAAACATCAGAGGAATTGGGAATGTAACCTGTACAGTTAAATTATGAGCTCCACTCGCAGCAAGTGGTCTTCATTTAAATGGAGACCTGTTAGTATAGTTGTCTCTTATTTTTCCAGTTTGTTTAGGGAGGATTTTTCTGAGTAGCATCACGATTTATGAACTAAGTTTAGGATTTTTCTAGTCAGGAAAGGTTATGGGAATGTAAAGAACATGAGAATGACTAAAGGGTGATAATTGTGGGCATGGAATTTAAGTTATATAGTTTAGAAATTTAAGTTTGACTTCTCTTAGCTCTTTGGTAAGGGAAGTCAAACAGGGAATAGAAAAATGATGGTTATTCAGTAATTACATATACCATTTAAGTTGGAGAATTTTGAAATAATATATTTGAAGTAATGAGCTAAAAAGGTAGGATGAATTAGTCAATGAGTAAAATGTTTGATCTTATGATCAAATGTTTAATGTAGTCACTGGTAATGACTAAGCTATAATGAAACTCTAGGGAGATTGGCCATGAATGAACAATGAAGATTGATCAAGTGATTTACAAGCCATTGTGTTGGAACACCTCCAGTAATATCCTGGAAAATTATTTGTGTTTATACTTAAGTCATCAAGGATTATTCAGGGGTATTGGAGAGAGTGAACGGTAAGTTAAGGGTGTGAATATTGCAGAAATGAAAGGAATAGGAACAAGGGTGAATTGGCTATAATTACATAAACATTGATGAAATGTTTTATTTCACACAAATTTTCAAAATGAAGTGTTTTTAAAATGATAGACATAACATTATCTAGAAACATCCATGAGTAGTCTAAGTGACTCCTAAAACCCAGTCCTATAATACAAGGGCTACAGGGAACATCAGTATTATACACAGAAGTAGGGATTGACATTTTGTTTAATTCATGGCTTCAAGCACTTCAGAAAATTAACTGTTTTTCATAAGAAAGCAGTAGAATCAGAGATAGATGTCAGGAAATTTGACAAGCCAATTTTACTTCAAACATTAAAGCCTGAGAATAAAGAAGGGACCCAAAATTCAAATCCAGAGAAGTTATAAAATCTAAAAAAACATGACATGGATGGACTGTTGATGAAAAACCAAGAGGAAACTCCATTAAATGAATGGATTCCAAGAGGAGAGATTCTGAATCGTCCTTAAACACAGTAAAGATCAAATGTCTTAGTTTGACCACTTATAGACAAGATAATTGAAGCACAAGAAATAAAATAATATGCTAAAGCTTCATAAGAGTATCTTTTTATTTTTATTTTTTTAAAGTAAACAAACTCTCTCTTTTCATTTTATATACCTATCCCAGCTCCTACTCCATCTCCTCCAATTTCCCCCTCCTTCCCCCATCCCACATCCTCTCCTCAGATTGGGTAAGGCACATTGCTTTGAGAATGATCCAACGCCCTCCCTACAATATCTAGGTTGAGCAAGGTATTCATCCAAAGATAATAGGTTCCCAAAATGTCAGTACAAGCAGTAGGGATAAAGGCTGGTGCCACTACCAGTGGCCTGTCAGTCTCCTCCAATCATACAACTCTTACCCACATTCATATGGTCTAGTTTGGTCCTATGCTGGTTCCTTCCCTGTCTGACTGGAGTTGATGAGCTCCCATTAGCTCAGGTAGACTGTTTCAGTGGGTGTGCCCATCATGGTCCTGACCTCTTTGCTCATATTTTCAGTCCTCCCAATCTTCGACTGGACTTTGGGAACTACAGATTGCTTTCTGTTTCCATAAGTTGCTGGATGAAGGTTTTATGCTGACATTTAAGGTATTCATTAATCTGATTATAGGGCAAGGCCATTTCTGGCACTCTTTCTTCTATTCGTGAGGTCTTAGCTGGGGTCAGCCTTGTGGATTCCTGGGAATTTCTCTAGTGACAGATTTTTTGCTAGCCCCATAATGGCTTCCTCAATCAAAATATCTCTTCCCTTGCTCTCATCTGTCCTTCTTCCATCTCAACTATCCTATTCCCTCAAGTTCTCCTCCACCCTTCTCCCCTCCCCTTTCCCTTCTTCTTTCCTTTCTCCCCCCACCTCCATGTTTTCAATTTTCTCAGGAGAGCTTGTCTATTTCTCCTTCAAAGAAGGCTTTCTATATATTTTCTTAGGTGGGAGAAGTAGCCTTAAATGCATGGGCATAGGAGACCATTTCATAAATATAATCCCAGTAGCACAGACACTGAGAGAAACAATTAATAGATGAGACCCCCTGAAACTGAGAAGCTTCCATAAAGCAAAGGACACTGTCAATAAGACATAAAGGTAGCCTACTGAATGGGAAAAGATCTTCACCAACCCCATATCAGACAGAGGACTGATCTCCAAAATATATAAAGAACTCAAGAAATTAGATATCAAAATTTCAAATAATCCAGTTAAAAATGGGGTACTGATCTAAACAGAGAATTCTAAGCAGAATAATCTCAAATAACCGAAAGACACTTATGGAAATGTTCAACTTCCTTAGCCATCAGGGAAATGCAAATCAAAATGATTCTGAGATACCTCCTTACACTAAGTCAGAATGGCTAAGGTCTAAAACACCAATGATTGCTTAAGCTGTACAGGATGTAGAGTAAGAGGAACACTCCTCCATTGATGGTAGAAATGCAAACTTGTACCACTCTGGAAATCAGTATGGTGTTTCTCAAAAATTGGGAATCAACCTACCTCAGGACCTAACAATATATTACTCTCAGACATACCCAAAGGATGCTCAATGATACTATGAGGACATTTGTTCAACTATGTTCATAGAAGCATCATTTGTAATGACCAGAACTTGGAAACAACCTAGATGCCCCTCAAATAAAGAACAGATAAAGAAAATGTGGTGCATTTACACAATGGAGTACTACTTGGTGGTAAAAAAAAAATGACATCTTGAAATTTGCATGCAAATGAATGGAACTAGAAAAAAAACCATCCTGAGTGAGGTAACCCAGACCCAGAAATATGAACATGGTATATACTCACTCATAAGTAGATATTAGCTGTAAAGCAAAGGATAATGAGCCTATAGTCCATGACCCTAGAGAAGCTAAGTAATAAGGTGAACCCTAAGAGTTTATCTCGAGGAGTGGGAAGCGAAAAGTTGCATTCTGATATCCAGACTGTTCTGTATAGTTCAGACTAAGCAACAGACCCACTGAAGGCTGTCATTGATCTCATTACCTCAATTGTTATTGTTAAAGACAATTTGATGGTAATAATCTCTAGCTTGTTTAGGGCGGGGAATTAATTTTTGCTCTTCTCTACACAATATGTGCTAAATATAAATTTAAAGTCAAATGGCATGAACAAATAACAATATGAAAGTATTTTCATAGAGAAATGTTTAGACAAGGATTTTATTGGAAATCGATTCTTCTCTCATACAATGCAATTCCAATCACAACTTCCTTCCTTCTCTCCTCCCACTCCCACCCACTTCCTCTTTTCCCCAGACCACTCACCTTATTTTCCTCTTCAGAAAAGAGCAGGCCTCCAAGAGAGTTCTGTCATTAGGACAAAACAAGATACAATAAAGATGAAGGAGAAGCCCTTCAATTGATGCTGGAAAAGGAAATGTTAATTTTCCCAATAGAAAAAAAAGACTCCAAAGAGCAGGAAAGATTCAAGAGACACTCCACTCCCACTGTTAGGAGTTCCACACACAAAAACACCAAGCTAACAACCATATCATATTTGCAGAGAATGTGGTTCAGACTGATGCAGGCCCCATGCTTGTCTTTTCAGTTTCCTGTGATCCCATGTGAGCCCTGCTTAGTTGATTCAATGAACCAAGTTCTCCTGACATCCTCTGCCCTCTGACTCCTACAATCTTTTCTCCCCCTATTCCGTGGAGTTCCCCTAATGGAGGGAACCAATGGAGACCTCTAATTTAGACTCTATCTCTCTATATAATGTCTGTCTACGGATCAGTATTTGTTCCCATCTACTGTAGGAGGAAGCTTCTCTGATAATGACTGGACAAGTCATGGACCTATGAGTACAACAAACTATCATTTATTTATTTTTTTTTGTCAGTCATGTTGGTTGTACCTTAGGTCTGTGTTCTATCCAGTCTCTGATTCCTAGACATTAAGACTGTGTAGTGCTTGGGCTCCCTCTTGTGCAGGTATCAAGTTAAACCACACATTGATGGGCCATTCCCACAAATTCTGCTCCAGCATATCTAGAAGACAGTAGAGATTGTAGGTTAAGTGTTTTGTGACTAGATGGGTGCTAAGGTTTTATTCCGTAGCATGCAGAGTGCCTTCTGGCAACAAAGGTATTAGAACATACGGATAAAGGCTGCATGCAGGCACTAGCTCGTCTTCTCCATACTCAATGGACTGTGTGGATGTTGTTCTCTGCAGTGGGGCCCCATTCTCAGTTTACAGAGAATTGCCTTCTGTCCTTCCATCAGCCTCAGTTGTCTAGATCTCCATGGGATCCCTAGATCAACAGCTCAACTGAATGCAACCTAGTCCCACCACTGGAAGCCTTGCCTGGCTACAAAAAAATACTCAGTTCAGACTCAGTATGTATCCTCCATCACTAGGTGACCTCACTATAGCCGCTCTCATAGATTCCAGGAAGTTTCCACAGCACTAGGTTTCCACACTACTGCTCTGCTCCTGTTCCCCCCAATTCCTGCTGTCTCTCCCTTCACTCTCTCCCCCTGTCCCTCCCCTACCTGGTCTCTCCTGCCCCTGCCTCTACCCAGCTCCAGTGTACCCACACTGACATGTTTTATGATTGGTTCAGAACATCATTAGTATGTAACAAGACAGTAAAATTCAAGTTCTCATCAATGTTGCTCAGAGAATATGAGGGAGTCACCTCCAGAGCTAACTTGATTTTCCTATTTTCACTTGCAAGGGGTCATGTTTACTGCATGGCTGAACAGTGATGGCATAGTGAAGAATCATGGATGAGTCCCGAGGGCAGCAAGGACATTGTGCATTAATTCTGTCTAAGTGATGGGTCGGGCACTCGCTAAGCATGCCCGCTGGCAATGCAAGCAATAGAAGCTTTAGCTCAGAGATACAGAAATGTTTGAGCAGCCTCAATCTTCCAGAGGAGGCCTGTTCAGAAGGGAACACTCTGTTTTATTGTGTCCGTGAGACATTGCTAAGACTCTGAAACAAAGATTTGTGTTTATATGTTAAAAGTTCCCTAACACATTACCTACCCATTCTGGCCAGATATACTCTGCACCACAGGCTTTGGAAGACTGCAAAGCAACCACCACAACAGTTAATTGTGGGAAAATGTGTTCAGCCTTACTTCTGGTTCAGCAGTGTTAGGTGGAGCTCTGGGTAGTTGCTGCTAGAGCAACATACAGCACTTGCCGTCTGCCTAGCACCTCTGCTGAACTAGTTCATCAAGGAGCTGGAAGGTACAGCTGTCCCAAGAAGGTGGTAAAAATGATCCATTGCTGTTCTGAGTGGGGGGCAGGCGTAGGGGTGTGTCAGCTTGCATTAATGCAACTAAAAGATTCCAAGTTGTCCTAATTGCATAGGTTTAGTCATTGAAACTGCTAAAACACTTAGTGATGAAACTATCCAGGCACTGCATAATAAATATGCATGCATATTCATGTACACATGCATTCGTGTGTGTAGGAGCATGTGTATGTGCACATGTGCTATCATTTTTAGTCTCCTAGAGACAGGCAAGGATGTTTATGTCTTTGCTTTAATGATCATTGTGCTATTGGTTGTATGTATGCTTATTATAAATTTATATGGCTTTATTTTAACTATTGGGTATATAAACATGATTGTGACTCAACTTTACCCCCTTATAACCTAAAGCAGATGTTTAGACAATTAAGCACACCACATTGTCATCAGCACTTAAAGATGGATGTTACATTGCAGTCATACAGAGGGAGAGCACCAGGCCTCTAGCCTTGGAGGAAGGTGTCTTCTCACAGGTAACTAAATCTTGAAGGATGACAAAGTTATACTCACAGGAAAGAGCATTACTTTGAATCTGGGCTCCAGCATCCTTTACAATTCTTAATAACTCTCTCCCACTGTTTCATTTTCTGTGATCACAGAAGGAAAATGAGGAAGTGGAAAAAATAATTTTAGAATAATCCAGTGTATTGAGGAAGATGATCTACATTCTATGATACTTCATGAGGAATGAAGCCTTGAGTAGGTTGAGTTCATGTCTGAGGCTGGGCATGCTTTGATGTCATTGGCTCCCAGCAGCTTGACTCATGCTTTTTCATGCTTTATCATTAAAGTGATCATTAGCTGACTTTTAGTCAGACTGAAAAATTCATCTTGACGTAAAAGAGAAAATATTTACTCCAGAAGATACCCATTAAGCCTATTTTGTGTGTCAAGAACTCAAAGTTCCTTAATATGTTCTCAGGTCAGTTTTGTTCGCGGGTGTCTTGTGTTTTGGCACATGCTATGATGAGAACTATTGGCTGTTTTTGTTCATAACTTTCTTTTAAAATTGTTTTTGAGATTTGTTCTATTCAGGGCAGTGGTGGCACAGACATTTAGCCTCAGCACTTGTCAGAGGCAGGTAGCTCTCTGAGTTAGAAGCCAGCCTGGTCCGGAATGATCAGCACTACAGGGACATCTTCTCTCAATAAACACAAGAAAAATAAAGAAATGGTTTTATTTTTAATTCCATGCACATATAACTGTGTATCTGTGTGTATGCATTTTCACCTGAGCACAAATACACTCAGATGTCGGAAGAGGGTGGCAGATTACCTGGATAAGGAGCTACAGGTAGATGTGTGTGTGTGTGTGTATGTGTGTGTGTAGGCACTCAGATGCCAGAAGGGGGTGAAAGATCACCTGAATATTGAGCTACAGCCTGAGGTGCTGGGGATTGGACTTGCGTCTTCTACAAGAGCAGTAGGAGATCCTAATTGCTGGGCATCTCTCTAGCCACTATTAACTTTATTTGTCTGTATACTGGAGCAAAGGAGCAGTAGAGGATGGGGGACCAAGGCAATATGCTTTTCCATCCAGATAAGAAAGAACACGTTTTCCTCCAGTGCAACAGTCAAGCGCTCCTACTGCCCCTTATAAAAGACGTGATTTCCCTGAGCTCCGAGTTTCTTTCTTTTTATGTTGACTACCATACATGAAAACATCACCCAGGCCTCCTTCCTGTACCTTGTGTAAAGGCAGATTTAAGAAGCAAATGCAAACCCTTTGGTTACTGGTGTTTTTATGAAATAGTAAGGCCTTTCACTCTAACTGCAAGTCTCGTGTGTTCTGCTAGCACCCGTGACACTCTGAGGGTTCACGGCAGCAGCAGAATCACAGAAGCTCTCAGATCTTTCCTGATTTTGACATAATATCCTTTTAAATACCTTTCTTTCCTTTTGTGATCTCTTTCTTGTAATAAACATTAGCACACAAATTATTAACTCTAAAGATATTCATACTTAGAATTATATTTATTTTTCTTTGTATCTGTGGTACTTGTGATAGTTTTGACGTCATGATAACAAGTATAGTAGCTTTGACTCAAGAAGCAATTTCCTAGAGATTTCTTTTTAATCAAAATATCAGAGCTCCAGCAGGCCATCTAATGTGATTATGACAAGCGTGAGTGAGGTTAGTTCTTCCACTTTGTACATAGCAGGTATATTTATATATATATTCTAAGCATTACAGACCTAGCTAAAGTTTGGGGAACTAATTAAATGAAGGCAAGAATGAATGACTACGACAATGCAAACCTAGCATGCTGAACGTCCCTGCTAGATTTGTCATTATAGTGATCCTTGGCCACTAGAGAACTGAGGAGAAATGGCATTCATGATTTGACTTCTTTCCCTTTTGATAACTTAAAATATGAAAATAGCTGAGTAGATTCAGCCATTCTGATGTCTCACTTTAAAATTTTCTGCATATTAAATACTTAACATACTCTTGCTATAGTTTAAATATCAACATCAAAGTCCATGTCCAAGTCAGGGAAGATAGCTCAGTGGGTAGAAGTACTCGTTGGACAAGGATAGAGACCTCATTTTAGACACCCAGAACATAGGTAAATCCTGATGCAGTGGAACACAACACCTGCTGGCCCAGTAGTCAAAATGTGAGGCAAAGGCGGGGCCTATCAGAATTCGTGGAAGTCATGGGCTAGCTAGCTTGTCATATGCAGCAGTGAATAAGAGTCTCTGTCTCTAAAAAGGTTGGTAAAAAATGACTGGCATCAGAGGTTGTCCTCTGACTTCCAAACAGGATGGCACAATACATATGTGCACACACACACTCACAAACATGCACATACACCAGCTGCCATGTCCATTGCTAGTCTCCAGTTTGGAAAGAGGCACATATCCCCCCCCCCCGCCCCGCCATGATGTTTTCTTATAGTCATATCCATTCCCAGTGAAAACTCCCCCCCTTGAATCAAAACGCTCCTCATTCTCGGCGAGCAGACCAGTGGCAGAAATTTTGTAGCAATACCTCATTAAAAAGGAAGAGGTAAATGCTCTGCAGAATCATTTGATGTAGAATACAAATGGGATGCATACTTGTACTACAGTTACTGGTAGAAAAAAAAATAACCATTTTATGTCATCCATCACCTCCAATAAGATGATTATCAAAGAAGCAACACTGGAAAAGGAACAGTACAGTCTACATCAGTGTGTAGTCATGATCTCTACAGAGGTCTGCTTTGCCTTCTGTTTGTATTGGTGTTTGGATGAGAGAAACCACTTCTGCCCCACTGCTTTACAGTGATGGACAAGCCAGGGACAGAGATATTCAGATCCTGGTGGTGGAGGACAGTCGTGAATTATGGGATTGTTTTGGAAAGCCCCTGCTTACTGTGTGCAGTGGTGATTGTTTTTATAACCCTTTTGTTTTCTTTCATTTATTGTGAGTCCAGGGTTCATACATTCTGTAGGGAAAAGTGAACCTTTATGAAACATATTGTGGAAAAAGTGCTGGTATCTATGGCCACTAGAAATCTGCTTTTAACTTAAGCAGAGAAAGCACAAAATCAAGGTGAGTAGTTTGAGATCTGAATCTTGTATTCTGGAGTTTCCAATTACAAATTCACATGTGAAAATTATTCATTCTATGTGCTAGTAAGGTCAGTTATCCCTGTGGGGCTGAAGTGAGACATCAGAAAGGGAAAGACTGACCTGCTTAGGGTGAAAATTAGATTGCTGTTTGTATTCTTCCCAGAAAAAAATGCTAAAACATAAAACATCCTGTTCTCAAAGTGACCTGTCATGATTTCGGTGACCTTCTCTCTGTTCACATGCTATCTCTTGAGTTCAGAGCTTGCTTTTGTTTCTGGTATTTGCAATATAGGGTAATTATATTAATTAGTTAGCAATCAGGGGAAATCAATCTAAATGCTTGTAATATGTTTCTAACTTGCCTGACACAATTCTGTAGTCATTTGTGGCATTTAATTTGAGACTAGCAAAAAAATTATTTTTATGATGATGGCCTAAAGATTTTGAAAAATTAATATAACTTCAAAAATTAAGAAGTACAAAATAAAATGTCATTGGGTCACATACTACCTCTACCGTAAGTACAATGTAAATGATGGAGATTATTGTAGATGATAGATAATAAAGTTACAGATAGATTCATGATGTCTTACATAATAGGCTTTACACTGAACCCAGAAAAATGCAAAAATAAGAATATAAGTACATAACTAATATAACACAAAGAATATGTGCCTTGTAGATTGTTAAAAGTATTAAATAGTTTGACATTTATTCCATACTTAAAACAATGCCTAACAATGGGCTCTATAATAGCATCTGTGTGTATGTGTATGTGTGTCTGTGTGTATGTGCGTCTGTGTGTATGTGTGTCTGTGTGTGTCATACCATTTACCTACTTGTAATATGTGTAACTAACTACTGTGCTCCCAAGAACGCTTTGCTCTGTTCTTTTTTCCCTTTGACTTCTTTTCATTTGTAATTAATTCCCTGCTTCTTCATTTAACTCTAGCAATTGGCTGAAAATCATCTCATGTGTTTACCCATGTCTTAAATAACAACTTTACCACATCATAATAATTAATTGATTTGCCTAGGCACTTGCTTCCAGCTCCCAAAGACCATGCTGGATAATTTTGTATTAACAGTATCTATACAGCACCTAGAATCTAGAACAAAAATTAAAGTTTTGTCAAAACACAAGCAATCAAATATTGTTTGCTGCATGGAAAACAACGGAGGTTCAAGAGAGATGTCACACTGTCTAAGAAGAGGACCTCAGGCTGCCTCCCCAAGAAACCTTAGAGGACTTTTGTCTTTGTGAATTGTCAGTTGTCTGGCTAACCCTCAGCCTTGTTAGCTAAGAACATCGTTTAAGAGGCACACCAAGAATTGGTAATTGCTTAGTAGTCGAATCCATTTAGAAGGACCCATCCAGGCAAAGGGATGTTGATTTGTAAACTCGGAGTGAATAACTGGGGGAAGCAGAGCTCCCCTGAGCACACTCCCAGCTGTAGCAGGAATCATAGTGAAATGAAGATCCATCTGTGTGCCTAGCTACCAAGCAGATCACTGGGAACAGCAATTTTCTATTTTATGGTAGACACATTAAAGTTATCCTAGATTGGCTTAAGAGCAGATAGAACAAAATATTAATGTCAATATAGAGGCTGGCTATTTACCATTAGTAAAATGTGATAAGGCCATTAGGTTTAGCAAAACATCCATGTAGGGCATTTTACTGAATATAAATATAAGATAAATAATAAATAAATTTGAATATAAATTCCATGAAACATTTGAGATATATTATTAAAAATATTCTATGATAATTTGAAATTCAAGTGGGCACCTTGTATTTAACCTGGTAACTAGGTTTTTAAGCCTCAGGAAGAAGATACTCCAACCCTGTTTTCCACTAAAATCTAAAACACTGTCATTCAATATTCTTGAACCATGTAGTGCATTATTTCATAGTTTTTTCATAACAAATCTTAAGACTCCTTATATAAATGTCAAGTCTTCTCCTGGAACCTAGCAGCAATCTAAAAGACAAATAAAAATGCCATGAAGATTCTTTGATGAGTATGTAATTTTATACCTCTGTTTCTTTATTCTGCATCTTCCTTTGCAGCTCTTTGGTGTTTAGTGAGGACCAATAGTGTATTTAGTTAAACAGAATTTATGTCTGTAAGTAGAATAATAAATGTTATTGTCCATGCAAAATATAAGAAAATATGACATTAGTATCTCAATTATTTTTTTTGACCTCAGATCATAAAGTTGACATTTTATGATATAGAATGAAATTCTCTTTTCTACCCCTGGACATATTGCCTGTGATATGACCATTACACATTTCCAGCTAGATATCTTGCCAAAACATCCTGATAGACTTCAGTGTGACATTTATTAAATTTGACATATTCTAAATTTCTATATGGCCTGGATATCTGTGTTTCAGGAGGAGCCACCAAAGGCATTCCAGAGGGTTAGATAGAGCAAGGCTATGATGGTACGAGAGAGACAGAGTGAGAGCGAGAGCCAGAGCGAGCGAGCGAGAGAGAGAGAGAGAGAAAGAGAGAGAGTTATTTAGAGGAGAGCAGTGGTTGTGACTTGCCAACTATCACCAGGCATCCACCTATCATGTTGGAGTCACAGGCAAAGAGAAGGGAGACCAGAGCTCAGCTCTCCATGCAACTCCACTCAAGTTACTTCATGCTAGAATTCAATGGACACAGCATTAAATACAGCCAGAACCAGTGCTGCATGTTCGTCCTTGCTTTCATCTCTGGGCAGCTTGGTTTTTATGAATAATCCAAGATTAATGGATTTTATTCTAGCCACTTTCTAATCATTAAGTCTGTTGCTTTATGGCAATGGTGAGTGGTATGGACAGAAATGTATATTGTTGGCAAGGAAGAAAACCCTTACTGAGAACAGGCAGACAGAAGGAACACATGAGGCAGCATTGCCATGGAACTGTTTTCAATATTGTTGGCTCCTAGTTGTGAGTTATACATATTTAATAACCTCCTGTTTCCATAATGTTCCCTGGAAGAAAACAGCAGTCAAGAAACATAAAACTATTGCTGTCCCATGTATAAGACGTCATATCTGGGTTGCTGTCTGTTTAAATTAGCAGTACCATTGGCATATCTGTGACTGTTGTCATTGAGGTTACACTCACGTGAAGGTCACAGACATCTTTGTGCTGTTAAGTCTGTCCACATATTCTTAGACAGTGTTCTTTGTATGTCTTTTCTCTACATCCATGCCAAACTTTGATTCTGTTTGGTTTATCATTTCTCTTCCTCTTTCCCTTAATATACATTCAATTATTTTGTATGTGAGACACATTTGGCTCTTTCCCACTGCTTAGCAGAAGGACCGGCATAGAAAGTGTGCCAAATATACATTTCTGTGGATGTTTTTACCCTGTATTTCCCAGTGCAAACCAGAAGCATGCTAGAGTGTGCATTTGTAAGTGTTGAGTGTCAGTGCGGAGCTACGGTGATGATGGCAGCTCCCCTGTCTGCTCTGCTCTGCCACCTGTCAGGACGTTAGCGTGACAGTCTCTTCTCGCCTTTCGTCATCACTCTTCCTAATTCGTACGGCTTCACAGACCGCTCTTCCTCAGGTGATTTCGGCAGTCACGAATGATAACTGTTCACTGACAAGTGCATGGCATGTGTGTGTGCAGCAGGGGTTCTCAACTCATAGGGCGCGTGTCACATATCAAAATTTAAATCAAAACAGCACATTTTAAATAAATAGCCTCTATTTATATCAGACAAACAATATTGCAGAATTTTATGGTCTATAGAAAGTTTAAAGTCGTGTCTTTCTATAGGTGCAATCTGATACCAATTTTGTGAATAAGTTAATTATTGTTGCTCATTTGGATTTTTGATAATTGATGAGTTTTTGGCTGAATGATGAGAAAACTTGTTCACATACTATATTTATTCAGTAAATGTTACCTTCTTATGTATTCAACAAGTTAACAATTTTATAGTTAATAGTTTTTACACAATTAAAAAACTATAATAGTAATAATTTAAAGACTAAAATTTAACTATAAAAATTATAGAACACTAAAGTATATTATAATAACATTCACTAGATAAAGCAATGTGAAATAGTCATTTTGTTATTCATTCAAATTACTTTTCTAACTGTTCAAGGATATTCATTATAATGAAGAAACAAACCAAGTTAAAGGCAATATTTTCAAAATTATTTTCTAAAAAGTCATTTAAATCATATTCAATCACTATAACATTAAAGTGATTTCAGTCATTTATCTAATTGTCAATGTTAAGACTATTTTTGGATTTTATTTGATACATCTTAATTTCTTTCTGTAAATTTAAGACATAATAAATTCTTAAATTTTAAATTTTACTTGATATTTTTTCTGATATTTTTTATTTTTCTCAGCTCCCCTCCCCTCCTCTCCTCTCCCCTCCTACCGTCCCCCATCATCTCTGTGCTCCCAATTTACTCAGGAGATCTTGTCTTTTTCTACTTCCCATGTAGATTAGATCCATGTATGTCTCTCTTAGGGTTCTCTTGGTTGTCTAGGTTCTCTGGGATTGTGATTTGTAAGCTGGTTTTCTTTGCTTTATATCTAAAACCCACTTATGAGTGAGTGTATAGGATATTTGTCTTTCTGGGTCTGAGTTACCTCACTTATTATGATGTTTTCTAGATTCACTACTTGCCTGCAAATCTCAAGATGTCATTATTTTTCTGCTGTGTAGTATTCCATTGTGTAAATTACCACTTTTTTTTATCCATTCTTCAGTCCAGGGGCATTTAGGTTGTTTCCAGGTTCTGGCTATGAGAAACAATGCTGCTATGAACCTAGTTGAGCACATGTCCTGACTGTATTCAATCTGCTTCAGTGGACTCAAATATTCCTTTTTTAAAGGGGGGGGTGGTAATAATGAAATAACATAGCCAAAAAAAACCTAACACATTAGAATTGGACAAAAACCAAAACGAAACAAACCAAACCAAAACAAAACAAAACAAACCAAACAAAAAACCAGAAGGGCAAGAGTTCAAGAGAAACAATAAGAATCAGAGACCTGCTCATTTTCTCACTCTGGAATTCCATTAAAAACACTGAACTGGAAGCCATAATATATCTACAAAGGACCTAGTGCAGACCTGTATGGGCCCCATGTACACTGCCTCAGTCTCTCTGAGCTCACCTGTACTTTGATCATGTTGACATAGAGGCCCGGTTTTCTTAGTGTCCCTTTTTTCCTCTGGCTCTCACACTCCTTCTGTCTCCTCTTCTGAAAGGTTCCCTGAGCTCTGAGATGAGGGATTTGATAGAGACATGCCATTTAGGGCTGAGAGTTCCAAAGTCTCTCAAGCTCTACACAATGTCTGGCTGTTTGTTCCCATATGCTACAAGAAGAAACTTCTGATGATGGATGAGAAAGACACTTACCTATGAGTATAGAAAAATGTCATTAGGAGTCATTTTATCAATAGGTTTTATTTGAACAATAGCATTTGCCTTTACCCTAGGTCCCTGGCCTCGGGTTTTTGGTTATTCAAGCAATGCTGGCTATAGGTTCCATCTTATAGAATGGGTCTTGAGTCAAATCACTGATTAGTTGGCTACACCCACAAGCTGTGTGCACCACTGCCCTAGCATAAATTCAGGCAGAGCAGCATCATAAATCAAAAGTTTTGTGGCTTGGTTGATATTCACATTTTTCTTCTGATAGTGTTCAGAGTACCTTCCTGTACAAAAGGTGCTAGAACTTTGGAATTAAGGCTCTGTATAGGCACCCGCTCATCTTCTCCATATCTAACGTATTGTGTAGATATTATGGCAATGGTGCCTTGCCATCATTTTTGTGAAGAGTACCTTATAGCCTTGACGACAGACTGGGTAGCTTGGGGATTCCAATGGAATCTCATTGACCAACAACTCAGTTAGGTATATTCCAATCCCAATACTTAAAGTATTATATGTGAACAAGAGATGGCCTTATAGGTCTATGTCTCCCCTATTATTTAGTAATTTCTAGTCTTTTCATATGTTCATATGTTTGTGGAAGCTTCAACTGTATTAGGTTTCCATGTTGTCCCTCAAATGTTCTTTAATTTTAACTGTCTCTGTGCTTCCTAAAATTTCCAAAATTTGGTGCTGATTAATGAATTGATATAAACAAATACTTTAATCATAAGGCAATTTGTTTTGTCATAGCTGATTAACTACTGACATTATTTGCTTAGCAGCTTTATGTAGCATCAGCTAGCAGTATTCTTTTTATTAGAAGTTGGAAAGTCTAACTAGTTTATTTTAAACTTAAGTAGTGAATTGGTGGGACTATGTTTTATATCTACAAAAAAGATTGTAAAAATTGTCAGTCAGTTGCAGATAAACAGGATATTACCTTATTTCTATCCATGATTTGTCTTTTTTTAAGCCTTTTTCTTCCAATTCTCTTCCCAGGTATCTAACATTACTTCCATGCTAATAGGCACAAAATTTACAACTCCAGCTTTAAATTCAATTATGGTTCACTAGAATAATTCAAAGTTCCAGCTGAGTATGTCTGCATCAAACATTTACTGACATCTCATGTTCCACGTGCTGAGCAGAAAACCAGTTGGAAAGCTGATTTAGTAGTCCAAATGAGATTCATATAGAAGGTGACAAAAAGGGGCACTGGATTAATACACACTGCACTTGGTTTTATGTAATCGAAACATACTGTTACCAAAGGGCAGGTGTCAAAGAGACAGGAAGAAACAAAATGCAGATTCAGTAGTTTGTAATCTAATTTTTAAGATATTGCTTAAGGGAAATTTTAATAGCAGTATCCGACATGGTTGAACAATGTTGCTCATATAATACATGGGTTATTAACACAGATTACCTCCCTGCGAGTTAATTTGGTGCTAATTGAAGAGTGATTTGACACAAATACATAATGTATTCATAAAGCAATCTGTTTTGTCATGACTGATTAATTACTAACTATTATTAGCTTAGTATTTTTCTTTTTGCATAGCCTCAGCTAGCAGTATTCTTTTTTTTATTAGAACGTGGAAAGTATAGCTAGTTTTTTTTTTTTAAGGAAATTATATTCACAGGGATGCCTCAAATACTGTCAAAACAATGTACGCTACTATCATTGCTCTGGTTGCCCACTGTAACTAGTCAGTATGACCCTGTTGCTGAAGACACTGGTCATCTGAAACTTCGTACATGACTAGTGTGCATGATGCCAGAAGATGCTATTCAGGTTGCTCAGCAATTGAGACATTAAAGGTCTGACCCAGGGCTAAATCCTGGATGTTAGAACAGTGATGAACTTGGCAAGATATGCAGATGGGTTTAATAATGGCATGAAAATTATAGAAGTAATCAACCCCTTTCTGCTTAAATATCAGGCCTGCTCTACAGAAGAGTACTGTAAATCTTGCCAAAAGTCTATGACTAGGAAGATCATATATACTTGGAAGGAATCTGATGTTGTTGATTTACTAAATGGCCATGCTATCAAATTGCACTCTAAATAATCATATCCATACTCACAGACTTGTTTGTTCTCAACTTTGTTCAGAATTTTCTAAGTGATAAGTATAAATAACTCTGGAGTGTTCATCTATGGGCTGTTGAAAATATAAATAAATTTGGAATTAGGAAAACAAGTTGACACATCATTCCTAAATTTGATATATTCTAGTACCAGCTTTTGTTATAAGAAATTTATTGAGATTCCATTCTTATAGCACTATGAAGAAAATATATCTAATAACTTAGTAATAGATGTTATTCTAATTCCAATATTTGCTTGTCTTCACGTTCTTAAGACACATGTCTTTATATATAGTTCAGCATTCTTCTATTTTCTGTCATTGTGGGTGTACTTTTTCTTTCTCTTCTAAATATCATCTCTTTTGCTCACTTTTCTCTCCTCATCACCTGATCATGGCCATGTGATTGTGTCTGCATCTAATAAACATTCTCTTGAACAAAGGGAATGGGCCTGACGTGTTTGGAAGAGAGTCCAACAATTTACAAATTACTAATTAGAAAGTTTGTGTCAATAAAAGTTTTATATAGTTTTATTCAAAAACAGAAAAAGAAGCTAATTTTCCATGCATAAGTACATTGGAATAAAAGGAACAACAATTTTAAGATTTTATTTAAACCAGAAGAGAAGATTTATGAATTCTAAAAACAAAAAAGAAAAAAAAACATAAAAATTGTAGAACTTCCAGGGAAATCACTGGTTCATGTCACAAAACTATCTGAACATATTCATGTAATAAATCGAACAGAAGTTTTAAAAAGAGGAATATCCGTGTGTCTAATGAACTGCAGACATTCAAACTAAAATTCAACATTTACCTTTAAGTGGAGGAACCAAACCAGAATAGATCCAGCAGTTATGAGTTTTTATTGCCTGGCTAGAGATGGAGATCTGGGATTCAAGAGCTCTTCAAGAAATAGGTCGCATGTCAGAAGTAGTTCAAGTCCCTGTGGCTGAAGAGCAAACCTCACTATGTGTGAAATATGTTTTTCTCACATGAATTTAGATCTGTTTCAAGATCTAAATTCATGTGAGAAGGTAGAAACCTTTCCCTGAACGAAGATAAAAATATTCCAAAGGCAAATATATAAAATCTAGAAAATGCTTGATCATTTGAGTAATTTAATAATATATTTGCATGTGTGAATCATGTTTTTCATAAACTTTTGCTAAGTAAGCGTAAGGATCATATTAGTATCTAAGTGTCAGCAGCATAGCTTGGTCTATAACAAGCATAAATTCCAATGGTCTCTTCAAAACTGCATATCCCAGTGCATGTTTTCTTAACACAGCCCATGCTTAGCTGCACAGTTTTATAAAAATTGTGTTGAACTTTTGGACTTGATTTATTTATGCTACCAAAAGATGTACACTTTAATAATGAGTGACCAAGGGTCTCACACAAGTAGAATGCATAATATAATATTTTGACTTTATGACTTATTAATAAAACTTTGATCACTAGAATATTCTTTTGTTCATGTCTTTATGGGACAATATTTGGGGACAGTAGCTGAAAAGACAGAGTTTTACACACACACACACACACACATACACACACACCACAAAGATTTGTGCTTCATTCACAGACATTTGAAATGTTTTTTGTATAATTCACTCAGTTCGATTTGTGTTACTGAAAATCAGACAATGAATGTTCGTTTGAATGTCTTAAATAAAAATAAGCAATCAGTTATCAGTGTTTCATCAGTTACCTCACTATGCATAATGAGTTTCCATTGCCAGGGCCTTGCCTCTGCTTGTGAGGACAATCTGAGACCAACAATGAAGACTTTAACCTTCAGAGTAAACTTCTGCCTCCCAGCTCCCCTCACACCTCTAAAGACCCAACAAATATAAGAAGAGTGTGGACCCCAGTTCCTAATGTACTTGCCATTCTGGTCTTTAGTTCAGAATCCTTCAGTTGTTTTGTATTATTTAATGCTTATAGCTGCATCTTTTGATTGACTTTGAAGAGCAAAGGAGTTTCTGAGAGTCATTTTATAGAGAACACTTAACCTAGGACCTCTCTTAACCATCACTACCATCCAACACATTAAGAACTACCTATTCTGGGAAAATTGAGGAGGGGTTCAAGCATTTCTTTTTGTTTGTTTGTTTTTGTTTTCTCAAGCTTTATTAAAAAACAATGTCTATTTGTTTTTATTTTATTTTTTATTTATTGATTTTATTGAGCTATACATTTTCTCTGCTCCCCTCCCTTCTCTCAATATAATGTTTTCTAGCTCCATCCATTTACCTTCAAATTTCAAGATGTCATTATTTTTTTCTGCTGTGTAGTACTCCATTTTGTAAATGTACCGCATTTTCCTTATCCATTCTTCAGTCATGGGACATTTAGGTTGTTTCCAGATTCTGGCTACGACAGACAATGCTGCTATGAACATAACTGAGCACATGTCCTTGTGGTATGATTGAGCAATTCAACACTTTCCATCTGCTATGAAAATAATGACCACTAGCTGAAGAAGAACCTTCAAAAACTCATGCTTCCAATTTTAAGTGTGTCTTGTCTTCCCTGTATGACTTAATTGTTTTAAAATAAGTGTTTAAAGCTAAAAGATTGCATAGGTTGCCGGAAGATGGCATCACATGGTGATGTATGAAGCTAGATGCATAAAGTCTCCCTAGCACGGCTGCTCAAATGTGAGCTCAACAAACATCACACCAATGGGTCTACTGAGGGCCCATGAGGACTCAGTCTTCCAGGAAGAACTCTACGCAGCAGAAGAAAGCAGAGAGCAGGGAGAGTGCAGGGTACCCAGGGAAGAGCGCATTCATTAGTTTTCCAGTACCAAATGGCTTGCCCTCAAAGCATCCATACAGGCAACTTTGTAAGGACTGAGTAAGATATATTCAGAAATATACATTATTGTAAAAAGAAAACATAAATTTGAAGGAGAGCAAAGAGGGGTATATGTGAGAGTTTGGAGAGAGGAAAGAGCAAGGGGAAATGTAATTATACAGTAATATCAAGATTAAATAAATAAATACAAGAAAATATTAAACAATGTTACAGCATGTAGGCATATATTTTAACTGACATTCTAAAAGGGAATTTATTGAAAAAAATTAGAAAATCAAGTCTAGATCATTTGTTTGACAAAGACCATTCCCTCTGAATATAGGTAACTCATAATTTGCCATATAAATCTTTTTAAAAAGCATAACTATAAAATTAAAATTAAAGCATTACTATATCATAATACTTTGAAGTAAAAACTGAGTTAACTTTTATACTACCTATGTGCTATAGAAGAGACAAGAAAGACATGGCTTTCAAATAGATCGCAGCAGATATGAGGCAATTCTTTGCTGAGAGTTTTTAGCTTCTGATCAAGCCTCTTTAAGTAGTAACTTTCATCTTCTATTTGGGTAGGCACTTACTGTCTCTCAAGGATCCACTTGTGTCAATTTGAATGAAAACTCAAATATTCTCTGGTATTTCAGCCTAATTAATTCTTTCTTTTTCCCTTCAGAAGACGCTCTAGTTTTATTTCCAGGTAATGTATGTGCCCAAACAACCCTAGGAAGCACACACTTCTCACAGAAGAAGGCTCATCCCTTGTATTACACAATTCCTATAGTTTTCTTTTTTTTTTTGACTAGAATATAGCACCGCTTATAATCACACATTTTGAATTTACTCTACTGTGGCTAGTAAAATACTTAATACCAGTAGTTGATTTTATTAATACTCCTTTAATTTTTTTCAGTTTTCTCTAATGTCTTAAAGTACTTCTTTGCTAAATTAATTAATAATTCTAATATTAATAATGGTTCATTTGTTAACATAGTTTGCTGTTTTAAACATTACAAGTCATTAGTCATTAGTAATTAGAAATTAGTAATTCCAACAAACTCTGAAACATTTCTTGGCTCTTGACTTTTAATAATCCATGAACTAGGACTCCTATACTCACATATTAATAACAATACCTTATACAGAAATACTTAATAAAAGTATGTGTAATTTTTCCATATGAAATTGCAAATACCAAACACATTTCCTTCCTGTGACTAGCATTTTTGTTTTATTTGGCAGTCATATATAAATATTTAGCAAACACACCAAATACATTTACTTTAAAGCGTTTGTGACTTTCAAAAAGTCAATTACCCCTTCAACTCTAATTTTTTCACCTTCTGTTCTTTAAGTTATGAAGTCCTTTAGAGTGTGCAGACTACAGTTTCCTGAGTAAGCCCCACACAACCACAAGCAAGAGGATTCTTTGAAAGCACAGGTTTAACCTTGGGATAGATATAATGCAATCTATGTTTTTTCCTAATGAGACCAGTTTCATTTCCCTCAGACAGACATTTCCCAGAGCTCTAGCTGTACCCAACCACCCAGGAAACATTGCCATGTTATAACACTTCATATATGACCAAGAATAACAATCATACCATAATGCAAAAGAAAAATCACCTGGTGTCTCATAAAGAATATCATGGTTTAGGTTCCATTGATGGCTTATTTAGTTTCATCTTAATCTTTCTCTGATCTACCCCACAAAATGCAGCACTCTAGCTTGGCTGTCCCTCTTTATTGATCCCTGTTTGCTTCATCAAAGCATTAGGTAATTGTGATAGGAATCAGCAACGAGGTACATTTTATGTCCCTTTTCATACGTTAATTAATTTTAAGTACTATCTCACTTTGTGTCACATAAAATGTTCTTCCTAACATGATAACATAGGCAAACCAAGTGAAATAAAAATTTGGATGCTCTGATGGCTAAAATCATTAGCTTGACAAGATCTAGAGTCCACTAGGTGAGAAGCTTTCAGGTCATACCTGTGATGAAATGTCTAGATTAGGTTAGTTTGGGGCTGTCCTTATCTTATCTTGATTAGGTTAGTTCCGGTAAGAAAATTAACCCTAAAAGGCAGCATCTTTCCCTGGGCTTTTGTTCTAGACTGCCTAACAGGCGAAAGTGAATGGAGTCTCAGCATCCATGGTCTTCTGATATGGATACAATGTATCAATCTGCCTTAAGACCCTGCCACAGTGACTTGCCTGCTGGGATAGACAGCATCTTTAAACTGTGAGATGCAATGATCATTTTCACCCTTGAAGAGCATTTGCAAGAGTGTTTTGCCACAACCACATAGTTGCTCAGCAGAAATACAGTGACTTTCTTCTATCTCGACTCAATTAGAAATTTGAACAAAAATAAGAAAAATAGAAAAACAAAATGGATTTTCAAGCAAAAAGTACTCTACAAATGACAATACCAATTCATACCAAATGGGCACTTTAAACACAATATAGAAATTTATTAAATAACTGACTAATAATTCTTTCTTAATCATTACTTTTCTTACTTATGTTATTGTAAATGAACACCATCAAAAATCTTGTTTAGCTTGAGAATTGACCATTAAAGAATATTAACCATTAGATTCCAAATCTTTAACTTTATAACTAAATTGCAAATTCCTATAATGTGACTAATATTTAAACATATCAGTTTATCTTAGGATTTACATTTCTCTAATCTCAGAGGAGTTCACTAACTTGAAAGATGCCAAGATGCCAAATGTCAGCAGTCTTTCCACTAGTCTGCTTCATTGTTGTCCGAGGCAGAAGCTTAAGATTTTGGTGAACATTGAGTTACAGACAATAACAAAGAAATGTATATAAGCTATTACATAAATGTGTGAAGCATGTGATTCAAATGTAACAATGTTTTGAAACAATAGAGAATTGTAACAAATTGCAATATAAAATAGCCACAGCTTCAGTGTTTTCTTGTTTTTTTTTGGTTATTTTTAAATTTATTATACTTATTATTTTACATGAATACATGATGTGCACACTTGTGCTGGTGCAGGACCAGAGCACATATGTGGTAATCAGATGACACCTGTCTTAGTTATATTTCTACTGCTGTGAAGAGACACTATGACCATGGCTACTTTTAGAAAGGAAAACATTAAGTTGAGGTGACAGCTCACAGTTTCAGAGGTCCAGCCCATTATCATCCAGGTGGGAAGTATGGCAGCATTCAGGCAAACATGGTGTTGGAGGAGTAGCTGAGACTCCTACATCTTGCAGGCAAAAGCAAGTCAACTGAGACTCTGAGTGATATTCTGAGCATAGGAAACCTCAAGTCCCCACAATGACACACTTCCTCCAACAAGGCCATACTTACTTCAGCAAAGCCCCATCTCCCACTAGAGCCAGTTCTTAGGAGATTATGGTGGCCAAATACATTCAAACTACCACAATAACTCGATGGAGTCAGCTCTCTCCTCTACCTTCATACGCTGAACTTGAGAAACAAGTACCTTTACCATCTCACTGCCTCTGAAGTTTTACTGACTGAGAAAAGGTATTATAGCTTTAGTAGGTGAACAACTTTTAAAAAGATTTCTGATTCCAGCAGGTTCCTATATCCCTTGGTTTATCTAGCAGAAACTATGTGGGAGGAATTTTTTCAACAGTAACAACAGTATAGAATTTGTGTTTTTATTTGATGGTGAAGTTTGAGGTCAAAGAAAGCAAAAAATAATGGACTTGAGGTAGATATTACACCTGTTATGGAATTGTGCCCCCCTGGGTCAGAGATGGATTTCTGCAACCTCCTGGATGTGTAACACTGAAATTGCTCGCCGCCTGACCAAAGCCAGTGGGGTGTCTTCTTGTCGGGGTTTAACACCATCAGTGTCACAGAGCATTTCTTTAACAGATTAATTAAAATAATAGCCTGATGTTTTCTCCTAGTGACTCAAATGCTAAATTTTGTCCTTCATAAATCTCAAAGTGTTCATAGACTTAGACTGTACCTAGTGAAATAAAGCATAACACATACATGTCACAAATGTCCCATATGTAAACCTTGGACTATACTGTCCTCTCTTGCTTTTCCTTCACAGCCATTGAAAATATTTTCCTATGGATATAGGTCATTTTTTACCTCTAAAATTCAGATATTTCTTTTCTGTATCACAAATTACCTCTTAAAGGTTTCTTTATTTCTATGGTATCCTTACACATATTCCATGTAGATAAAGAAGTGTTAGACCAGAAGGCTTTAGTTTTATTGATACATGGAAAATATTGTTCTTTATTTTAACAATTTTTTTCCTATTTTCATAGTTGTTATTTTAGTATGGAAGGTTCCTGAGTATCATGATCTGTTTTTAATATAGGGATTTTAGTTCTTTTTTTGAAAACAAGACTGTTCTCATCAAAGGTACTTTAAACTTGTGTGCTCAGGAGTTTGGATGTCTATTCCATGTCTATTCAGCTCTTTTGGAAAAATTTGACAACATCTTCTGAGATGGAACACTACTTGGTTGTCACTAAAAGACAGTCTTTAGAAAGACGTGAATTTCAGCAAAGATTTTCTTATTTTATCGTCTAAAAACAAAGATTTTTCTTTTAATTCATTTGGCTCTGTACCCTTCTACAGTGACAGATTGCATTTTTAAATGTCAAATTTATCTTCAAGTGGCCTTTCACAGATGATGATTTAGAAGTTACTATTTACACATCCACATTTAGCCCCATGGGATCATTGCCAGTGTGCACATTTGTGCATGTATGCATATATATCCACATATATAAATTAGAAGACAGTAGAATTTTACAAAGTTTGATATTTTTAATTAGGTTTTGTTTTCCTCTCTTAGCATCAACTGTTAAATAGCTTTCTTAAACACATCTCACTTGTGCTGGTTTGGTGCCAGCCTTCATATCGTATCTAAGGTTATTTCATTTTGTCATATGTGCCCTAAATGACCCTTTTCCCATATCATCGTTTTCAATTGTTGCATATGTGAACATATCTCACTTACTGGTTAAAGGATAGAACATGAGTTTTCATTCCTATATGGAAAATATTTTCTATATTTTGACAGTTTTAGTTTTTATCATATTTTGACAGTTGACATTTTAATGTTCAACAGAATTGAGTATTATCATCTTTTGGTTCTTAGGATTGAGAGATGAATTTGAAAACAGTCCCTGCTTTTTCTTAAAGCACTCAGAGAAGGTGGAAGAAGGGTGAGACAAGGATAGTGTCGTTCCTAAGGGATACGTGAGAGGGACTAAGCAAAGTAGCCCATTCAGAAACACGGGAAAGTATGTAGCCAGGCGTGAAATTGCACCACTGTTGAGGAAATAGTTTAATACAAATGACAAGGCTGGAGAATGGGGAAGAAAAATCACAGGGACATGAATTCAGGGGAGGAGGTGAGGAAGTAACTTTCCTAAGGATTACGTTCTATCTGAGGAATACAGGAAGTCACTGGAAGGTAATGAAGTGTCCATCCCTTTGGCCAAAGTGTGATATTTTGATTGTAGTTATTACATTTTAATGTAGTTATATAAGATGTTCTTGTCAAAATCAAAAGATCAGTACAGAAAGTACATAAAGATTAGTATTTATGAAAGGGGAAAAGAGCACTAAGGGGCAAAAACCTTGAACCATCTTGGAAGTGAATATCTTAGCCATTATTCAGTTACAGTGCTCACAGTGGTAGGACCCAAATATGGCTGCCACGACCAGGTGTGCATTTGAAGGACTTTTGGTCAATATGTCATAGAGATATTTGCACATTCAGATTTATATTTGCTTTGTTCACAAGGGCCAGGTAATGAAAACAGCCTAGATGTTCAACAACATATGAGTTAAAGAAGAAAACCTGGTGTGGTGTCGGGGGGGGGAGGGATTTATGAGAAAAACAGGAAACTGAGGAAGCATCTTACAGAAAGGTGACAGAAGAGGAGGGCGATGGAATAGGTATGACATGGGCATGAGTGTAACAAGAGGGATTTTTTGGAGAGGAAAGGGGGACAAGCAAAGTTTGGAACAGGAGGCACAGGTATGGAAAGTCGAGAGGGGATCACATTAGACCACAGTGCAATGCGACAGAGTATGAAACATTGCACTGACTGCCTTTCCTTTTAGGATAATTTAATAAGTCATTTAAATTGTTTTCAAAAGAAAAATTCAGTAAAAAATCTCAACTGATAATACTAAAAAAGGAATAAATTAAGGTACTTATTACCATAACTTGAGTAAAGCAGAGAAAGTAATACATGATGTTTTGAATTTTTGCAAAATTTATCAGAAAAGTCACTATTGCTACTGATAAAGGCCTCAAAAGAAACGCAGGTAATTAAGCAGCTGTGTGTTTGCCTTTGCTACATTAAAAGTGTTGCCTCCACAGACTTCCTATCCAGCTTAGGTTTCACGTAAGATCATAAAAGATATGTGAAGTGCTTGGTGGAAAATTGTTCAGTCACATTTATAACCGTTCATAAATGTCCCATGATCAGTGAGGGGTACAGTACATTGCCGTTAAACCAACTAAACGTCACAAAAGCCAAGGAGGAGCTACCTCATCTGTATCCTATTTAGTGGTCAGCTGGGCAGAATTCAGTATCTTCTGAGAAGGGAATCTTGACTGAGGTACTGTACAGATGGTGTGACTTATGGAAATGCCTGCAGGGTTTGTCATGATTGGTAATTAATGTACAAGGACAGAGTCCGCTGTGGTCAGCTCCATAGCGTAGACAGGCAGTGTTTGGTCTTAGTCTTCACGCCAAAGCTAGCTACATGTGGACCTGAAAGTGAGCCAGCTCGGAGCATTCCTCCTTATTTTGTGCTTCCGTTCCTTTTGAGCTCCTCAGTGGTGAACTGTGATATGGAAGTGGAAGCCATATAAGCCCTTCCCACCCGCAAATTACTTTTGTTTACAATGTTTTATCACAGCAAGTGAAAGGGACCAGAGCATCCTGGAACCCGTATTTTCTAAGCTCCTTGTAACTGGAAATTATGTATTGTAAATGTTGAGGCAAAGTCTCCCGACACTCCACTGACTTTCAAAATGCAAAACGTAAATCCCAGAGTTCTAATTTACTATCATCTGACTTCTATGCAGTATTGTGGGCCTTAACAAATACATATGAAAATAGACTTAACATTAAGGCCTTGCTAAACAATTTTAACATAAAAAAAGATGTTCACAACGGAAAAAGTAGATATCCATATTTTATTCTAGAATCTTTAAGTACATTTGTAGGGAAAACAAAATATGTCTTTTATTTTTTACCGCTTCTTACACATTACACATTACACAAGGCCTTATGCCCTTGTTAGACAGAGTATGGAGAAAGGGGATGTATCTCATGCATGTAGCAAAGGTATCCTCTAAAGGTATTGTGTTCAATTCGATCTTCTCTGCCTCACCAAGTGCCTTATTTCTGAGAAAAGCAAGAGGGAAACGTGGTTCCCTTTCATGGAGAAGAGAAGATATGTTGTAAAGTTTGAATAAAATAGCAGTTTGACATGACTTGGATCTCGATGTATACAAACTTTTCTACTGGCCTTCTAGGATTATTTTGCTTAACAAGATCAACAATAATACATTTATTCGAAAATTTCTAACTTCATCCGTAACTTTTCTTCCAATAAATGTCTCCATCATAATTTTGGACTATTTATTAAAATTCATAAATCATTCTTTGCCTGTTGATGAAAACATCCATTTCTCTAATGGCTCTTCTTAAACTTAACTGTTTGCTAAGGCAAATGTATCCCTGGACTCTGCATTTTATTATTAAAATAATGCTTTTATTTTAGAGCAGTTTAGAATTATAGAAAATAATTACAAATATAATATAAAACATTCTCACCCATCTTTTACTCTTTCCCCCTTATTTTTATATGTTAATATTGTACATTTCTTATACTGATTGATTCAATGCTGACATGTTATTATTGAGTAAATCCATACTTGATGCAGGCAGCTTTTATTTTTATCTAGTGTCTTTTTAATAATTGCCTATCAGGGTTCATTACATTTGACTTAGCTAAAACTTCACTTAGCTTTCACAGGTATCTTAGACCTTTTGTCAGTGACCTTAACCACTTCATAGAGTTCCCTTGGCAAGAGAGTTCTCTGATTTATTTTTCTAATGATTAGATTGAAGTCATAGAGTTCGGGGAGGAGTGACATTGTCAGGAAATTTTACTCCACTTGCTGTCCTTGCTCCCCTGGGGGAGGGGAGGGTATATGCTATCCACTTTGTCTTGCTCTCCTGTGCATCATCGTATAGTGTATCCTTTGGAAAGATGCTGCCAGGTACAGCATACAGTGATGTGAGAAGTCACGTTCTGATTGGTCGTTGGAGAAAGATTTCCTACAAAAGTTGCTTATAATTCTGCATTAAGTATTCGTTCATTCTCTTCCCTTAACTGTCTAATCCTATCTGTATAGGCTTCAGGATATCCATCTCTTACTGTGAGTTATAATCTGAATCTAATCCATATTCTGCTAAAATTCCCCCCAGCTTTGGCCAACATCAGTTTTCTTTTGTTTGTTTGTTTGTTTTTTCTCTATCTTCTAATATTCAAAACGATGTTTTATTTGTGTCTTTCTTGTGCTTCTCAATACATCCTTACCTCTCAGTACTGTGAGTTATTTCAAGGTCATCTTAAGTTGTTCTTGCCTGCCTACCAATACAAATGAACCATATATGTATCTAAGGAGCCTTGTTTTCTTTTAATGTGAAATAATATTGGAAAATTTTAAAGAAGCAAGTGATATAAATAGACATGTCAACATGTCTAAAATTCACACAGTGGCAAGAAAAAAGATACCAATGTTCTGTGCCATTTTACACCTGTACACTAAGTAGCAACCAGACGCCAGTAAGACTGTCAGCCCCTAGAGTTGGTAACACCACAGCTAACATGGGATATAAAGCAGCAGAGAGTCCTTTTCATTGCTAAAGTCTTTGCTGTCATTCACGTGTTTAGTATGTGTGGTTGGGAGGGGTGCAGACCATGCGTGAGGCGGTCAGAAACAACTCGCTGGAGATTGTATTCTCCTTCTACCATGTGGGATCTGGGATGGAACTCAGGTCACCAGGTTTGATGGCAAGTGTCTGGACCTGGTGAGCCACTCCCCAGGTCCCAGAAGCAGGAGATCTTAACTTTTGCCCACAAGAATATTATTTCATAGTATTCTTGATAGACATTTAAGATAGACATAGTTGTACTGTACAACCCCACCATTGTATTCATAGCTGTGTATAGAACCGATTTTGAAATTTATGCTGCACAAAAATCCAGACACAAATATCATAGATGATCATACAAATGCAATCACTAAAATTAGAAGTGGCAAAAATGTCTGTTAATAGGTAAATCAGTCACCAATTTGTTGAATGTTACAGAGATGATGAACATCTCTAAAATCTCATAAGTCAAAGTTTATTCTTTAACTCTGTGATCTTCAGGCAAGCTTTATTTGTTAAAGAACAAACGAAGTATCACCACACATTTATATTATCAGCTCATAATTTCAACCGGCTTTTTATCCCAGGATCACCAACTTTATAAATGTGTTAATTTGAATGCATAAAAGTTATAACTCTGAGCTATGAGATTCTGGAAATTTTCATCATGTAGAGTATAACATCCAACAACACAGCACCATACGTAATAGTTTCACTGCAGGATCACTGACTGTGTTGATGTAGCTATAGCACCATTCTTCCCAAGAGCATTATATTCGATACAAATAGAGGATCTGGAATCTTTAACATGTCAATATGCATTTGATGCACACACATGCCTTCTAATGGATAACTCATTCCAATTTACTTAGGAATATTATATTTTATATGAATCTACAGCAAATTACTGTATATGTATTGTTTATATCACTTGCTTCTTTAAAAAATTTCTATCTTAAGGTTTAATAATGGTTTGTACATTTATAGTGATAGCCTAGATTTCATATATGCATTTTGCAAAAAAAATTCTCCCAGTCTTTAACATGCCCTTTTTCTATTTAATGAGTTCTTCATAGAGACAAAGTTGATAGTTTTAATAAATTTAAACTTAGCAACATGTTTTCTCTCAGATAGCATGACTTTAGTGTTACCAGCCATATCTCAGAGCCACACAGGTTTGTCCTCGTTTCCCCCTGTTATCTTATAGAAATTTGATAGTTTTGTTGGACATTTACTTTTATGATCTATTTTGAATTAAATTTTATTTTTAAAAAATGTAAGTTTTAAGCTTCATCTCCAGAGTCTTGTTTTATTTTTTTTATGTGTGGTGATACAATCAGCCCAGACCATTTTGGGAAAAGAATCTGTATTGAATTTCTTTTGCTCATTGGTCAAGCAAAGATGACTTGTCTTTTATAGACCCAGTATTATGTTCCACACTGTTTAATATGTCTATATTTTTCTGATACACTGGCTTTGTACTATAAATTTATAGTCCTTTATAACTAGAAACTGTACATCTTGTGACTTTGTTATTGTTTGAAACTTAGATAGTAATTTTGTCTTTTTGCATAAATTTTGTGAATACATTATCAGTATCTACACAATTAATTCCTAACCTGTATTTATATTGGAATTGCATTGACTCTGTGGTTCAAACTGGGGGAAATCTGACATATTAACAGCACCAAGTCTTTCTAATCAGGAAAGTGCATTATTGTTGCTATTCTTTAGAGGGTTTGTTTGTTTGGTTTGGTTTTATGAATTTTACAGTTTCCATTTAAGTTCTAAAATATTTTGTTAGATTGATCCTATGTATTTTGCTGCTGATGAATTAGGTATTTATTTATTCCATTTGTTCATCGGTGGCATATTCAGGTACATTGGAAGGCAACTGACTTGTGTTCTGTAGTCATGTGCTTTGTATTCCTTCAACTCTATCATCCTTTTTCTCATTTTAATCATCTACATGCTAAATATGTTTGAATTCTCCTTCAGTTCTCTGTTCCTTTGTTTTTTATTCTCGACTTGTTCCTTTTTATTGCATATATTTTTCATATTTTCAAATTAAAATATAATTACATCAATTCCCCATTTCCTCTTTTTCCTCCTCACCCCTTCCAGGTATTTTCTCCTCACATCCTTTCAAAACATGGACTCTCTTTTTGCTATTATTGCATATATGTGTAAGTGCATAAATGTGTAAACCCAGGAGGAGATTACATCCAATAGTTGAGAAGCAATGCTTGATTGATTTTTTTAAATTCTTATTTTGTTTATTATTTTGTATGTATGTGAGAGAGAGAGAGTTCCCTGGCATGTATGGATGACAAAAAGGAAAGTCTGGAAAGTCAATTTTCTACTTTTACTGTGAATTCCTGTGGTTGAACTCAGAAAAAAAAAAAAGAAACTCTGGAAAGTCAATTTTCTTCTTTACTGTGGATTCCCATGGCTGAACTCAGATGTCAGGCTTATCCACTTAGCAACTGAGCCTACCCAGAAACTAAATAAATAGTTCCTGATAACACATTAGGTAAATGATAAATAATCAAAAATTATAAAACTTAAATTGAAAAATCTCTTCAAATTCTTTGACAAGGGCCCTGTCCAATCAAATTCAAGGATAAGGGGCACACTCCACTGCACATAGGTAGTGAAAATGGAACGTTTAGAAAAAACAGAACTCTACTTTATTGAAAAGTACACGAAATGATCAAATCTAAGGAGGGAAATAATTGGTAAAATGAGGTGTAAGGAGCTACAGGCAACTGCGTTTTTCTGAGAGAATCAGAGCTCTATTTTATGTGTAAGCTGCATTAGACTGGAGCCAAGTGAGAGGAGGCAAGGCTGTCAGGCTGGTTTGAACAGGTGTACCACACGCATGGTGGTTAGTACAAAGAGCATCTCTGTCACACGGTGCCATTTGAATGCATTGCAGCCTAAACGGTGCCCCTGGAGTTGAGCAGTGCCACGCAAAAGGGCAGATGACTTTAGAGTTGTGAAGGTTTTAGTTCGCACGTCATCAGTGATCATCTTTTTTCTTTGAAGGGTCTCTTGAGGCCTACTTTCCCCTGCATTAGAAGTCCTTTGTAAAAGTTTACATCGTTTCAGCATTTTCTTGGGGCATCCTTTTCATACTGTCTTATGAGAGTGGCTATCCTTGCTTATTGCCTCTCCTTATTCTTAGCCTGGACATCTTCCATTTCTGTATCATAATTCTTAGAACAGGCTCCAGCTTAGAGAATGTACTCAGTAAATGTTTTGTGAATTAAAAGTAAATTATTCTCCATAAGATACACCCAATTGCCTTGTCTTTTTTCTTAAGTTTAATTTGTTGTAAATTTAATCCACTGAGAATGCACTATTCTCCTATTTATTAAATTAAATATCTGCTTGAGTGCCATATTAAAAATTAAGCTTAGTTAAATCCCAATTTCCTGTGGTCGTTATATAAGTTGCTCCTTGCCACATCTCATATTAACTTGGTTCAATGGCTAAATCGTAATTAACACGAATGCTTAATAATCACTTTCCCGTCCTGATACATCAGTAATGATGCTTACAATTTAAAGTGCTTGGAGGTTAATTATAAATGTTGAGACTTTGCCTCCCCTATAACTGGCAGTACATTCTTATCCATAAGGACGTGACGTGTGCTCCAGAACTGCACAGAAAGAAGGAGAGCCTGCAGAGGCTCACCAATCAATCTCTCGTGCCTGCCAGTGTGCTCCGTTCACCTCTGGTATTTCCAGAATTTCAACTTTAACATCAGTGGTGAAGAAAATTGTTTGAACTATGATTCCGCATCTGATGTGAATGTCTAAATGCAGCCAGCGTTCTCAGTCATTGTGGGCTTCTCCCTCACCCTGTGGCATCTTCCTTAATATAGTAAAACCTTCCCAAAGCTGCAGCATGCCAAACCTCTGTCACTTCACAGATTCACCATTCATTTTAAGTATCCCTGTGACACTGTCAAAGTTAACTTATAAGGCTTTGGTCAGCTGTCATGTGTCACATTGCCTCCTCTGTTTGCTCATGGCCATGCAGGAACAGAGAAATTAAATGGTTGTTAAAACATTTAATTTCCATGTGTTAATGAACATGCATAATAAAATATGTACATCTGCTTCTTGAATTATTTATTCTATGAATTTAGAATTATAATTCTAAAAATTCTAAAACTATATGGTCACCAATACCTAAAGCAGAAAATGAGAATATAGTTGATCTTTTACAGTATTATGTGTTTTGACAAGTATAGCCAACATGTTAATAGCCTTTGTCATGCCTGTCGATAGCAGGTCAGAAAATATAATTTTTATAAACCAATTTCAGATAAGACCTGTAAATTCAGCAGAAATGGGTGACTACTTTAAGAAAAGAAGCTTATAAGTCTCCCAAATCAGAGACTGGAAGGTTCTGACTTTAAAATTCTCTAGAATAGATTTTGGGCAAAACCTAACTCAAATAAAAAATGGATGTAGTCTTTTTGTGAACTATTATTTGCCTTCTTCTTTCTCTATCTACAGAAGACTAGAGGTTCAATAAATATTTGACAATAAGTGTGGACTGAATAAAGGGATATAGCCACAACTATGATTGAAAACACAACTTTATTCCATCTCAGAATCTTAGGAGGAAATCAAAAAATCAGATGTCTTTACAAACACACTCCTGAGTAGAGACAAATGATATCATAACTTTGTGGGCCACTTTATTATACTTTTTCTTAGGTATGAATTCTACGATTTCTCAGAAGTACTAAAGTTATTTTAAATCATGACTTAGTTCTAATTTAAAAATGAAAAGCATAAAAATATTTGAAAGTTAGAAAACTTATTTTTTAAAGAGCAACTAGCAAATAAAAGTGGAATGTTTGTTTTTGTTGGTTAAATTGTTCGTAGGTATTATTTCACTCTATTTTTTAATAAAGATACTCATTTCATTACACTTAACAACACTTCAAGACCTGCAATAAAAACTGATGGGTAACTAGGGCAGAGTGTGCTGAAAATGTGGAAAGGCTTACTTTCTTCAGAGTGCAAATTAGTTGGATGTGCATATTTCTTATTAAATAGATCAGGGTTTCTTTTGCTGGACTAGAAGTCCAAACATCAGGGAAGAGTTGCTCCAGACACCATTCACATAACCACAAGTTGATGCAAAAGCAAGAGGATTTTTATTCTGTCATGATAGGGTCCTTCAGGTTCGGGATATGAAGGATATCGATAGCTGTTACAGTCCATCTTTTAAAGCAAAACGCCACAGACACAAGGGGGTGACCTGTAGGTTGTTTTCCAACTTATTGGATTGGTTTATTCAAAGGCTTACTAGCAATGACTGGTCTATTCCAGGGCAGGAGAATAGTTACA
>JABTXL010012489.1:1835576-1906261 GCA_025134845.1 Neodon shergylaensis | reverse complement strand
ATATATATATATATATATATATATATTAACATACATATATATATATGTATGTATGTTAATGCTACCATCAACAAATCCACTATGCTGCCAATCATATAAACAAACAACACATATAATTATGCAAGGTTTGTAATGCAGAATAAGTGACTGCTAGTGGCTATTACACTTACAAGTCTATATGTATCCTTATTTTGATACATATAAATACATTATATATATATTAAATTTGCTAGAAACAATACATATGGAGAGTTACTATATGTTGACATTTCCTAAGAAATGGTATGCCATGTTATAATCTGATATGTCTCTTGTTCATGTGTGTTTTGATTCTGCCAAGAGCTCATATCCAGTGACTATAAACAGCATTACAATAATAAAGTTGTCTCTTGACTCAGTTCCCAGAAAGTACCCCTGTTGTCAAATCTCATATAGCTGGATGTAATTATCTTCAGGATCTAATCCTGTTTTCAGCTTCCACAGGTTAAGAATGTTTTCATCCAACACCAGATACTAACTCCTAGGACCTGGTGTAGGAAACTCTTTTGTTTAGAAGTGGATGTACACGATGTGCACCTTGAAAAGATGCACAGTTGACACTGCATTGGCTCTAGGGTAATATTACTAATAATTAGTAACTCTTATTTTCCCTTCATGGTTTTTAGTTAAAATAATACCTCGCCATCTGCATTTTATTAAATTGTGGGATTATAACATTTCAGTTATGTGTATTTTCCAGAGCATCACTATGAGAAGCGATATGTTTCAGGGAATGTAAATTATTTTCAGAATTTCAGGAAGTGAGAAGGGAAAGGAGGAAGGAGAAAATGCTGGGCTGGTGTGAAGCGATAGCCCGGAACCCTCACAGAATCCCCAACTCCACGCGGACACCAGAGACCGCAGGGGATGCGGCAGATGCCTCTCAAACCTCCGCGCTGGTAAGTGGAAAGTTACTTTACTTCAAAGTAGCTCGCACATAGATAGGATGCTAAGATGTTAGTGAGATGTGGGCCGGTACGTGAGCATTCTTCTTTGCAATAGCGTTTGCTTTTCCAGTATGTTCTTCTAATGGGTTCCCTCCAATTCATAAAAAATGTCACCGTATCGCTAGAAATAAAAAATCTCGTATGTTAAATTTAATAAAATTAAACAGCTATCTATTTTTGTATGTGTGTGGTCTTGTGGAATCACTGTAGTTATTGGAATGACCCGAGAGCGATAGTTGCTGGGTTTAACACGACGAGATGGAATCACCGCAGGAAAAACATGTGCGGTAAATATGCTAAGCAAATGTGAGCAAAGAATTAAAGCAGAGTTGTTGTCTGCATGTTTTTAAATATCTGTAAAATATCCCTAAAAGACTGAATCAGTAAGCCTGCTTTTAAGCTTTGTTTTTCACTGTAAGTCTAAATATTTGCTCTTAGCTAACCAACATTTCCCAGTAATTTAAAAAGATAATCCATTAACAAAAGGAGTTTAAAATATCCTCTTTTTTTGGACTTTGGCTATAGCACTCTTCATTTTAATTTAAAGAAGGAAAATTCCATTTGATATATTTTAAATCATTAGTTGCATAGACCTTATTAATTGGCTTATCATTTTGTAAGACTAGAAGTATCTTTATTGACCTACCTGTTAGTTGATGAACATAGAATTAAATACAACTGAAAATTTTTAGATGTGTTCTTTTTGTTTTGGAATTATTTGAATTTTCAAATTATTTTACCAGTGTTGTCTGTTTGAGGTGCTGTAACAGAATGTCTAGGACTTGTGACGTATAAGCAGCAGAAACTCCAAGTTCTCAAAGGTCTGACAACAAAAATACTGTCATATTCATATATATCTGTGATGGACACTTAGAATTCTGGGAAATTGGTCTTGTGAAATTATAGCAGTATTCTCATTTGACTCTCATATTTTATCCTTTTTCTTTCTTAATTGTTTTTTATCCTTGTAGAATTTCACATGATGTATTTGAGACAAATTTACATGACAAATGCATACAGTATTTCTATACAAAGCTGGATTTAGTCATGTGTTGAATGGATAAAAGTCTAAACAATAAAATATATTTTCTGTGTTTTGTTATTGTGGCTTTGAGTATTTAACCTCTCTTTCACAGACTAATAAGTCAAACCCATAGAGAATCTTGAGCTTTCTCTTTACATAAGCAGTAGTCTATCATTGGCTTCATTTCCTAGATAGGCATAGTGGCTCAGACTTGTTAATGGACTTCCACAACTGGTAAAGGATTGCAGAAGCCCAGCTCTCCCAGGAAAGGCTTTTCTACTAAACTACCATTTCACTTTTTAGATGTAATTTGCTTCCCAGTCAAATAATTTTAGTAAGATGAAAAAGATGCCCAACTACCAATATAATCAAACCCAGGAATTAAATATATATTCTGTCAGGCAATAGCCTCTAAATGTCATAACATTATAATCAAATCCATTTCAGACATATAAAAATTAAACCATTTTCTTTCTGTCAGAGCATGACATATCTTGGGTTGTGGATCACACCCGTCTTTGGACGCTCCTTTATGAGCATCCAAAAGGAGATGCACACAATCTCCTTAGACATCAGAAGAGGTACATGTTAGACACTAGAGAGTATCTTTGAAGGAATGGACATTTTTCCATTGGCCAAATCGTGATGTCAGGCCTCAATTAAACTGTGACAAAAGGTGGTAAATGCATGTCTATGTGTGACTAGCGAAAGGAAATGAAGTTAGTGAGCACTCAGTGCATCACTCAGAGCCCTCTCTCCGGTTAAGAAGTATCCATGCTGTGTTCCACTCTGTCACAGAAGGGGAAGGCTATTCTCTAGGCTAGTAGCTCAGAACTCTTCCCATTTTAGTATTCATATCAAGTTCAGGACCTTTGATTAGTCATTGCTGAAGGAGTACAATTTGGGCCATGACCAAGTTATTCGCATTTTCCAGCTCACTCCAATTTATGTCCAAATTATGTAAGACTAGAATGCACTTCCCATTTCAAATAGATCATGGGGTCAAGAGTCATTTCAAATAGTTTAAGGCTCATATTTCTGGAATCAGGCCATTTTTTCCTATTACTGTTCCCTGAATTCTTATTAGAGTTTTGATCTGTTTGCTTCCCAGTAGTCTCGATGCCTAGAAAAGTTCCTTCTTAGATGTCCTTCTTCCTCTTCTTCCATTTTTCTTTTTATTGGAAAGTAGATGAAAGGATTAACCCTTAAAACAACCATTGTCCAGAAATGCTTTATTTTGCTAGGAAGTTTTACTGGGTGCTAGGCTGTCAATCATTTCCTATTGCTTTGACTCGCTGTATTTGGAATCTTTCCTGTGCCTTTATTGTTTGCATTACTCAGTGTTGTGCTGTTGAATTCAATGTGATGGTCTACAACATGAGATTTGGAAGAAGACACTTTCTTTATTAAACTCTGGAGTCTTCTGAATTCTTTCCATTCCTATGCACATCTACATCATACTACCCAGTTAATTTCTGAGCTGATAGGTCTTTTGTAACAACTTTCGTAGAGTCAGTAATAATTACCATATATCATAAGGTTTATTTTCCAATCAATACATATTAGGCATCAGAGATACATGCCTAGCTGTGTTGGATAGTTCTTGTCAACTTGACACAAGTTGACGTCATCTGAGAGAAGAGGGAACCTTAATTAAGTAAATGCCTCCAGAAGATCTGGCTGCAGGCAAGCCTAGAGGGCATTTTCTTAGTAACTGATAGAAGAGGGCCCAGAACACTGTGGATGATGCCAACCCTGGGCTGGTGGTCCCATGCTATATAAGAAAACAGGTGGATGCAGACCAAAAGCTGTAGGATCTCTGCAATACAGGGCAACAACAGGACACACAAGTAAAGTCCCAGTGAGGACCCAGCATTGAGAGTGTTTAGAAACTTGAGGCCTCAAACCAGACCAATAACTCTTTGTTGGGAATATTCGCAAGTAACAATTATAAACGACGAGTCTACAGTGTGACTGATCATCTCACACTGCAACTTCCAGGATGAGACTTTCAATTTTTTTCCTTTTTAATTTTTTTTTTCTCTTAAATTTCCTATTATTTGGGTGGCAGGTGCAGGGGCAGAAGGTAGACGTGAAGTCACGGGAAATGAATGAGATCAAGATACATGATATAAGAGACAAATAAAATAAATTAAAAATAAAAAAAAGACAGGCTGAATAAGCCAGGAGGAGCAAGGCAGTAAACAGCACCCCTCCATTGCTTCTGCATCAACTCCAGCTGCAGGATCCTGCCCTGTTTGAGTTCCTGTCCTGACTTCCTTCGTTGATGACCAGTAACATGAAAGTGTTAAGTCAAATATACCCTTTCCTCCCCAACTTGCTGTCTGGTCATGGTGTTTCATCACAGCAACAGAACAATGAGTAAAATGTCAGCTCAAATAGAAATCTTGTGAGAACACCATACAACCATACAATTAACTAAGAGTCTTTACCTTTGAGATCATTGTCTCTGTCATCTATTGCCCAGTCATTAAGGAAATCATTTATCCCTTGGTATGTGTTACTTTGGTTACCAATACAGGTATTTAGGTAGTATGAAACTGCAGTCTAGTTAGAAAAAAAAATAACCCCAACAGCAATTATACCTAAAAAATAATACAAAAGTTATTGAGTCTGATGTTACAATACTGAAAATTTCAGGCATATATAAACTTGGCAATTACAAGAAGTATAATCCACTTAAATAGAAGATGAAAAAAGAAAGAGACCAAGTGGGACAAACAAGTCTAAAGGACACAACCTCAGTTCTGTCTTTCCAAAGCCTTATAGGGTGGGAGATAGGGCTCCTTCAAGTTCAGAGAAGGGTCTTAAGGATCTGGTACCAAGGTAATGGAAGGAGATGCACTTTTCTGTCCTTATATTTTAATACAGGGGTATGATGGTCCAATAATGACAGTTCAGGCAATGTGAGAAAACTTAGCAACTGGACACCATTTCACTTGCTGATTTCAGCAGCCATCAGTGACACCAATAGAAACAGGATAGACACAAAGGAATGAGTTATTTCTCACCTTGCTATATAGACCACATTAGCACCAGAAATAGAGAACCTTCCAGTAATATCAGTGACAAAGACAACAGCAATTTGAAGTCTTCCTGTCTTAGAATCTTGAGGCGAACTGTAGAATAGATTTATAACTGAGAGATATTAGTTTAAAAATCTACATGGAGAGCTGAGAAATGGGAGCTTTATTAAACGCAGACATCCCAAAGCCTTATCTCCATAAATGATTGCTTTTACTCATGACTCAGTCTGTTATAGGTCATTTGACTCAGTACCAACAGCAGCAACAGCAAACACACGGGTCTTTCATAGCCCTTCCATGCTATGCTGTCACTCCGTTGAAAGTAGAGCTTTGCATTTCTCAAAGAGACACAGTATATGTGGTTGGTGGTAAAGATGTGTGAGTAAGTACAAAGATGATGCAGATTGTGTCTACCCCTGACTCCTTTGGTTAGAAATCATTGGCGTGCACAATACATTTGAGGAACGATTTGCAGACATAGCATTCAACTAGGAAAGGCCAAGTGTATCAGTGTATATGATAGATTTCTTCCTTTGGTGGTGGTGCTTTTGATCTTTCTATTTTGTATAACCAAGGTTTTGCTATTAGTTTTCTGCTATCAGAATATTTTAAGCTTTTTGTTGAAAATTATCCCTTACATAGAATGATGGAGATAATGGTTGGTTGTTATACTGCAGGAAATTTTCTAAACATTTATACATATTCCTGTATCTAATATTCACAAAAAGTTGACGAGGTAGGGATAATCAATATTGTTATCTTATGGATAGAGAAACTGAAACACATAGAAATTTATGAACCTATCCAAGTTGATCTTTGTAATAACAAGTGGAGTTGAATTCCCAACTATGCTTGTATTCTAAATATAGAAAGCCATTCCATCATGTTTTTTTCAACTTGTAGGAAGGACGTAGTCATTATTTAAATTATAAATATTTGGCTTCAGAAGAAGACTACAGTGTCTCCTTGAAAGACTATTGGCAGTTAGAGCTTGCTGGGGGAGGGCAGTCATTTCCCTCAGTTGTGTAGCAAAGGGCAAGTCAACCCTTGCTTCAAAATAACTCAGCCCACTCACACTCATGCTGGAGCATAATGTTCCAATTAAACGCAAAGACCACACCCAAGGAGAGAGAAGACATGAAAATGAAAGTCTAACACGGTGAAAAGAAGGAAGGGATGAGAGAGGGGAATAGGGACTGAAAAATCCTAAAATTCACTATAGAATTGTATGAAACTGTCAACTACTAAAAAGAAGACTGCAAATGAGAAAATAAGTCACTATAGTGTGGCATAAAGATTAGCAAGGTATTTCTTTTATTGATATGTGTATCTATTAGACGAGTCCATGCTCTGTGTTGACAGACATGCAAATGTGGAGATTTTTGTAGCCACTTTCACCACTGAATTTTTAGCAACTGACGTGACTAAAAAGGACAGGTTGTTCTCTTTTGATCTACAAAACATTCACATAACCTGCTTTTCAAATTCAGAGTATTAATTGAGCTTAAAATTTTTCAAAATGAATAAGAACCTTGTAGGAGTTGGGAGATTGTGCTTATAAAGAAATACTCTCTCAAATTCACCATAATGCAAAGGAAGAGGTTCATTTTGTACAGCAAACAGCAAGGAAATGCTTTTAAATTTATTGTGACACAGTTTCACTTGCTAAAATCAAAGATGCCTTATACCAACTGCACCCTTAAGCAATTTAGTGAATCGAGTCAAAATTCTAATATTAAATTTAAAAATGAGAGTGAAGATCAAAAGAATCAGGAATAAGAAGGTGGTTACTTTTATGAGGACTGCAGTTGGAAAAAAATCTATAGAAGTCAATGCAGTAAGATTAAAAACTGTCACTTCAGATGGTCAGCAATGGCTCCAGAGAAAATGACTGACTCTACTCTAATCAATGATTGTTCTTTGAGGTTATAACTAGACTTCCATTAGAAGAAGAAGAAAGTGTCAGTTCATGATAGAGGTGCCTGGCTGCTTCTAAACTTCTTTTCATCATTTCAGATCACATTTTCTCATCTACTGTAGAGAAATGGCTCCTGACTTACAGGAGTGCTGTTGCTCTATAAACCAATTATAAATTTAAAATGTTACAACATAATGCATTTAAAAACCTTAGTAGGTGACCACCATAGTTTAGCAATATGGTGCACTGTTGGGTGACCTCTGCTTAACTGACTGGATGCTGAGCTTCCCTACTAGTGTTTAGCATCAAAAGGAGTTGCTGTCCTGTGTGACATGAACTTGGAAGATACTGAAATGTAAAATTATTGGGATGGTTTCTGTTATTACACATCATAGACTGAAATAATTTTCAATCAATCCAATCAGTCCATCATAAGAAGTTCAGGGTGAGATACACACTGTTCCAGAAAAGAATAAACAGAAAAGACTAGAAGGATGCTCTCAAGAAGAACCAGGAGTAGTGACTTTTATGTGTCATGGCAGTCCTCAGGTGTCTGAGGTAGGAGGATTGAAAGTTTAGAGCACATATTGATATTCAGTCTCAAAAAGAAGAGAAATATTCAATCATGACTTTTAGAGACAATTCAATTAAAACAATATTACGTATTGCTTCTTAAGTTTATAATTTTCAAAGTGGTTTTCATACTGCTGTTGGCAAATTTAACTATCTAAACAGGTAACAAACTAGAGATATTGTTAAGTATTTAGATTTATATAATTCTTTCTATAAATCACAAAGACCCAGGCTTTATGATGTGTAGAGTTTTAAGAAACATACCTATGTCCATTATAAGAAGTTTTGGTGTCCATGTTTGCAAATACAAAAGAAAGAAAATACCTCATAAAATTCCACAAACTGGCCTCAGTATTCAGTTTGAAAGGAATATTGACTAATGTTGGTTTTGTCTACTTTTAAAATGCAAGAATGGGCTGGAGAGATACCCGGTGCTTCAGAGTCCCTGCTTCTTCCAGAGAACCCGAGTTCTGTTCTTATAACCACATCAGGACAACTGCCTATAATTTAATCTCCGTGGAATGCAATACTCCCTTCTGGACTCTGTGGCTGTTGCAGTTATACATAGTAACACGTGTGCATGCATGCACATGCATTCACACACAGACACAATTAAAATAAAATAGTTATTTAAAATACAAATTTTTCTGTTTTCTTCAAATAAGGCTTAGCATACTGATAATGCATGTTTTAAAATGAAATTCTCAGTTACTGAACCTAATATGCTCTTTTACAGCATAATAAGTATTTCTTAATAAAATAAGCAGTCAAAAAGATCCAAGTTTAATTTTGTCATAGCCTTTTATTTTTAAAATTAAAAAGGCATTTAGAAATTAAGGTCTTATATGTAAAAAAAAACTGATGATCAATTAGGAATAAAAGTTAAATACTTTTAAATTAACTTATTATTGAAATGTGTACATGGATTTTATGCTTTTTAAAAGATTTGTTCTCCTTTGATTGAATGTATATGCGAGAATGTGCCTGAGTGGACATGACCAGAGATCAGAGGAGAATAAAAGATGTCTTGTCGGTAGCATTGATGCTGATTGTGAACTGCCCCAAATGGGTGCTAGGAACAGGCCTTGGGTTCACTATAAGAGTGTCAGTTGTTTTTACCTATTGAGCCATCTCTCCAGTCTCAGATCTTAATTCTTGATTTTTTGAATTAAGAAAGAATTCCACTGTCTAATGCTTTTATTTACCTTGTTGGCCATCAGTTATTATTTTTCTTTTGTTGAAAGTAGATTCTTTTCTCATAAAATATATCCTGATTATAGTTTTCCCTCCTTCTACTCCTCCCCCTTCTCTCCCACCTTTTCTCCCACTCAGAACCACACCCTTTCTCTCTCTCATTAAAGAAGATCAGGTGTCTAAGAGATAATAATATAATATAATAAAAACTATCACATAAAAGTTGGACAAGACGAAACAACAAAAGAAGGAAATCCCAAGAGAAGGCATAAGAACCAGAGACCCGTTCATTTGAACCCAGGAATCCCATAAAAACACTACAGGAAGCCATAATACATATGCAGAGGACCTGGTGAAGACCTTGTAAGCCCTAGGCTTGCTGCTTTAGTCTCCATGAGATCATATGAGCTTTGATCATGTTGATCCAGAAGTTCTCGTTTTTTTGGTTCTTTCCTCTCTGTTGGCACTTACTTGGTTAGAGTGATTCAAGATATTTTACATTCTTTGAGGCTATTGTGAAATGTGTTGCTCACCTGACTTCTGTCTTAATCTGTTTGTCATTTTTTTGGCATTTGTATATAGAGGTGTTACTGATTCTTGTGAGTTAATTTTGTATCTAGCTACTTTGGTGAAAGTGTTTAACTGATAAGCTATTCTAAGATCTACTTTCTGTCAAGCCAGGCTAGCCTACTTGGATATTTGGAATATGAAAGTTTCTAAATTTGAGACTTTGTCTTCTATAATCTGACACTTTATGATTTAATTGGTACTGTCAAACCCTTAATATCACAGAGAAAATGAAAAAAAATGTGAAGAATCTGTACAAATTCATTTTCCCCATTTTAGAAGTTATAATAATATTACATTTCTCCCTTTCTTTTTCTCCCTTTAAACCCTCAAATGACCTTTATTCACACACACACACACACACACACACATACAATGTGCATGTGTTTAGTTCTAAATGCAACCTGCTTAGTCTGTGTAATGATACTTGTGTGAATGTTTTCAGAGATTACCATTTCAAATTAAATAACCAATCAGCATGGTTTTCCCCGAGGAAGACTATTTCTCCACTCTCAGCATTCCATAGTCGTCTGTAGTTCTTTGTGTAGCATTCTGTGGGTTATTATCCTTGTTCACCTCAAGATTAGCCATACAACCTCAAGATTATATGGGTGTAGTTTCTGACACAGTGTCACAGCAAACATTGACACATCCTCTTGTGTTATGACCCTTAGCCTAAGTACAAAAGTTGTACTGTAGACATAACACTTGTGACTGGGTTCCATAACTCTGCATTTTGATTGGCTGTGGGTTCTGTTAGACACAGACATTTTCTATATGGGGGCTGAGGACTGCTACACTCCCCTGGGGACAGAAGGATAAGTGCTGTTTTAGTAAAGTAGTTCTGTATTCTCCAAAATCCTTGACTGCTCTACCCCGGGTGCTTGGTTGTGTTCCAGCCCCATGCATGACTTTCCTATTGTGAAGAGGGTCTTAAGTCCATGTAGAGAGCTGTTGGCATGCATGACACTGCTGCATCCTTAGGGGTATCTCACATGCTGATGGTTGTGGGACCTCTGTGTCCCGTTCTTGAAGGGCACAATGTCTTCAGCAATAGGCCTTCACCTTCCACCTTTAGGGAGCAATCAAGGTCAACAGCAATAGCCTGTGTGTTTTGAGAGTCTGTTGGACAATCCTAACCAAGAGCTTAAATCAAAAGACTTTTCATGCCTGGTGCTGGGGGTTTTGTTAAGTGGGATTTAGGGTGACTCTTGGAGGGAGTTTTATCAGATCAAGTGAGAAAATTTCATTTAAACTATAAACATAAATTTATATATAGACTTTTGTGTATTATAGGGACTTTTAAGGTAAAAGTTAGCTTTATAATTCCTTATGACTTTTAGACGTGCTTACTGTTATTTTACCTTCCCCCTCCTTCTGCATTTCTCCTTTCACCTTTTTAATTAGAACCTTCCCTTTCCCATTTCCTCATTCAGAATTCTGCACCCTACTATTCATTTCTCTATTGTTCATCTACCCCCTACTCCCAAAACTGTCTAATTTTCATTTCCTGGCTTCTGCATTTACTTCAATTTATGTATTCACAATAATCTAATTGGTTATACATAGTTCATCCCTTGATAGAACAATGAAAGTAGAAAAATCTTAAGATCGCCAAGATAGTCAATTTACTATGCAAAGGTGGAAAAAACATTCATTTTAGCGAATTTTGTGAAATGAGATGGAGTAGATATTGTATTCTATTAGAGACAGTCACCTGCAAATCTAGATTAAAGTGGTTGGCAGTAACAGCTGACAAATCTGTCTAAATGTTTTCCTTTTAATCATAACACTCAGCAGTTTGAACTGGTCCAGTTGAATATAGTCAAGTAAATCTGTTATTGATACCTAATTTTATCCTTTTGATTAATGACACTAAGTAAATGATGATACAATATGTACGCAGAGGAGTTAACAAATGAGGAAATGCAAGATCAGTTAATGATATGAAAATGAAATTCGCTCTATAAACGATAGAGCCAGCCAGAAAGACCATTTGTGCATTAATAGTAGATGTAGAGCAAATATTGTAACAATTGTACAATATGGTCATCTGACAGGATTTATGGGTCTTCTGGGAGATGCAGTTCTTGGCACGTGTAATGGGGGCTTTCTGGAGAGGCATAGCTGAAGAAGGAAGGCCCAGCATCCCATATGGGCACCCAATCAGAGCAAGGGACGGTAAAATAGAAAGCAAGCTTCCTCTCTCTTTCTCTCTCTCTCTTTCTTCTCTCACTTTTTAAGACATAAAACCAGCTTTATTCTTCTTCTCTGACAACTGTGAATTATGCCCACTGCCCTGCCTCTCACACCGCGATCACATTTGTCGCATCCAATCATTGGTCAGAATAAACTCTTTTTCCCGGAAGTTACTTCTCAGATTCTTGGTCACAACATTAAGAAGCACAGCTACATCAGGTCTCAAACATTTTCCCACTTGTCTTTCCAGGGTCAGCTCCTTCACCAAAACTCAGTGTATGTACCTTGATAGCTTTAACTAGTTTCATGTCTAAAGCTGTACCCAGCTGTGCCTCACCTGCTTGTACTCCTTGCCAATTCTGATTTTCTATTGTGTTCATAGATTCTTCTTTATTTTAGATATTTCTAGATGTATGAATATATATTTGTTTATTTTTCCATTTCTCTACCAGGATAAAATTTAAAAGAGGGAAAAAAGCTTTGTTCTGTTTACCTATGGATTCTCAATGTTTGGAGGATAATAAGAATTTAATAAAATTTGTGGATAAACAACTTCAGCAGAGAGCATGAACTGAGCAAAACTATGATTATTATCTGTTTATAAAGCTCCACTAAATGCAGTAGCTCGTGTATTAAATTCATTCTCATTATTGGAAATACCATCTGCCTTAAGATACGGAAAAACTAAACTTGAGGCTCATGGCCTCAAACTACACAGGTAAATCTGTGGATTACTTTCCCAACACACAACATAATGAAAGAAAAAATTGTCCTTTCAAAAAAATCATATCCACAAGCTATGGTTTTCCCAATGATATCTTCCTCACTGTCATCACAACCATTCATATCTTTTAGTCATACATCTGCATTTAGGAAAAGAAACAGCACTTTCCCCAAATCTGATCCTCCCCTGAAAAGCAAATAAAAGGAGGCATCAAGGGGTTTGATCATGCAAAATTTCTCATTAGCCCTACTTTCAACAGTCTCACACTTAATTCATTTTTAGAGTACGGCCTTTCACATTCTCAAAATAAATTAGGTTGGGGCAGATAGCTTTTCCAGATTTTCTGTTGACTGCTTTATTTTCTTTCCATTTTTTAATTGTTATTTAATCATGCATCAGTTATTTTTTTAATCACTATCAGAAACCCTTTACTGAATACTGCTAAAGGCAGAGGTGAGTGATATAATATTTTCAGAGTAGTCACCCAAAGCAAATGAATGAGAAAAATTAAATAAAAGACATGATGATTTCCAAGAGCTTTGATTTTTGTTAAGTAAGAAAAACCACTAAAAATATATCCCAGTGGTTGTTATGGGAACAGGTTAAATTGGAGACCATAAAGGGGAGACTGATGTTTCAAATATTACACAAAGGGGAAAATTGCATTTTCTGTGCAGCTTGAGGTAGTATATTAACTTTAATTGTATAGTTACTGAACAATGTCAAAACATGATTATTCACCATAGTAATAATTGATCTAAAATGTTTGTCACATTCTCTAAGGAATGAAGTCACAGGATCTGATTCACAACTCTTCTTTATCAAAATGTGTCACATCTGTCTGCTTAATTTAGATGCAAATTAAATTGTTAGCGACCCAGAAAAACATCTGATTCTTGGTAGGTAACGCTTCTATCTATATAGCATTTAGAACATTTGGTTTAGAAGTGTTTCATTATCTAAGAACCAATTGGCAGAATGCAATGAACCTGAAAAAAAGATGTTCATGTGTAAATGTGGAACTGGGTGCATTCTCTGCTCTCCTGACAGATGGCACTAGTGGCAGAGAGTCCTCCTTAGCCCTGATCTGTGTGTACTTAGTGTTGTAGGCAATGAAAAGGCTGGGATTATTGACTTGCTATGGGTTCATTGAGCTTAATTTTGTCTCACAATAAAATAAAAACACATAGATGAAAATAAATGGAGCCAAGTTTTGAAAAAGGACTTAAGAATCTAGGGCTATTTTTTATGCAGCAATCATCTTCAAAAGTCGAGTGGAATAAATAAAATTTGGTTCTTATATAAATTGACACCTCTAAAAATAATAATACCACATTAATAAAATATAAATATATATGTGATACTAGAGTTGAGAATTGTCTAACAAAACATTATGATAACTCTGAACTAGCTATTGATGTTTTAATTCTTCAATCATGAGAACTTAGAGAAGGAATAGAGAAATCTCACATTCTTAGAAGAATCCCAATTCTACATCTTTCCTATCCTAGCTGTTTCATAGCAACTATTTCAGCCTAGCTGAATCAATAAACTTTGGGTTAAAGGAGTCTATCTCAAAAGAGAACATGGAGAGTCACCACAGAATAAGCTTCTTGTCCTCATGTGAACTCATACATATGTGTATGCCCACCTATATGTACATGAGTATACCCACAGAACAACTTCACACTGCATTTTAATTTATTTGTGTAACCACTATTTTTCAAAGATTCTTTAAGTGCCACACACTGTCTAACAACAAATATACAATAAGGCTTTAGTTTTTATTAGCATTGTAAATAAAACTGTGTCTCATAACATTTTTGTATTCACACATAATGTATAAACAAGACAATGTAGCTGCCTTCTTCCCTTCCACTTCCCTTTCCCTCTCCTCTCTTCTCCTGTTAGTTCCCTTCATTTTTTTAGACTGTTTTGCTGCTACTTTCATTCCAAATACACATATGTTATTTATATGTTATTATAAAAATCTGAGGTCCACAAATGAGAGGAAACACTTTGCTTATCTTTTATGAGTGCGACAACAATTTGCTAGAAATAATCTCCCATTGTATTTACTTTCTTACCAGCAAAATATTTTTGTTTTTCTTATAGTCAAATATGATTCTATTGCTCAATATCAACTATAGTTATCAAACCTAACTCTTATCATCAAGGACTCGTAGAAAAAGAAGAAAACATACAAATGAAAATTTGAGAATAAGACAAAGATTAAACAATGAGATTTTGAGAGTTTAGAACACCCAGAAAAGCAACTAGCCCAGCTTGTGCGGGTTAAGTGCTCCCTGACACCAAAGGTGTGTGATAACACTAGCTGGTGGTAGGCAGTATCCCGTGCTTCTATAGCAGCCATTTGTATGTCCAAAATGAACATCTGTGCTGAATTATGTTCACAGAGAAAAACTTCTTACCCATTTCCTGTTGTAATGTAAAAAGAACCATCTTCAGGAACTAAATAGTAGCAGTATTCTAAGACTCTCAACAAATAGTGGAGTCAGCATTGGATGGATAGTATTATAATATGAAATCTCAACCAATACTTTGAAAACTGTATAAAGAAAGAGCATGATAAAACTACCCAGTTGAACAGGGACAACTAAGATACATAGTGAAATACAGTGTGTAAAATACATTGTGTACCAGCCTGTGTGATAGCTCACTGAGCATGATGACCTAAGTTGAATCCCAAGAAACAACTTTTTTTAAAAGGCCAGGTGTTGTGGCATGCACTTGTAACCCCAGTTCCGGGGCAGTGGAAGCAGGTGGCCTCTCTCAGCCTTGTTGACCAGCCTAGGGTACTTGTCAAACGCCTGACCGGTGAAACACTCTGTCTGAGCTAGAAGACAAGGTATTTGTCACTTACACAATGACAGTGTTGTTTTCTGGCCTCCACGGGGACATATACAAATAAATCTTAACACACAAGCATGTACACATAGGTACATGAATGCATACGATAACAGTTTTTAAAACACATTATTTGGAAAGGAAAATATTCAAGTCTATCCATATCTGATTAATTAGCATAGCCGAGTGGGAGAAATAATACCACCAATGCCTAAGCGTGCTGAGTGCATAGTGTAACCGTGAACACCAAACAGTTAATGATTCGTGTAATCTTCATTGCATCAATATGAGAGCTGAATGAGCCATGTTCTGTAGATTGAAGGAATGTATGACTACACGGCAAATAAATCTTGATTCTAGAGACATGTTCTGAGACACACATCTATGAGAAAGACAGAGAGAATATATAACCAAAAAGGGACAAAAATGTTGATCTTTTACTAGTAAGCTTAATTTTACTTTTTAGCTAATTCTAGCTATAATGTATAACTCAATAACGCTGCCTAAGATATATGTAATCAGAGACATGTAACTCTCAAATGTAGAGGTCATGCTGTCCATTTCACAGGTAGGAAACTACATTCTGGGCAGTTGAATATATAATAGCTAGGGTAGTTATATAAAAATGAGCTGTAAATTGATAAGTATCCCAATCCTACTGTTAGGAGTACCACAGAAATACCAAGTCAACAGCCATAGTAGACACAGGACTCGATTCAGACACTTGCGGGCCATGTGAATGTTGCTTCAGTCTTGGTGAGCCCATATACTCCCTGTTTAGTTAGTTTAGTGGGTCGTGTTCTCCTGATGTCCTTTATCCTGGTGACTCCTACAATCTTTCCTTCCCTTCTTCCAAAGGGTTCCCCAAGCTCCAAGGGAGGGACCCAATGGAGCCGTCCAATTTAGACTCACTTTCTGTATAATATTTGTTTGGTCTGTACCCACTCCCACTTGGTGCCGGAGGAAGCCTCTCTAATGTTCACTGGACAAGGCACCAATTTATAAGTACAGCAGAGTATCCTTAAGAATCCTTTCATTGTTTTGTTTTGTCAGCGTGGTTCTACCCTAGTAGAATAACTCTGGGGTACCTGGCTTCCTGTTCATGTTTGGTTGTTGTCTTTTTGAGACCTGATCTTTCTTAAGGAAAACAGAAGACACATGGATCTGGGGGAGAGGGGACTTGTGGGGGAGCTTGGAGAAGTGGAGGGAGAAGAAACTGTGGTCAGGATGCATTGTATGAGAGAAGAATCTTCTTTTTCTTTTTTTGGGGGGGAGGGTGGGGGAGTTTTGAGATGGAGTTTCTCCATGCAACAGTCCTAACTGCCTTGGAATTAGCTCTGTAGACCAGCCTGGCATTGAATTCACAAAGATCCTCCTGCCTTTGCCTCCTGAGTACTGTAATTAAAGGCATGCGCTACTGCCACCCAGCTACAGAAGAAGCTATTTTTAATAAAAATAAAATAAATTTATTTGCACGTCAAACAATTGATAGCTAGATACATGGCTAGTTGAAATATAAGTCCAATGTAGATGGTTAATTATCCCTTAAGAATAATAATAATCATCTATTATATTTCTCGAGGAAGTGGCAAATAATTTAATAGATCAGATTGCAGGATTAATTTGCTGGAGCTGTTAATGCAGTGGCCTATAGCATGATATGATTGACATATGAAGCAAATTCTTTGGGCTTAAAAGACAAAACTGACCTGTGAATTGATGACTGGTTAAATTATTTTCCTAGCCCCATAGTAATTGCCAACTGTAATTATTAAGAGAAATAATACATGCGTTCAGCCTTGCGATTCCGCATTAAGAAACCTAGCAACTCAAACACAGAGACAAGAGTTTAGACACCTGGTTTCTGTGTGTCTGATTTAGCCTTCAGGAAGAAAATTTAATTTAACATTCCACTAATTCTTTAAAGATAAAAAAGAAATAGTTTTCACACCGCGGTTACCAACCTGTCAACTTACATAGACACATTGTCAGGCCAACCAAATTTTATTCTACATATTGCAGTGAGACTACAAACAAAAACTGTTCCTCTCATTTTCACGGGTTGTGTAATTTCACCTGTGAAATTAGACATCCCAGCACTGTTCAGTGGGCACAGCACCGAAGATGTTGCTAGTGCCTCTCAATGTATATAAGCCTCAAGAGGAGTGCAGCCATACAGATGCCTGTGTGACCAGGACATGGGTCCATGTCTGTGCAGCCATACCCATGCATGTACAACCAATGCATGGGTCCATGTCTGTGCAGCCATACCCATGCATGTACAACCAATGCATGGGTCGGTGTCTGTGCAGCCATATCCATGCCTGAATAACAAATGCTTGGGTCGATGTCTGTGCAGCCATATCCATGCATGTACAACCAATGAATGGGTCCATGTTTGTGCAGTCATACCCATGCATGTACAACCAATGCATGGGTCTGTGTCTGTGCATCCATACCCATGCATGTACAACCAATGCATGGGTCTGTGTCTGTGCAACCATACACATGCCTGTATAACCAATGCATGGGTCTGTGTCTGTGCAACCATACACAGGCCTGTATAACCAATGCATGGGTCTGTGTCTGTGCAGCCATACACATTCCTGTATAACCAATGCAATGCATGGGTCTGTGTCTGTGCAGCCATGCACATGCCTGTATAACCAATGCATGGGTCCGTGTCTGTAACTGTTTTCTGTATAAGCATATCTCTCATTCGTGTTACTTTCCTGTGTTTTATGGACCAAAATTATTTGCAGACAAATGTTTCCGTCATCCCTGTGTATAGGCAGAGAGTGCTGTGCCACTTTGCCAGTAGAAAAAAATACCCACCTTAATGTCTCTGTAACACATTTTCATAATGTTTACAAAGCTCCAAAGTTTGTCATTTATATGATGTGTCTTGTCATGCTCTGGGATCCCTGATAGTGGTCATGTAAGTATCATGGGATGCTAATAAAAATGCCCATCTACATCAGGAAACTTTTGGAAACTTTTAATTGTGTCCTCCGACTGCCCCAGAACGTTCTGCTCTCTCCTTCCTCCATTCCCTAACACATGACATTGACACTAAGTCAACTGATAAACTACCAATGGCCTCCAAGTGTTCAATTAGAAATAAGAAACTTACATCTCACCTTAGATTGAGAGTTAGAAATTACTAAAGTTATTGAAGATGGTGCCAAAAGATTAGATCAGGTTTTGAAGTAAGATTTCTGGGACTAAGCATCTAGCTAAAATGGTCAAAGGAAGTTCATGATGGAAGGGGAAGTGCTGCTCCCATGAACACATGAAGGAAAGAAAGCAAAACAGACTTGATGAGACAGTTGTTCTGTACTAGAAAGAAAATAAAACTAGGCATTTACTCCCTTAAACTGAAACTTGTCCATAGGAAGTCTCATTCATCTGGGATTCAGCAAAAGAGAGACACTTGAGGAAACTACACAAGGAGTTTGAAGTTTGAAGAGCTTGTTTCTGTAAAACTAAAGGAAAGAGGCCACCTCTTCAGGACAATAGAGCACAGAGAAATGACTGTGCTGATATGGCAGCCATATCACATTGTCCAAAATATCTATAATAGACTTATAGAGAAAAGTAGATATCTAATACAGATTTCAGTCTAAGTAAAACATCTTCATTCTGGAAGACAGTGTTACCTAGGAGCTTTGGAAAGAGAGAAGCTAGTGTCCAGCAGGTTGATTCATTCAGAGCTAAGGTAGCTGGTAACTTTAAGTTAAAGTCAATATTTAGGTATCATTTTGGAAATCCTAGTGACTTTAGGATTGTAATTATACTTAATCCACTTTGCCCTCACTCTAAAGATGGGACAGTAAAGCCTGAATAACAGCACACCTCCTTGAATCATGGATTGCTGACAGTCTTAGCCCATGGTAACTTCAAACTCATGTAAGAACCTGAATCTGTAGAAATGTAAAAAGTGGCTGCTTGAGACAGGCAGTTTCCTGGGTGAAGATACTATAGGCACTATAGAAGCAACAACACTGTTGATCAACATGTTTTCAAATGACAAAGTAGCAACAGGGTCTGAGAGGTTGTAGTCTAACACTAGAAGTTCTAGTTGACACTCTGCAGTCAGAGTCAACACCGCAGAGAAACAGTTCATTACAGCCAGAGTCCACTGATGTAACACACTCCCTTGTTTTAAAGTACCACTGTAATTCATCTTCACAAAGCTCCACTTCCATGAATTAGAAGCTATCAACAATGATGCAAGAGACCCACAGCAAAAAGGTGGTAGCTCAATCAACACTGTTGGCTTTTAGATAAAAAGCAAAGGAAAGCCTACAATTCACAATCCCAGAGAACCAAAACAACAAAGAGGACCCTAAGAGAGACATACATGGATCTAATCTACAGGGGAAGTAAAAATAGACAAGATCTCCTCAGTAAATTGGGAGCATGGGGATCATGGGAGATGGGAGAAAGGGAGAGGAAGGGAGGGGAGTGGAGAAGAATATATAGCTCAATAAAAACAGTTTTAAAAAATAAATAAAAGAAGAAAGAAACAGCGGTGGCTCAGTGGACACTGAGATGTGTAGGAGGAGACTGATAGTTCGTCCCGGCCATTCAGAACTGAAATAATCACACAGAAACTGTATTAATTAAATCACTGCTTGGCCCATTAGCTCTAGTTTCTTATTGGCTAACTTTTACATTAATTTACCCCATTTCTATTATTCTGTATATCACCATGTGGCAGTGACTTACCGGTAAAGATTCAGCCTGTCTGTCTCTGGTAGCTCCATGGTGTCTCTCTTTCCACCTTCTTTCTCCCAGTTTAGTTTTCCCTGCCTACCTCTGTTCCCCTATAGCTCTGCTATAGGCCCAAAGCAGTTCCTTTATTAACCAATGAAAGCAACACATAGACAGAAGGACCTCCTACACTAGAGGATTTTTGTTTTTGCTGTTACTGGATTTCTTTCCAGTAAATTGTTTTAATGCACATCTTTAATATAATGTTTTTCTATATTTAACAAGCTACAACAGAGTATAAACATAATTCATATCACTGGGATTCCAAGATGTTCATACGATGAACTTTATGGTGATATTTACTATATTATGGTTTGTACTGAACATCTAATGTTCCCAAAGTATTGTTACCCCTTATTTAATGATAAAGCTCCATTGCTACTTGCTTATATTAATTCCTTAATTATTATTAATTATAATTAATTATTATTATGAATGAATTTTTATGTGTTTTTGGATTTGGTTTTCCAGTTTGATTTTATTGAGTATTTTTGCATCAATGTTCATGAGAGTGATTGGTCTGTAATTCTTTCTGGGTTGAGTCGTTGTATGGTTTTGATATCAGGGTGACTGTAGCCTCATAAAAAAAAGAGTTGGGCAATGTTTCTTCAGTTTCTACTGTGTGAAATAATTTGAGGAGTAGAGGTATTAGCTCTTCTTTGAAATTCTGGTAGAATTCTGCACTGAAACCATCCTGCTCTGGCCTTTTTTGGGGGGGGAGTGTTGGGAGGCTTTTGATGGTTGTTTTTATTTTCTTAGGGGATATGGGTCTATTTAAATTGTTCAGCTGGTCTTGACTTAAATTTGGTATGTGGTACCTATCCAGAAAATTGCCCATTTCTTTTCCTTTTACCAATTTTGTGGAGTACAGATTTCATCAGACAGAGGACTGATCTCCAAAATATATAAAGAACATAAGAAATTAGACAACAAATAAACCAATTAAAAATGGGTACAGATCTATTCTGAACAGAAGAATCTCAAGTAGCTGAAAGACACTTAAGGAAATATTTATCATCCTTAGCCATCATGAAAATGCAAATCAAAACAACTCTGAAATACCATCTTACACCAGTCAGAATGGCTATGATCAAAAACACCAATGATAGCTTATGCTGGAGAGGATGCTGAGTAAGGGGAACACTCCTCCACTGCTGGTGGGAATGCAAACTTGTATATCCACACTGCAAAGCAGTATGGCAGTTTCTCAGAATATTGGTAATCAAGCAACCTCACGACCCAGCAATACCACTCTTGTGTTCAATCATACTACAAGGACATTTGTTCAACTATGTTCATAGAGCATTGTTTGTAATAGCCAGAACCTGAAAACAACCTAAATGTCTCTCAACTGAAGAATGGATAAAGAAAATGTGGCATATTTACACAATGGAGTACTACTCAGTGGTAAAAGACAGGGACATTTTGAAATTTACATGCAAATGGATAAAGTTAGAAAAAACCAACCAGAGTGAGGTAACCCAGACCCAGAAAGGTGAACACGTTATGTACCCACTCATAAGTGGACACTAGCTGTAAAGCAAAGCATAATGCGCCTATAGTCTAAGACCCCAGAGAAGCTAAGTAACAAGTAAACCCTAAGAGAAACACACACACACACACACACACACACACACACACACACACACACATCCCCTTGGAAAAGGGAAATAGACAAAGTCTCTTGAGAATATTTATGAATAATGTTGCTATGAACAGAGTTGAGCAAATATCCTTGTGGTATGAATGCCCCAAATTTCTTGCTAGCCCCATAATGGCTCCCTCAATCAAGATATCTCTTTCCCTTTTCTCTGTTTCTGTCCTTCCTCCATCTCCACTACCCAGTTTCCTCAATTTTTCTGCCCTGCTCTCCTTTTCCACTCCCCCTCCCCTTCTGTCTTCCCTTCACCCAACATCCCCATGCTCCCAATTTTCTCAGTGAGACAAGGGTTTACCCCTACTGCTTTTACTGACTTTTTGGAACACTTTCTCTTTGGAGGGATATCTTGCTCAGCCTAGATATATTGGGGAGAGCTTTGGTCCTGCCTCAAAGCAATATGCTAGAAAGTTTTGACTCCCTATATAAAGTCTTCCCCTCTTAGAGGAGAGGAGTAGATGGAAGTAGAATGGGAAGGGGAAGGTGAAGGAAGTGGTAGGGGGGAGAGAGTGGGAACTTGGATTGATATGTAAAATGACAAAAGATAGTTTTTTTTAAATAAATAAATTTAATAAATAAACTTTATTTTTTAGAGAATATGAGGGTCTATATAAGAACTAAGCAGAAATATCAGGGTTCCTGTATGTTCCTGGAGCCCACTCAGGTATTACTTCCCCAACAATCAACATCTTACAGAGTGATGCACTTGGCAAAATAGAAGAGCATATATTGTCATAATATCCATGGCTCCCAGTTTATATTAGAGTTCACGAAATGTTGAGTATTCTTTGGATCTGATCAACCTTACAATGATCTATTTCTACCTTAAGAATATCCCACACTCCTGGCATCATTCTGTGCCCTGGCAATATTCTTCCTTCCCTCAGCCCTTATATACTAATTCTCTCAAAGAGTCATGCTTAAACTTTGTAAATGACACTTTATAAAACCCATTCTTATACATAGTCTTCATATGCTGAGTTTAGTAACATTTGGATTATTGTTATACTGTATTATTTAGCTTCATATACAGTATAATATGTATGTATTTAAGGTACATGATATATATTCAATACATATATGCACAGTAAAATGATTACCACAGTCAAGCTAATTAACATATCCATTATCTCATAGTTTTAACTTTGTGTGTGAGGTAGCAACACTGAGACTCGATCTTCATCATAGCAAACTCCTCATATTCAATAAAATTACCAACTGTGGCCTCCATGAATCCATTAAGCTCTCAAATTAAACATACCTCCTAATCAAATCTACACTTTATTATCACCTCCAGTTTCTTTCCCTCCCCATTCCAAATAGCCACCTTTCTGTCCCCCACTTTTTCAGGCTAACTCTGTGAGTCCCCATAGACATAAGATCATGCTTACATTTTAACTTGTGCTTTGAAAAGGACAAAGTGACTTATTCTCTAATGGTATTCAAGATTAGTGTATCCCTCAAGCCATTTTCTAAGTGGTTGAAGATGTGTATCTACACACTTTAGTTTCAGAGATGCCAAAGTAATTTTGCAAAAATGCAGGAGGAATAAAGCAGTAAATGTGAATAAACAGTTCCAGAAACATCAGAAATGTGAAAATAGAAATTTGTTTATCTGCGTCATCAGATTTAAGATATTTTTAGATCTATGTCTACTTTGTACATGTGATAATTAGATAACAATCTTACCAACAGAAAATTGATGATCATAAATCTTAATGCTTGTAGAACTTATAATAATGTCAACTTTTCCTTTCAGATATAGTGGGTGTTTTCCAAAGCACAAACTGTACACTTAATCAGCTTTTTATTATACATTTGTACATTTGTTATTTTTAACAGCTCATTTGAGATAAGTCTGAAATGCATTAATTTGAGCTGTTAGAATGTACAGTTCTATGTCTTGTTGTACATATATAATGTTACAATAATCAGCCCATGGTGATTTTTAAAAAAAATCCAGCATCCCCCAAAGAAACATATCTATTAGCAGGTTCCACCCAGCTCTTGAGATTAGTAGTTGCTCATTTTTTTTTGTAGACAGCTTCTACCTAATTAGTCACTCTAAATTTTCCATTTCCAGATCTTTCAAACAAATAGAGAAATAAAACAATGAGTTCTCATGGTTAATGTCCCTGAGCATAATTGAGGTAATCCATATTTTAGGATGTGTTAGTAACTTAATCCAATTTATTGTCAATATTACATGAATGACTGCATACATTTCATTTTTCCATTAATCCCCTGATATGAATTGTTTACACTTCTGGTATTATTACTACTAGCATAGCTTTGGAAACTTGAATGTAATTTTTATATGACTATGCCTCCATATTATTACTTGGAGTTGATAGGAACAATTGTATTGATAGTCTATCATAAGTTAAGCTACTTCCAAATGTTTTCACAGTGAATGAACCATTTTAAATTTTCACTAAGAGCATGCACATTTTGATAATTTATGTGTTCTCCAAAGTGTTATCTAGATCTTTGTTTATAGCTGCATGAATGGTCATGTAGTGGTATCTTATCATGATTTAAATATGCATTTTATTACTCAATAATTGCAGCAGGCATTTTCTGTGTGTTTATAAGTCACCCATACACCTTTTTTTCAGAAACATCTCTTCAACTCTCTTCCACCAGTGACTTGTAAGAGTTCTTCTACATTCTAGAAGGAAATCCCCCATTGCATCTATGAATTGTAAACCATTCCTGTCAGGCTATGGGTTGTCTGTCTGTTCATTGTATTGATCAAGTTCTTTAAAGAAGAAAGTGCTTTACAGAATGATCAACCTCCTGTTTTACTACTTATGCTGCTTGCACTGTGTCTAAGAAATCACAGCAGAATGAGGATCACAAGGATCATTCCTACGTTTTATCCTGAATTCAAGAGTCTTAACTTGCATTTAGATCACGGATGTACCTTGAATCATTCTTTCTGCATGTCATAAAGAAATCCAAATTCACTATTCTGCATGTAGATATGCAACCCAAGTGCCCTGGTGCCATCCACCATTAATTAGAATGCCAATTAATACAATCACTTTATTTATACATCTGCTGTTACTGAATTATTTTCTTCCCTTGACTTACTATTTTTTCTTCTATTTACTTTGAGTTCAATTTGTTATTAATTCTCTAATTTCGTAAAAAAAGACTCATGGATCATTGAATATCAATTACCATAATATGTGTTTTATAGATCATTTGATTCAAATAGCTTTGTACTTTCTTTGAGGGTTTTTAATACCTATTTTATATTATTTACTTATCTGTGTGTACACTTAAGTATATGTATATGCATCTTGTGCTTGTGAGTGCCTACAGAGACCAGAAGAGGTCACTGAATCTGACTGATGCCAGTGTTACAATGTGAGTCAACCTATGTGGGTTCTGAAAAACAAGCTCAAGTTCTCTGGAAAATTAGCATGTGCTCTTAACCAATGACCCATCTCTCTAGCCATTCACCCACCCCCAGTGAGATTCTGTTCTCTCTCTCATATGTTACATCCTTACCACAGTATTCCCTCCCTCCTCTCTTCCCAGTCTTCCCCCCAGGTCTCACCTCATCTACTCCTCTACCATTTTCCTTCAGAAAAGAGCAAGCCTCTCATGGATTTCAACCAAACATTGTACTTGAAGTTGCAATAAGACTAGGCACATCCCCTTATATTAAGACAGTATGAAGAAACAAAGTTGGAATGAAAAGGGCCCCAAAGCAGTCAACAGAGTTAGAGACAGCCCCACTCCCACTGTTAGGAGTCTCACAATAAGACCAAGGTACATAATAGTAACAAATATGCAACAGATCAAAATCAGACCCATGGAGGCTCCATGATTGTCTGTTCAGTCTTGATAAGCCTCTATGGGCCCATCTTAGTTGTTTCTCTGGGTTTTTGTGTGGTGTCTTTGTCCCATTTGGCTCCTACAAGCCTTCGCCCCCTCTTCTGCAAGATTTCCCTTTGCTGTATAGAAGTTTTTCAGTTTTATGGAGTTCCATTTATTAACTGTCTATCTTCTGCACCAAGCCTTTCAAGACTACTCCCCACTTCCTTCTCTATCAGGTTTAGTATCTGACTTTGTGTTGATGTATTTGATAAACTTGGACTTGAGTTTTGTGCAGAGTGATAGATATATGTCTGTGTCCTTCTACATGTTGACATCCAGCTTGATCAGCATAATTTATTGAAGATGCTTTCCTATTTTAGTGTATAATTCTGAAGTCTTTATCAAAAATCAGGTGTCCATAGGTGTGTGGATTTACATTGGGATCTTTGATTCAATTCCTTTGATCAACCTGTTTGTTTTTACACCAAAACCATGTGGTTTTTATTACTCTAGCTGAGTAGTAGAAGTTGAAACCTGGAAAGGTGATGCCTCCGGGAGTTCTTTTATTTTATAGGATTGTTCAAACTATCCTGGATTTTTGTTTTTCCACATGAAGTTGATCCTTGTTCTTTCAAGGTCTGTAAAGAATTGTGTTGGAATTTTGATGGGGATTGCACTGAATTTGTAGATTGCTTTTGGTAAAATGGCCATTTTTACTATGTTAATCTTACCAATCCACGAGCATGAGAAAACTTTCCATCTTCTGATATTGTCTTGAATTTCTTTTTTGAAAGACTTGACATTCTTATCTTATATATCTTTTACTTATTGGTTAGATTTACCCCAAGGCATTTTATTATTTACAGCTACTGTGAAGACTGTTGTTTCCACGATTTCTTTCTTAAGCCATCTGTATATAGGAGGGCTACTATTTTTTGTTTTTGTTTTAATTAATCTTGTATCTAGTCAATTATGTTGAAGATGTTTTTCATCTGTAGGAGTTCCCTGGTAGAAGTTTTAGGATTGTTTATATATACTGTCATATTATTTACAAATAATGTTTTTTCACTTCTTCCTTTTGAATTTTTATCTCCTTGATCTCTTTTATTTGTCTTATTGTTTTTGCTGAAAACTTAAGTACTATGTTGAATAAACATGGAGAGAGTGGACAGTTTTGTCTTTTTTGTGATTTTTAGTGAAATTGTTTTGGGTTTTCTTCCATTTAATTTAATGTTGTCTAACAGCTTGCTGTATATCACCTTATTATGTTTAATTTTGTCACTTGTATCCCCGATCTCTCCTAGAATTTAATTATGACAGGGGGTTGTATTGAGTCAAAAATGTTTTCAGCATCAATTGAGATAATTATGTATTCTTTGTGTGCGTGTGTGTGTTTATATAGTGGATTATACTGACAGATTTTCATATGTTGGACCATCTTTGCATCTCTGGAATGAAGCCTACTTATTTATGGTGGATGATCTTTTTTATGTGTTCTTGGATTCAGTTTTTAAAGATTTTACTGAATATTTTGGCATCAATGTTTATGGAAGAAACTGGTTTGTCATTCTTTTTTATTTGAGTCTTTGTGTAGATTGGATATCAAGGTGACTGTGGCCTTATTAAATGAAAATGTTGCTTCAATTTCTATTTTGTGACATAATTTGAGGATTATTGGTATTAGCTCTTTTCTGAAAGTATGACAGAATCCTGTGCTAAACCCAACTAGCCCTGGACCTTATTTGATTGTGAGACTTTTAATTACTGTTTCTGTTTTTCAAGGGATTGTAGGTCTATTAAAATTGTTTATCTAATCTTGATTTAACTTTGGTAAGTAGTATCTATCAAAATAATTGTACATTTCTTTTATATTTTCTAATTATGTGAAGTATAAGTTTTTGAAGCATGACCTAATGTTCTTTGGATTTCCTCAGTATCTATTGTTATTCCTCCCTTTTAGTTTCTGATTTTATTAATTTGGATGTTCTCTCTCTACCTTGCAGTCATTTTGTATGAGAATTTGTCTGTCTTGTCAATTTTCTCCAAGAACCAACTCTTTGTTTCATTGATTCATTTTTTTGTTCTCTTTATTTCTATTTTATTAATTTCAGCCCCAAGTTTATTTCCTACCATCTACTCCTCTTGGTTTGTTTATTTTTGTTCTAGAGTTTTCAGGTCCACTGTTAACTTGCTAGTATGAGGTCTCTCTAATTTCTTTATGAAGGCACTTGATGCTATGAACTGTCCTCAGAACACTGCTTTCGTTGTGTCCCATCAGTTTGAATGTGTTGTGCATTCATTTTCATTGAATTCTATAAAGTCCTTTATATCTTTATTTCTGACTTAACCCAGTAAAGAATTGTTCAGATTTCATGAGTTCGTAGGCTTTTTGTTGTTTCTGCTGTTGTTGAAATACAACTTTAATCATCCATTGTTATCTGATAGGATACAGGGAGTTATTTCAATTTTCTTGTCTCTGTTGAGACTTGCTTTATAACTGAGTATGTGGTCAATTTTGGAGAAAGTTCCATGAAGTGCTAAGAAGAAGATAAGTTCTTTAGTGTTTGGGTGAATTTTTCTGTAGATATCTGTAAGGACTACTTGAGCCCTGTTGCCTGTTAGCTCCATTATTTCTGTTTAGTTTTTGCCTAGATGTCCATTGGTGAGAGTGGGGTATTGAAGTCTCTTGCTATTGATATATGGGGTTCAATGTTTAAGTTTTAGTAATGTTTCATTTACAAATGTGTGTGTGCCCTTGCATTTGTGGCATAGATGTTCAAAATTGAGATGTCATCTTTGTTAATTTTTCCTTTGATGAGCATGAAACTTCATTTCCCATCTATTTTGATTAATTTTGGTTGGAAGTCTATTTTTTTAGATATTAGAATAGCTACACTGCTTCTTGAGTCCATTTGCTCTTTTTCCAACCCTTTACTCTTGGATAATACCTATCTTTTATATTGAAGTGTGTTTCTGGGATGCAGCAGAAGGATGGATCCTGTTCTTACATCCATTTTGTTAGTCTGTGTGCTTTTATTGGAGAATTTAATATATTGATACTTATGGACATTAACAATTAATGTTTGTTAATTCATGTTGTTTTATTGTTGTTGTTGGTGGTGGTGGTTGTGTGTGTGTGTGTTTCCTTTCTTTTGATGTGAGGCATTTTATTTTGATGGGTATAGTTTACCTCCTTGGTTTGGAGTTTTCCTTCTAGTACCTTCTGTAGGGCTGGGTCTTTGGATAAGTATTGTTTAAATTTGGCTTTATCAAGGAATATCTTATTTTCTCCATCTATAGTGATTGAAAATTTTGCTGGGTGTACTAGTCTGGGCTGACATCTGTGGTCTTTTAAAGTTTGCATAACATTTGTCTAGTCCCTCTTGGCTTTTAGTGTCTCTGTGAAAAGTTGGGTGTAAGTTCTTCAGGTCTGCCTTTATACATTACTTGGCCTTTTTACCTTGCAGCTGTGTGTTTAGTGTTTTGATTATTATGTGGTGGAGGGACTTTCTTTTCTTCTCCAAACTATTTTGTGTTCAATAAGCTTCTTGTACTTCTAAAGGTTAAGAAAATTTTCTTTTATGATTCTGTTGAAATGTTTTCTGGGCCTTTGAGCTGGGAATCTTCTTATTTTCCTATTATTCTTAGGTTTGATATTTTAATAGTGTTTCAGATTGCCTGGATGTTTTGTGTCAGAAATTTTTTAACATTTTTTCTTTGACTGATATTATCAATTTCTTCTATGCCTGGGATTCTCACTTCTATGTCTTGCATTCTGTTGGTGATGCCTGCATCTGTAGCTCCTGCCCACATACCTAGGTTTTCCATATTCGGGATTCCCTCAGTTTTTGTTTTCTTTATTGCTTCTATTTATGTTTTTCAGGTCTTGAATAGTTTTATTCATTTCTTTCACCTGTTTTTTGTTTTGTTCTTGGATTTCTTTAAGGTGATTACTTATTTCCTCCCATTGTTTGCCTGTGGTTTTCCAGATTTCTTTAAGGGACTTATTCATTTCCTCTTTAAGGACCTCTATCATCTCATAAAGTTGGTTTTAAGGTTGGTTTCTTGTGTTTTTTCAGCGGTGTCAAATTGCCCTAGATGTTATTGGTTGTGTTCTTACACTGGCATCTGGGTCTAGGAGCCAATTTCTGAGTTTTTCTTGTTGCTGTTGTTGGGTCAGTGTGTTGGTGATTGGTTTCTGTTTCTTCTTTGATCGTCTGGTTTTTGTGGTCTGTATTTCTGGCAGTTGGTATAATCACTGGTCCAGGGGAAAGTCTCTGTCAGAGTTGAGGGCTGAACTTGTGACAGTTAGAGTGGGCTTTGGTCAAGCAGGGTATCTCTGTTCTTCTGACTGGTGTGAACTGCGCTTGAACAGTGAGTATTTGCCCATGTAAGGATGAGGTCACTCCTGTAGGAGCAGGTGGTTTGGGGGTATCAGCAGCTAGTTTCTGAACCAAGGGAGTAGGAGGGTTTCAAGTACAGGTAGGGTTCTTACCTATTCTGACTGGCCTGACCTGCATCTGAACAGTGGATGTGATGTCCCACATTGAGATTTTTTTTGGGGGGAAAAATAAGTTAAAAATTCTGCTCTACGCTTTCAATTTTGGGAAAATTGGTAACTATCATTTTAATATTGATTTATATCATTTGAAATTTATTAGAATTGCTTTATTCCTCACCAAATAATAATTCTGGTGAATGTTCCATGTATAATTTAAAAGACTATAAATATTTCAAATTTTAGGAATGTAATACATATTCCTTCAATCATGTGTGTCTACTCTTTTAGTGTTTACTTCTTTAACAAATTACAGAGAGATGTGTCATTACTTTCAACTATGGTTATAAGTTCATTTTAATTGTGTTCTTAATACTTTGAAATATTGTTATTAGTTGCATAAAGCTTTATTTCTGTTTTCTTGCACTTTCGATGGTTTATCATTATTAAATGTTCTTTATTAATACTTTTGCTTTTTTAAAACTTTGATACATCAGTTGTGTTTAGTAGGATAACATTCAATCCCATACCAGTTTACCACCTTTGCATCATTTCTGTATTCTGCTTCTTTGCTCCTAATTATTTCAAGTTGAAACAGCCCCTTCCACTTTGTACTTGTACAACTATGGACAAACAAGAATTACAATGTTTGCACAACTTCACAAAGTCCATGGATCTAGAATTCAGTCATTTTGATTCCTAGTGCTGCTCTTATGATCCACAAAAATGTATTTAGAATTCCGAATCTACCACTAACTAATAACGTCATTAAGTAAAGCACTTTATGCACCTGTGACTCCAAGCACATTATAATTGCCTTGTATTTAAGCTTATGGTGCATTAATTTTCTCCACAATGCATTCTCACCTTGCCAATTTAGTTCTGGGGCATATGCGGAACAATAATTAAAACTCACATTCCAATGGATTAGTTTGATTCTGTCCATCTGAGATTAGACTTCTTCAAATTGTTTTCCAGTTACTCTGTGAAGGGTAGTGTTGACAGTGGTCCACTTATTATGGCTGTTCAGATGGGGATACAATTTCTTCAACTGAGGACCACTACTCCAAGTAACAGGAACTCTTCTCTTTTCTTGTTTATCATTTCTTTCTTTGTTTATTTGGAACTTTATGACTCATAAGTAGAGCTCATCTTTAAACAATCACTAAAATAGATGACTAAGAGAAAATGCATATCAGATAACAAATTATAACAGTCATATTGTTTCTGACGATCAGATCCAGTCTTCATAAAGCCTGCTTCCCATTAAAAAGATTTTTAATTTTTTTAATTCTAAATATTAACTCCAGTTCGCCTTCCCTCCCCTTCTTTTGCACCCCCACCACCTGCCCCAATCCCACTCTTCACTCAGTCCTCAGAGGAGGTGAGTAAGGCCTCCCTTGAGAAGTCAACAAAGTCTGGCACATCAAGTTGAGGTAGGACCAAGTTGCTCCACCCCGCCACACCAAGGCCAAGCAGGGCATTTCACTATAGAGAATGGGCTCCAAAAAGCTAGTTCATGTACCCTGATTAGTCCTGATCCGATTGCCAGCCCCCCTACTGCTGCCTCCGCACAATAATCAAGTCACATTACTGTCTTCCACACTCAGAAGGCTTAGTTCAGTCCCATGCAGGATCCCCAGCTGTCACTCCAGAGTCTTGAGCTCCCACTAGCTGGAGTCAGCTGTCTCTGCAGTTTTCCCAATCAGCATCTTGACTCCCCATTCTCATATGGTCCCTCCTCCCTCTCTTCCACTCAGCTCCAGGAGCACAGCCCAGTGCTTGGCTGTTGATCACTGCATCCGCTTCCATCAGTTCCTGGTTGTAGGTTCTGTGATGACAATAAAATTAGTCTTGAATCTGATTATAGGGGAAGCCCAGTTCAGGACCCTCACCATTACTGCCAGCAGGCTTAGCTGGAACATTTTACTGGCAACACTGCTGAGGAGTTGGTAGCATTTCCTGGTACCTGAAAGGGAAGAACTATTTTCTTCAGTCTCATTGCATCATCCATTGCTAATCAGCAGCAGAGCTAGAAAGAGCTGTGCTGAGCTGAGTGGACCTCTAGGTTTCTCCGCAGGACACAGTTGTGTCATTGTTTTCCCACCTGTAGACAGAGACTCAGAACAGAACATTCCAAGCATGTTTCCCAATTACTAAGTCAGATCGTAAACTACTAATCTTAGTGGCAAGCCTTTTCAAAGCAGTCATTGAATCTCTGTAAAATGCAAGTGAAATCCTCCTGCTTCACCTGTACCAAACTATATGACTTACATTGCTCACTTCAGTGACTGTCTAGGAAGATGTTTTTGACTTTAATGCTTCTAAAACTCTGAATCTAGTTCTGTTTCTATGTATTCAGGAGACATGATAAAAAATGACATTAAATATTACAATAACATTTATGTCTAGAAAAGTAATTATCATAAATATTAACCATGTTAACACATCTCTGAGCTACTGGTTAATATCAATAATAGTAACATACACAGACTTCTCCAGAAAGCTATAGTGATCTGAGTGTCTGACCATGAGGAAAAGGTGGCTATAAAGGTATTGACTTAAGGTCTAAAAAGTAAAAAATCAGTTTTATTTTTCTCAAAATGCTTAGTAAATAAATTATGTATCTTCTACTTCTGATGCATTATCAAAATTATTAGGGAAGGAAGAGAACAATCTGCAGAATTTCACAGTTATTAAAGATATTGCAGGTTTTTAGCAGGCATGCCTTCTTACGCCCTTTCTTTTTACCACACCTAGGGGCCTAAAATAAAATTGTTTTCCAAATACTTTGTTTCGGAATTAACTCAGATGCTGATTTAAATGCACAAGCTTTTGTCCCTCTTTCTTCTTGATGGACTACATATCTATCTTTTTTCCTGAAAACAAAGGAGTAAAATATAAACGCCATTGCAACCCAGTTTATTTTTTTATGTAATAGGACTGCAAATGTTTGTTGCCTTGTTTTGTTTTATTTTGTTTAACAGAATGACTGAAAATGAAGACAAAATTTTCAGTTGTTACACCTGCTCATTTGTGGACCTAGACAGGATGATGAAATTGTAGTTTGCTGTGTTCCCTTTCCCATAATCACTTCAGAAAAGCTTGGACTAATGCTGCCGGGGGTGTGTGCAGTCAACTGAAACACGTCATTCTTCCATAATTGTTCTGTTCCTTAGAAATACCTTAACCACTTTAACTTTATTCAGTCGCTTTTCTCAGTAGAACAGCACACCTCACACCTTATTATTCTGCTTTTATTATTATTGCTCATGCAAAAGTCACTCAGTGCATGTGTATGCAGGGTGGAAGCAATAAATGATATGTTGAGTCTAACTATAAATTGAGCTAGATGATGGAGAACATTTTTTTTCTATTTTTTAAGTTCTGGAGAGATTTTAACTCAACATTCTGGTTTTGCCATGTGAGTTTTAGTAACATAGAAAATGACATAATTTTTCTTTTTTAATTTTAAATTATTTATTCATTTTACTTACCAACTATAGTTCTCCCTCTCTCCCCTCTTCCTGTTCCCCCACACACAGCCTGCAATCCAACCCCCCATCCACTCCTCTGAAAGGGTAAGGCCCGCATGGGGAGTGAACAAAGACTGGCATATTAAGTTGAGGCAGGACTGGTGTAAGAGTTCCTTCCGTATTTGTGTTGCTTTGATTGGATAATGAATAAAGAAACTGCCTTGGCCTAGTTGATAGGGCTGAACTTAGGTAGGCAGAGAAGACAGAACTGAATTCTGGGAGAAAGAAAGTAAAGTGAGAAAGCCACCATGGAGCCTCCAGAATCAGACATGCTGAATCTTTCCCTGTAAGCCACGACCCCGTGGTGACACACAGATTAATAGAAATGGATTAAATCAAGATGTGAGAGTTAGCCAATAAGAGGCTAAAGATAATGGGCCCTACAGTGATTTAATTAGTATAATTTCTGTGTAGTTATTTCGGATGTAAACTAGCCAGGCGGCCAGGACAATAAAAGAGCCACCCTCCTCATGCAACACAGAACAAGCCACTCCACCTCCTTCTGCCTCCCTCCTCCCCATATCAAGGCAATCAAGGCATCCCTCCATAGGAAATAGGCTCCAAAAATCCAGCTCGTGCACTGGGGATAGATATTGGTCTTCAGCTGGTCTGCTAGAGCTCAGCCTGGTTCTTGGTTGTAGATCTCCACATCTGTTTCCATCAGTTACTGGATGAAGGTTCTTTGATAACAGTTAGCGTCTTCACCAGTCTGATTACAGGGGAAGACCAATTCAGGGACCCCCTCCACTATTGCTAGGTGTCTTAGCTGGGGTTATCCTCATGGGTTTCTGATCATTTCTATAGCTCCAGATTTCTCCCTCACCCCATAATGGCTTCCTCTATCAAGGTATCTCTTTCACTGCTCTCCCACTATGTCCTCCCAACTTGTCCCTCCCATTCCCTACTCATTGTCCATCCCCTCCCCTCTTACCCCCAGTTTACCCAGGAGATCTTATCTATTTGGGTCCTTCTTGTTACCTACCTTATCTGGAGCTGTGGACTGCAACCTGGTTATCCTTTGCTTGAAATCTATTATCCACTTATGAGTGAGTACATACTGTGTTTGTCTTTCTAATCTGGGTTAACTCACTCAGGATTATTTTTTCTAGTCCCATTCATTTACCTGAAAATTTCATGATGTCATTGATTTTTACAGCTGAGTAATACTCCATTGTGTAAATTTACCACATTTTCTTAATCCATTCTTCAATTAAGGGGCATCTAGGTTGTTTCCAGGTTCTGGCTATTACACATAATGCTGCTATGAACATAGTTGAGCAAGTGTCTTTGTGGTATGATTGAGCATCCTTTGGGTATATGAACAAGAGTGGTAATGCTGGCTCTTGAGGTAGATTGATTTCCAGTTTTTAGAGAAATTGCCATACTGATTTCCAAAATGACTGTACCAGTTTGCACTCCCGCCAGCAATGCAGGAGTGTTCCCTTTACCCCACATCCTCTCCCACATAAGCTGCCATTAGTGCTTTTGATCTTAGCCATTTTGACTGGTGTAAAATGGTATCTCAGAGTTGTTTTGATTTGCATTTCCCTGACAGCTAAGGATGTGAAGCATTTCCTTAAATGGCTTTCAACCATGTGAGATTCTTCTGTTGAGAATTCTCTGTTTAGATTGTTTAATTGGGTTATTTTGTCTTCTAATGTCTAGTTTATTGAGTTCTTGACATACTTTGGTGATTAGTCCTCTGTCACAAGTGGGGTTGGTGAATATTTTTTTTCTATTCTGTAGGTTGCTGGAAAGCAACTTAATTTTTCATAACCCCATAACATTAGCTAATTTTATTCTCATCTCAACTACATGTATCATGGAAGAGAGATGATATTATTTATACTAGATAAATAAGAGATGCTAGAAAATTGAGGAATATTATTCATGATTGTACAACCATCAGCAAAACTTACCTTTGAAATCATAACCCTAACTTTGTACATTGCTAAGTACAAATTTTCTCTGCAGTCCTACAAGGCTATAGCTATTCTATAGCTTAAATGAAGTTATTACCATTTTAGCAGCCATTCACCTATATGAGACAGCATGTGCCTCTCTTATAGTTTTATTAAATTTGGCTTTAATGTCTTCACTTTGTTCTTTCATCACAGTAACTTATTTATGTCTCAGCTACCATTTCTTTCCTGAACATCACTTGGAAGCTTTGTTAACACAAACTTTTAATGGAACCCAGTGTGCTCAACCAGAAAGGACTCAGGACTGATGTATGTGAGTGAAGGCCTTCACAGTAAAGTACAGTATTCATTTACCATGAATTGTCTTAAGTGATTCAAGCCTGCAATATCAGAGAATTTAACACAGGGAAAAAATGGAATTCCAGGTATATTTGTTACTTTTCTTATAGTTCTGACAGAAATACCAGACAAAAGCAATTTAAAGAAGGAAGGATTTTTAATTTTATTTTTTTATTTTGTTTTATTTATTTAAATTTTTGCTCACAGTTCAAGGGATACAATTCACTCTCATCAGTGAAAAATGGCTGAAGGAGTATAAAACAGCTGATCAAATTCAATCCACAGTTAGAAAGATAAAAATGACTCAGCTAAGAAGCCCCAGAGTTCATCCCCAGTAGTCCACTTCTTCTAGCAAGGTTTCACAATCTTCCAAGATGGTTCCAACTGCTTGGAACCAAGTGCCTAAACTCATGAGCCTATGTGCCGTCTTTCCACTCAACCCACAGTGCTGTTAGTTCCTCTGCGCCTTTTCTGTGCTTTCCAATGTGGTTCTGGAACATTTCCTTTCCTCTAGCAACTGTGATTTGGCAGCCTGACTTCAGATTAGTAATTGACAAACAGACCTACCTTGCACTTTAGATTTGGCAATTTCTGTTGTAATAGGCGCGGCGGGGCTGTGTCCCCAGCACCCCGGCTGCCTGCTAGGTTATGCCCCGAAATAATTACACGGAAACTGTATTCTTTTAAACACTACTTGGCTCATTAGCTCTAGCCCTTACTGGCTAATTCTGATATCCCGATCAACCCATCTCTAATAAACTGTGTAGCACCGGTCTTACCGGGAAAGATTCAGCATGTCTGACCTGGTGGCTTGCTTCATTGCGTGAGTCTGCCCCGAAGAGGAAGCATGGCCTCTCTGAGCTCACTTCCTCTTCCTCCCAGCATTCTGTTCTGTTTACTCCACCCACCTATGTTCTAACCAATAAAATGGGCCAAGGTAGTTTCTTTATTTTTTAACCAATGACCTTCCTCCATCAAATTTCTTTGAACATTGTACCTATAAAACCCTGTTGGCTCTAAGGAAAATAAATTTAACTAGGAGGTATGACATTTATTCTCTTTATCACCCAGAGTCCAATATAGAAAAAAAAATGATGCTAGTAAGTAGGTAAGCAAGAATTCAGCCATTAGAAGGTTAGAAGAAGTTTTTGGTTGAGCCTTTTTGATAGAGTCCCAAAATTATACCAACTTACCCAGAAAAAGAAACACTCAGACCACTCCAGAGATCCAGCTCAGAACAGGACACCTCCCCTACACCTATCACAGTTGCTCTGGATGTCTACCAGACACGACAGCGGGTGCTCCAGCATGGCTGCCCGCATTCTGACAGCTTTAAAACCTTGACTGCCAACAGCAACTACCACACAAGTTATGAACTGTAAGGAAAAAATGTAATTGGTAAAGTTTAATTTGCATCTGGATCCCTAGCTATGAAGCTTTATAGAGAAAAATTTTTTCAGCTCTCTGAATGTGGAAGGAGGTACGGCTGGAATTAGAATGGGCTTAGTAGGGTTTCCAACACCAGATACTGTGTTTCTCTCTCAAGAGCTTCAAATCCCATTTCTGCTCCCAGTGACTCTCTGTTTTTCAAGTAGAATTCATCATTGCAATCAGTATATCATGATTACATTCAAATTTTGAATTGTATATTAATTTGTATTATAGTTCATGCAATAAAATATTTTAAAAATATGTATAATCTTATTTATATTATGTTGATTTTATATTTTAATTTATATTTATTAATTATATTTATATCCTTAGATGCCTATGAAAACCTTAACATTTAAGAGACATTTGTCTGACTATTTTGTGTTTCCTATAAATAGTAAATAAGAAAGCGAAGTGCTATACAAATCCCATTCCAGAACTGCTCACACCTGTTGAATTCAGACTTAGTGGCTTCAATTAAACTGTTCAGAAGTAGAATTTACCCCTCAAATCTTGACATTTCTATATTGCTCTGGGCTATAAACAATGATTTGTAGAAACGAAGGCCAAAACTGGCCTGCCCGGATACAATCTATTTGCTCCTTGGAAATTAGTTTAAGCAATATGTGAAGCCAGGCAGGGCCAAGCTATTAACCTGTCTGTTGAAAGGGGGAAAGATATATCGTTTGTGTACACTGGGGCCTCCGATGCAATTGTTTTTCTAATTAATTTACACATGCACATGGTTGTTTACATTCTCTTCAGTAAGGATGTGTGAGTAGAAATGGGAATTTACATTGTGCAATTGAATTGCCAAAGCAGTGCTGGGAGAACTAATGCCTAGGCATGAGAAGTTTGCCTTGCCTTCTTTGATGTCACTAAACATGTGATGCACTCCATCACCTTTGTCTCTTTATGCTGGGTCTTCATGCAGCTGCCAATAGATCCAGGAAAGACCCCCACAGTGATGATGAAAGGGAAATGAGGAGATTCTTGCTCTGTGGGTGATTAAAATTGACATATGAAAGTGCATGTCACAAAAAATGTACAGTGACCAATATGCTGCTATCACAGCATGGTGTCTGTAATTGGTTCTGTGAGATGACAGTCAATTACTTTCAATTGGTTTTATATTATTAATAACTACCATGGGTCCTTCTGTCTTTCTGTGCCTCTGCTACAGAACAAAATGGGGGAATTACATCACTTAACTTAAACCATTTCTGCAAATCCTGTCCCTTCATCAAGTCATTTTCAAGATGAGATGATGCTTCAGATATTGTTTTGAATCTTTCTTAGTGAAGTGCTTGGGAGCTAAGTGTCTGTTTGTAGCTTTGAGATTTAATTCCTCTTCTTCTCCCAAGCATGGAGGAGGTCTGGCCGTCATAGCCATTGTCTTCTTGGTATAGGGGCTGGCTTAACTGTTCACCCCATCTCTTTACTGCTCACACAACCATCCTGGAATTATTTGCTCATTCAGAGACTGGCTCTAACAGTCAAGGGGGCTGGTGCTTTGGTGCATGGTACAAGAGGCTCTCCACTCTTTGGCTACAACTTACAGGTTATCTTTCACTTGCACTTAAAAAGCAGAGACTACATAGGAGTCATAAAAATTTCAGATTAAGTTATCCCCCAAAATAGCTTGAACCTCCATCTCTTTTCAAAATCATTTCCTCTGCTAAATTTACATACATATTAAAATGAGAGAAAAAAACAGTGTTAAGGGTTGAGGGAGAAAATAAAATCATGATTTATTATCAACAAATGATCACTTTACCAACCAAAACCTTTTTTCCTCCTAAATTATTTCTGGGGCTTAAGCATATGTGTACATAGAACTTAAGCACATTGGTTAGATTTTATTGTCACCTCATCAGAACCTAAAATCAATTCAGAAGAGGGAACTAAATGAAATGCCTTTTCTCTATAAATATTTTTCTCTACTTAGCTGCATAAATTCATGTGTATATATGTGTATTCATGTGTGTGTGTGTATCTATATATGTATATATATACATATATAGATATAGGTATAGATATATATTCCATAATGACTGATAACCTGCGTTTCCCTGACAAATGAAGGAAGGAAGACCATGTCAAAGGGATCACTAGGCATAAAAACCAACTAAATGTCAAGACTTCATTAGTTGTCAAGATTCATTTCCTTCTTCCTGTAGCATTCAGATTGCATCTGTAAAGTTAAGAACAATTATTTGAAAGGGTGATTAGAACTAAACTGGGCACAACGCTGTGCAGCAGGGTGAGTGGATTAAAAATGCAGCACATAGGGGCTGGCACTGTGGCTCAGTGAGGAAAAGTGCATGCCACCCTGGCATGATAACCTGAGTTCCATCCCAGAACCCATGTGGATGAAGTGAACTGACTCCTGAAAACTGTTCTCTGACCTTCACACACCTACTGTGGCTGTGGCACACATACGCCTGTACTCACACATACACGTTGGTGAGAGAGAATTGTCTGTATTCTGTCAATCATGTTTTAAATAAACGCTGATTGGCCAGGCAGGAAGTATAGGTAGGAAAACCAGACAGGAAATAGAAATGATGCAATGAGAACAAGAGAATTCTGGGAAGGAGGAAGGTGACTCCTCCTACTCCTGCCCAGACCACCGAAGCAGCAGGATGTGATCTGCCCCACCGAAAAAGGTACTGAGCCACACGACAAACATAAATAAGAACAATGGGTTAATATAAGCTACAAGAGCTAATAAATAGCCTGACCTAATGGGCCAATCAGCTTTATAACTTATATAGATCTCTGTGTGATTTTCTTTGGGGCTTGCCTGCTGAGGGGTACTTGGCGGGACAGAAACCCCAACGAGCAGGTCCCGCTCATGTTACACATGTGATGCACACACAAATAAAACAATCATAATAAGTTCTAGTTTGTTTTGACGCAATAAAAAAATATTGAGACTTCAAGAAGGAAATATGAGAGAGGACACTATGTTAAGAATAGTAAACCAGTCACAGAATGGCAAATGTTGTCCTATTGTATTTATATAGGGTATCTATAATAGTTATTCTCATGGGAGCAAAGACAGATTTGTGATTACTAGTGGAATGGGGGAAAGGGAAATTGGGGCTGCTAAGAAATAACCATTATTGATATTTCAATATATTCTGTGTGGGAGCTGTGCCTATGTAAACTCCTGTTTGTACACCAGAGTTCGAGTTTGGGTATCATTACTCCGAAGAATTCTTCCTTGTTGCTTGATAAAGTGCCTCTTGCTGAAACTAGAGGTCTCCAATTAGGCCAGTGGGCATCAGGGATGTTTCTGTTTCACCTCCCCAACTGATATTATAAAGTTACTCTGCCACATCAGATGTTATATTTGGACCTGGGAAGCCAACTCAGGAACTTGTTACCCACTGAGCCATAACCCTAGTCCTACATATCAAAAGTCTTAACTTAATTGGATATTATGATGGTATTAGAATTATCAAAATTGGACTATATGTACTAATTTAGTTTAGCTTGATGATTTGTTTACATGTTTCTTTTGTTCTTTTGTTTTTCCATTTTTTTCAAATTGTTGTTTGGTTTTATTTTTCTTCTTCATATTATTCTGAAATTGGAAAAAGAGGTTTACCTAAAGGGATTCTGTCCTTACAAGAAATTCTGAGGTGCTGTTTTTCCTATTGACTCTGGGCTGGTTTCATTTCTTTTCTCACTTTCTACTGCTAATTCATGGAAATAATTTAAAATATTTTATCTCCTAGTATGTTGATTGTGGCTTTATTAAATTTTGAAAAGCAAAATGTAATTCCCTCCGAGGCTTGACAGGAATTGCTATTCTTATCAGGAACCTTCTCCATGTTACTTTCTTGTGGCGCACTTCAATTCTTTCTTTGTTTATTCCGCTTCGCCAGCCAACAGTTCCATTCTGACAGTGTTAATTATGGAATGGAGAATGGGGATGGAAAATGGTCAACTTTGTTAATCATCTAAAACTGATGTCACAACCATTAATTATTAGTTTTTTAAAGCAATAGTAATGGTTTCTATGTAGTGATAGCCTGAATTTGGTTGCTGTAACACTAGAAAGACAACTACTTTCTTAAGTTTCAAACATCATGGTATGTATCTGTAGGCACGAAAATCAGCTTTCATCATTTGTTGAGAAAAAGTGCCTGAGATTAACAACTTAAGATGAGGATTGACTTATTTTAACTTTCAATCTAGGGTTGTCCCAGCCACTGGAAAGCATTTCCCAGGCCCCGTTAAAGCAGGACTTGAAGCTAGCAAAAGCACAGGGCGAGGATCCTGCACATGTTTATAACAAATGTAATCTCTCAAACCCATTAAATGACTGCTCTGTAAGTAGATTTAATCCATTGATGAGGTCAGAGCATTTGTGGTTCAGTCACCCTCTTAAGCACCCATCTTTCAACACTCATGTGCTGCAGACCAAGCCTTAAATGCAGGAAATTTTAGGGAACAGCCAAGATCCATATCAACACTTTTGCCTGTCACTAAGCTGAATTCAGAGGGAGGCATTTAGGGCAGCTAGACATGAGTGAAGATTAACATTTATCTACATGCTACCTGCTTGCTCTACTGTTTAACTACCAACTGTTTAACTCAGCCACTGTACCATCATGTTGGGTTAGCTGTGAAATGTCCCATATAAAGTCCCCAGCAAAATAATTGGAGTTATAATTGTTTCTCTAACGCAAAGTGTAAATGTAAGTTAATATGGACGTTGAAGTTGTAAGTTATTCTGGAAATATGAAGATGCGTGAAATATGAAGAACATTCCTGTTACTTCTTCTACTTTTTCTAGGCTAGCTTATAACAGGTTTTTAATAGGTGTGAGTACAAGAGGTCTGAAACTAAACAGAATGAAGTGACACTATTTCTGCCATGTGCACTGTGGTCTTTCCTGTGTGTCTGAAAGGGAGGAGAAGAGCGGTCCTATAGTCTACAGATGACAACAGGGCTTTGGTGGATCCCACAACGAGATATTGCCACGTTAGAGATCCCTTGTCAGTTCACGAAGAATTGTTCAGGAAGTAGTCACAGATTCTGCCCCATGTTCAACAGCATCTACAGCGCCACACCCAAACCTGGTTAGATTCCTACATTGAATACACTTCTTGTCAGTGTGACAAGATTCCTGACAGTAGAGTTAGGAAGGAAAGCTTTCTGGGGCTCAGATTTCAGGTCACAGCCCATCAAAGGCAAAGTGGGCATGGGATCAGGGGCACATGACTCAGCCTGGTCACATGATGACCGACCAGCTCACTGGCACTTGGAGCAGGTACGGCCTTCAAGGTCTATGTCCCGATCTGATCACAGGAGAAGACCAGGTAGGTAGGCTACATATCCTCTACAGTTAGGAGTCTTAGCTGGGATCTTTGTAGATTCATGTGTAGTTTCTACCCCAAAATGCCTGCCTCCTACCTGACCACAGAATGCCCCCTTCCAGTCATCTCTTTCAGTCTCCTCCTCCATCCACCCCTCAACACAAGTCCTCAAGTTTCCGTCCCCATCCTCCCTCAGTCCACCCAGGAGCTCTCTTCAATTTCCCCGTCCCAGGGAGATCCATGCACCACCCATTTGAACCCTTCTTGTTGCCTAGCATTTCTGGGTTTGGGGATTAGCATGGTTATCCTTTATAGCTAATATCCACTTTTGAGTAAATACATACTATGTTTGTCTCTCTGGGTCTGGCATACCTCACTTAGGATTCTTTTTTTTTCTCATGTCATCCATTTGTCTTTAAATTTCCCAATGCCCTTGTTTTTAACACCTAAATAATAATCCATTGTGTAAATGCATGGTTTTTCCTTACTTTATGCAGGTAGTCATCATTTGACATTTCTATGTGTGTTTGTGTGTGTGTGTGTGTGTGTGTGTCCATGCTCACATAAACACATGTACACGTGCATTCCATGTCACATGGGTGGAGGTCAGAGGGCAGCTTAAAGGAATTAGCTTTCTCTTTCCACACTGAGGGGCCAGGGAACCAAGTGCATTTTGTCAAGCTTGACAGTAAGTGCGTTTGCCTGTCGGGTCATCTCACCAGCCCAGCAGTCACTTGTGTATGAAACTGAGAAGGTGAAGTGCTTTTAGGATCTGAAAATCCTTAAGACAATTAAATTTTCATCCCAAACTTTACTTACATTCTTTGAATTTTTAATCTTATTTATAGTGTTTTTAACCATTTCATCATGACAGCACTATGATATTTTATAATTTTGTCACCTAGAATAATTGAGATTATATAGCTTTCTGTTCAAGATTCTAGAATGTAGTTGTTTAATGTCTACTACTGGCTACCTTATACTTAACTTTGATGATATAAGGATTCTTGAATTCATGCTTAAGTTTGAAAAATATCCATTAGTTAATTAACTAAATATAAACAAAGGGTAAAATAGAATTTGTGATGATTGCTAGAGAGAAGTGGTGATTATGTTAAGATTGCATGAAGTTAGAACAGAGTATAGACATGAAGACGTGGATTCTTACCTGGAGATCTCAAGGGCTATTCAAGGAAAGAACAGAGAGAAAACTTTTGGGGAAAGTATGGATGTACTAATTTTGCTTGTTATATATATGAAATACCAGGGAAATGCTGGAATTGGACCTGAGGGAGCTGATGAAGGGAACTCAAGAAGAAACAGGAGGAGAAGGTTAAGACCAAAACCAATCTGTGCTGGATTTGACTAAAGGGCTTTCTTTTTTATTGCAAAGAATCTTAAGCAGGTAGCTTTTGTGATCACTCTGTACTTAAATTTTAAAATATTTGGTCAACCATATAGGAGAATGAACTGGGACAAGGAGAGATGTGGGTATAATATTTAGGAGCTATTTCAATACCCAGCAAAGAGACAGTTTCTGCACATACTAAAATCAGTTTAGAAATTTATGGATAGAAAAAAATAAGGAGAAAGAAGTAATATCAGACTCATGATGTGAATGTTTCTGAGTTTATTCACATAAAAAAAAACAGAATGAGAAGCTAAGAGGTCTGCAAACCTCTGTCCTTCTGTTGATCACACCTGGATTCCTGAGTTCTACTATGAGATGTAATAACTATATGAAAAAAATTAGTTTGAGTTGGTCATCCTACATCGTATACTGACATGCACATATATATTATATATGTTAGGCATATATATGGTTATTTACTACATGATAAATGTATACAGATTCACCTTCTGGTTTATTAAATGCTTAATTATTGTGTATGTGTATATATACATATATATGCATGATGATGCATGTTCACATGTGCAAAAGTACATGTGGATGTTAGGTGTCTCTTCCATCCAGTCTCCACCCAATTCCTTGAGACAGGCTCTCTCGCTGTAAATGTAGCTTACTAATTCAGCTTGGCAGGTTGGCAGGAAACCCACAGGGACCACTCACTGCTTTCTGAGTTCTAGGATTTCAGTATGCATGCATATTCCATGTGTTCAGTGCTCACACGGTCATGGGAGGGTATGGATCCTCCAAACTATTGGGAGTCATCTGATGCAAATGTTATTCACAAGTGTGCCAAACTCTCCCAGTCTTAGGTTTTGTTTTTAATTGGAGTGTACATACAGGTATTGTTCTACTAAAAATGCCCTTCGTGCAGTAGATTATGAAGGCAGATTTAAAATTGTGTAATGTAAGCTCTTATTGATGTAACACCATTTAGGAACAATTCAACAGTTGGTGGGCATATAAAACTGTGAGGTCAGGAACATACTCTGCACCGAAGGATAGAAAAGTATATGAGTTACTACTAATATGGTATTGTGGTTATTGTGAGTGACTGTTAATTCCTGAAGTTTTATCTATCATTTCCCTATTGCCAAATGATTCTGGCATTTGATATTACATATCTAAAGTGAACTAACAGAGAGAAGTAAAGCAGCAGGAAGGGGGCACTCATAATTCTAGCCCTCAGGAAGATGAGGCGGGGGGTTGTTTTGCATTTGATGTCAACCTGGGCTACCTAATGAGTTCTAGGCCAGCCCAAGGTTTAAAATGAGATCCTGTTAGGAACAAAAAGAAAAGAAAAAGAGCGAAAAAGATACAGAAGGAAGTGGCTGATGAAAACCTGTCTGTGTTTAGCACCAAATATCTGTGGCCTTGACTGAATTAGTGAGGGTTTCCTGTGCTCAGTCTTTACATTCATAAAATAAAGGTCGCCATGGTTACCAGGAAGGTTAATAGGAGGTATGTGGATGGTGTGTAGCCAACACCAAAGATATCTTAGGCCCCTGTAGAGATTAGGCAGCTTCTGTGTGTGTGCGTGTGTGTGCGCGTGCGTGTGTGTTGGTGAGGTTGAGGGGACTTGGAAAGCAGATTTCAGGTTCAGATCCCAGCTCAGCTATATAGGAGCTCTGGGAATCTGTACAGTTTTCATACTACTCCTGTGATCCAACCTCCCCCACGTGGAGATGTAACAGCAGGCGTATTTCACAGGACCATTGCTAGAATTGAATAAATACATGCCTCTTAGAATTCAGCCTGATGCAGAAGGAATGTCTGTGAAATACTTACAGAAATTAACCCTCAGATAAGTTAGTAATAAAATTTATTCCTAAGAGAACCATTAAGGTTACTCTGACAGTATCCAGTGAAGAAGGGGAAAAGAGTGGAAATACAGAGTTTTGTTGAACTATATGCAATTTTAAAAACCACATTATGCTATCATTTTACTCAGCTGATATGGTCTAAGCGTTTCTTTTTTTTTTTTTTTTTTTGAAGATCGGTGTAATTCATGTTAACAATCTGCCTAAAAATTCACATAAGACTGTCAAGAAAATAATCTCTTGCTTATCGATCAACCTTCAATCTTATTCACCTTATTCAACCAATTTTTCGGTGCCTTCCGAGCAGTTTCAGTGTAATTACAAACATCTGGTCCCACTGACTTCTTAATTTTATAGTTATTGCCCAAGCTCCAGACACTTTTTAGAAGTACTGTTTTATTGTTCGTTTAGTTTAAATGAGGTGCTCTGAGTGCGATATGGTAGCTGTGATGTGCTCATTTCTGGCCACCCACAGAGATAATGTTCACTGGTTTGTTCTTGGTGAATCCATGTGAGCGTCTCTTGAGTGTGTTCCTTGCAGTTACAGTGACTGTTTGCCAGCCACAGGCTGGGAATTGCAGGAAGTCAAAATCTTTGAAAAGGGATTATGATGCTTTAACTCTCATGTGGTTCACTCCCTCCCCCCACACTTTCTGAATTGATTATTAAATGGATAGCTGCCATAATTGTTCTAGGACAAAAGCATAACGACTTTTGAGTCCATTTCTTAAAATACCTCAATTTTTTGGAGACACTGCATAAATTAGGCATTGAACATATGAAAATCCTTGGAAATATAGATTTGCCTAAAGATGTGCAGACGTTTGAAGAAGATTCATACTGTAAAGACTGAAAAAAATGCAGAAGCCACCACCTTAGCAGAGTGTGTGTCTGATCTGGGCCTAAAGCAACAAGATTGAGATCCCAGGACCTCCATGGGATGTCTGTGTGGATAGGATCCCAGGCCCCTGTGGGAGGGTTGTGTGGATGGGATCCCAGACTCCCTGTGGGATGGCTGTGTAGATGGAATCCCAGACCCGCCGTGGGATGGTTGTGTGGAATACCAAGCATCCCTGTTCACGAGGTCTCTAGAATAGGGCTAATGATACATATGAAGGCTCTTTTCCTGGATTTAAAGGAATTATGTGGGTAGAGTACCCATGGCAGGGCTTAAATCATAACAGACACTCAGCCATCATTTCTTTCTTTTTATTTTATGTGGTGATCTTCTTCATCCACAAAAAAAGAGTCTTTCAAAACTGCATTGTTTCAGTTATAAATAAAGTCATGTTTTATTTATAAATAATACATTCATCTGTTTTTCTTGAGTCTTTGAATGGATACTGCATTGTATGGGTGTGTTATGATAAAAATAAATTGCTAAATGTATTTAAGGTAAAATGTAAATTATTGTTTTCTTACTAATTTGTCATTGCTACTTTACTTTGACAAATAAGCCAAAGACATTTCCTGTTCTTATAAATATGTGTGAGTCAAGTTAGCAATTCTTTCTGCCCTAATTTTGAAAATGATGGTATTTTAACATAAATACACTTATTCTTACTTCAAACATCAATAAGAAAAAAGCTTCAGTTTGTACAAAACTTCTACATTACTAATAGTGAATTACTGAATAATGCATTTCTAAAAAGATATTCTGTTGGTTTATGCCATTATGAATTTTAAGATAATTTAATTTTGTATAATAAGGAGAACCTATCACAATAGGATTTTAGACATAAAAAGACAGAACAGAAAATAGGCAGCTGCAGCAAGTCACACAGATTTTCACATAACAAACCCTGTGCTTTCAAATTTTGAATCTGTAGCAATTTCTATCTCATAATAAAACTTCTTTATCCTACAGAGGATGCATATATATATATATATGTATATATACATATGTATATATATTTTTAGTTATACTAAAATATATGGTCAACTATGTTACTTGTTGGCCTCAAGGATACAATTTTCCCAATAAATTTAGTTAGCATTATTTCTGATGGAAGTGCTTAATATTCAGAAGCTTTCATATAGAAATTAAATAAAGGAAATATCGTGTTCATTTATAAGTGGGTACAATTTAATTTTAGTTTCTCTGTCTTAGTGTATTTATAAACAACCACAGGAAACTTTGAAGAACTCATTAACTTAGTTTTGTTGTTAGTAAAATACCTTCTTCAGGAATTTGATGACTAACAGTTTACAGACAATTCTTATCTGTATGTACCCAACAAGAATAATAAAGTGACAAGGCAGAAATGAAGACATCAACATACAAAGAAAAGTCTGAGTATAGATTGAACAGTGTTCTCTCTTCTTTACTTATTGCCAGTCTCTCTGATATGTGTCTCAAGTCTTCAACCTTTCCCCATCCTTTATTTTATTCCTATCTGCAGCAGACCGAATGCCATGTGCACTGGAGAGCACCGTCTGCTTTTCACTCAGTCTTCCAGTCCACAAGCTGCTCTCTTCTGGAAACTCCTCAGTGCCACACCTGGGTATGGTGTTTAATGAGATGCCTAGGTATCCCATGACCCAGTCATGCTGAGGCATAAAATCAATGATCACAAAGAATTAACACAATGTCGCAGAGATAAAACAGAAATTTCTCTCCAGATATGGCAGGTGGAAAGCATTATGAACTTAAAATATTTTCCTAGCTGATTCTTGCTTGTGGGGTCTTTTCCTAAGGCTTCATTATTGTCTAGAAGTGGGTTATTCTTACCTTTCCTCCAAATGAATATTTTCAGCCAAGTGACATGAATTTGATACAGATACCTCCCTCCTGAACATTCTCTATCTGTTTTCCTTAAATTTGGAAATACTTAGGAACATTAGCAATTTTAACTTTGAGGACATCTCTAGAATGGCAGGTTTAGTAGAAGCAAAAACCTTAGAACTGGAACCTATCTGAAGTATGAATGACAATGTAATTTTGTCAAGATAATGAGGTTGATGAAATTAAACAAAAATATATCCTAAGAGATTGAGAACATCAAAACAGTTCTAGAGCTGACCAGATGAGACACTCATCTTGTCTGTGTGCCCTGGGTCTTTTATATTGTCAAACAGTACTCAAAGGTTTTCAATAAGATCACATGTCACTGCAGGGAAAGTTTTTTGAGTGAACACAGATTTAGAAAAACAATGAGCAGGTTACTAAGAAGCTATGGTCTGTGAATGGTTTTCATTTGAAAGTAGTGTCAAGTGCATAGTCCTAGAAATCACCACAGCAATGTGAGAAACATAATCTACGCATGACTAAGCTATATAACTTTACTCATTGACAAGTCTGCAATCCCCAAATCCACAACCTCTGAAAACTTGCATGAATCACAATGCCCTTCTCTTCCTGATCTGACCCAAAATATGTAGTCTATAGTGCTTGTCTGAAGAGTGATTCTTGCCAGCAGTCCACCACACTCAGAGCTGGACCAAGTCGCGTTGTTTCAAAAGTTCACTTAGGCTCTCTGCAATGGAGGAAGACAACTTCAAAATGAGTTCTGAGCTATGAGTGAAATTACTATACAACTGATTCCTCTGTCATGTTGATATTCTCCTAAAACGGTAAAAGGTATCAAAGAAATTTACTTAAAACATGAAGAGTTATATATAGTTATAGAAAATTAAAAATCAATATTTCACTTAACTGTGTTTAAAGACAATCATTTTTAATGTTCTAGGACAAAAACTTTGATTTTCATTTTTACTTTTCATATTCTTTTATGCCACTGTGGAACTATTTGTCATTTGAGAAAAATGCTGAAAACTTTCAAGCAACAGTTAGCCATAGAAAATCTAGTAATCTGAGGGGCAGAATGGGAGAAATAAATTTGCCCAGTGATCATTTTGCTTGGGTCCCAGAGAAGCAGCACATGTGTTTGCTTGAGGATAAAATTCATTTTGATACATTATAAAAGACACTGTAAGGCAAACAAACAAACAACTACATCAAGTGAAACTTCAAAATATTATTAGGTACTGTGAAATTTATTTGTTATTAAGAATTTTTGACATTACTGGTGGGTTATAGACTAATGTTTTTAAAGATCTGAAAAGATCACAAAGTGGAGAAATTTGAATAATTATACAGTGAACTCTCACCGTCTTCCTCCTTTTGGTCTTTACTATTTTGCAAAATTTTATTCACCTCAAATTGTCTTACAGATAAGAGAGTCATAACATACAAAAGCCGTCAGTCGTAAAGCTGCCTTTGAAAGACTGATAGCTGACTGAGTGCCCTTGATACCAGTGTTTCTATAGTTACAGCTTTGTGGTTAGATTCTCAGACCAGAGCTCAGTCTTACATTTTCCGTGAGTTTATGAAAACTATAACATTGTTTCTGTTTTGTCCATATTCACACATCAAGATTATCCTTAACATTTAAAAAGATTTAACTAAAAGTTGATTAGATATGTCAAATAGATGTATATACTTGTATATGTGTTTGTGTATAATCAGATATATATGCAATAACATGGTGTATACTACATATATAGTATTTACATAATACATGTATGTACTACATATACATAGTACATACATAATATTCTCAGAAGACATTATGCACTTTCTATATGGACTTTTTAATACAAATTGTCACCCTTTCCCCTGGCTTTTTCTGAAGTCATAGAGGAGTTCATAAGAGGTGAGCTAAACTCCAATTTAACATTTCAGTCCATGTGAAAAAGTTGTCTTACCAAAGAGAGAGGCAGAAATGAAAATTCGGATTAGAATACTATTTTGAAATAAATAGAAAATGTGAGTTTTATAGATGTTATTATCAAATGCAAATGTCACAGCAGAGTGACTTGGATGGTGAGGTCTCATCGCCATCTTTCTTGAACCTATTACTTTATAAATGTGAGCGCGGGTCAAAGCTTTTCTTACTGACAGAGGCAGGCTACTTTGCATATGCTATAGCAGCACTTCTCAACCTGTGGGTCACGACCCCTTTGGGGTCAAATGACCCTTTCCCACAGGTCCTCTAAGGCCATCAGAAAACACAGAGATTTGCATTACAATTCATAGCAGTAGCAAAAATGCAATTATGCTATAACACTGACAAGTCTAATTTTATTATTGTGGGGGTCACCACAACATAAGGATCTGTATTAAAGGGTCACACATTGGGAAGGCTAAGAACCATTGCTCTAGAGCTACACAAATCATCACATAATTTACCCAAAGAATGTTCATTAGCAGTTTAACTATTAGATTAACTATCTCAAAGCAGTTAAAATTCTTAAGGCGCATGCTATTGTCAATTGCAAGGCAGGATTAGACAAATGCTAGGGGGAGCCTGGACTGAGGAACAGGAATGTTACTGCAGAGAGGTAGCAATGAAGGAAAGAGGAAGGAGAGGGGAGAGAGTTCGGTGTGTGTAGGATGCGATCACAGGAGGGTACCAGTTTGGAAACCGCAGCTCTAGCACATGGATGAGACAGTCTACTCTGATCCCCCGCTAAGCAACTTATTTCCTTCCAAATGTGAGAATGGATGTCACACATTTTCATGTGTTCCTCCTCTCGCCACTCAGTTTATGAATATCAGGCCTTATTTGTCACTTGCTTTTTATCAATGCTATTTTTAACACTAAAGATACACTTTTCTTGTTTCAAACATATATATTGATGAAGTGTTTACATGGATACTCAGCTGAAATTTTATCTCAGCACAAGCCTTTCAATTCTGGCTGCAGAACATGCATGCATCCAAGTGGGTCAGTCAAGCTGGGGCTGCACCGCCAACTGTGTACTTGAATAGGAAATACTTATCTAGGGAAAACAGGGAGTTACCATGGAGAAGGGATGCTTCAGACAACGTGTGATTAGTTAGATGGATGCTTGATTTATGTGGGCAGGGCAAGACTGAGTTTGGGTGAGCCTTGGGTTCTGCTGTAATTGCACATTAGCCAGTTGGAAAGAAACTAACATCATTTAGTATCAGCACACATCATTTTCTTCCTCTCAATAAAAGTCCATGTGCCACAGAACAGTAAAACTTGCAGCTAGCAGTGTAGGGAATGTATGCAGAGAGAAGGAAGAGAGGACAAGGAAAGGGCCCAACATATACTGTGATTTCCAAGAGTGACTAAAGAAATCCTCTGTCATTCTGTAGCAAAAGGTTTCAAAGATACTGGTAGAAAAACATTAAACATCAAACAATTTTTAAAAGGAAACAATGAATAAGTTTGAAACTCAAAAATGCAGTGAAGTCTTAGAGGTAAGACCCAAACAGTCTTGAAAACTGGTCTCTGATTTCACTGCTGAGAAGTCAGATTTAGTTAATAAATTTCCACTACTTGTTCTGTATCTTCCTGTTTAGTTGAAAAAAGTTTATATGCAAATGCTCTACATTTCTTCTCTAAATTGAAACAGAAGTGTTGCCATGAATTCATTACAAATCATTTATTAATAGTATTGAAATAGCTAAGTCTTATTTATTAAATAGATTTGTCCAACTTTATTTAAAACAGAAGTGTTGCCATGAATTCATTACAAATCCTTTACTAATAGTATTGAGATAACTAAGTCTTATTTATTAAATAGATTTGTCCAACTTTCTTTAAGACAAACACTATAGTGAGGCACCCAGATCACTTCTAGTTTGTTTTGCATAAGATATCTGTTAATCTTGAATCACCTAGTTAGTATAATTTTATAGAAGAGATGATGAAAATAATGAAAAGGGTGTGAGGTCCTTGCTCCAAGGCCTGGAAAGTGGGCAGGCCATAGAAGGTTAAGGAACATGAGGGTTATAGATAAGAATTCCTTTCTTCACTCTGAGCAAAGGCTGCCACACAGGCTGCTAGCTAGAGGCTGCTAGACACCAGCAGGCACCCAGCACACAGACCACACACAGGCAGAAATGGGCACATATTTGGACTGGCACACAGGTCATGTGGAAATAGCCAAGTAAGCCTACAGACAGGCAAGTTGGTGATGGCAAAGGCTAAGGCCTCTCACCTCAAGGTCATATTTGTACGAAATTCACACAAAATCAACATTCTGCTAGGAATAGTTAACATCATACATCACTGTTTACTATGGAGTTCTCCAGACATTCAGTGTCAGCTACTTTGTGCTGGCTAAGCTTCATCATCCCAGGTGTCTACTGTTAGCCTTCTTGGCCTATGTTGAATATCTTTGTCACCCTCAAGAACAAGACAGAGGCTTCTACCCTTGAAAATCTACGTGTATGTGTGGACACTCTGTCCATTTATCCATACCACTGATAAGCCTTGCTCTACCACACAGTATCAGTCATTGTGTGCTGAGACAAGGTAGTTGATGGTTGAGTTCTTAATGGGACAATGTATTCCATTATCTTCAAGCCTGTGCTCTATACAGCATAAAGAAAATTTCACACTTGTGTTTATCTGCCACCTGTTGGCACGACAGAGTACATGAGACTGAGAAACCTCATTTGTAAAAACAATAAGTGCTTGGATTATAGTCAGATTGATTACTATCTTAAATGTCACCATAGAACCTTCATCCAGCTACTGATGGAAACCTACAGTGGAGCACTGGGTTGAGCTCCCAAAGTACAGTTGAAGGGTGGGGGGAGTGAGAATTTGAGCAAAGAGGTCAAGACCATGATGGGGACACCCACTTAAATTACCTGAGCTAATGGGAGCCCACCAACTGTGGCTAGACAGGGCAGGAACCAGCATAGGTCCAAACTAGACCCTCTGAATGTGGGTGACAGTTGTATGGCTAGCACACACTGCAGGGCCACTGGCATTGGCACCATAATTTATCCCTATTGCTTTTACTGGCTTTCTGGGAGATCATTCCCTTTAGATTGATCCCTTGCTCATCCTATATATAGTAGGAAGGGCCTTGGACCTTCCACAAAGCAATGTACCTTACCCTCTCTGAGGAGTGGATGGGGGTGGGGTGGAGGGAAAGTTTGAGGGAATGGGAGGAGGGGACAGAGTGGGAACTTGGATTGGTATGTAAAATGAAAAAAGATAGTTTGTTTTTTTTTAAAAAAAAAAAAAAGAAAGAAAAAGAAAGACGCACATACACATGCACACACACATACACACAAAGCTAACTTAGGCCACGGTGCTGAAGCAGAAATGCGTCCACTTCTGGGGTCGACTTTATGCCTCTTCATGATGTGAATGAGATGTCAAGGTCAGAAAAAATGTAAACACAAAGGCTAGCTCTGCTGTGTGACAGCAGCCACTTAGCAGTAGCTGGATAGTACACCTTTCCTGACGGTTTGCACTCACAGGCCCAAACAGCTTCACAATAGGCCCCTCCTGTTCTCACTGCCGCACTGAAGATGTGGTCTCAAGTTCCACAGGAATTTGGCAGACAAAAACCTAGTCACCCCATAACCGAGCCCACCTTATTACAGAGCCCACCATTGTTACACGTTTACTGTCGTTTAGGAAAATCTGATTGAAACTGAATAGGCAACAAGTATTCTCTTCATTCTGGCACCACAGTTGCACAGTAAGAAAAGGCAAATCTAAGATCTGGCATCAAGAATATTATTGCTAATACTGGTTTTCAGTATCATTATTCTTGAGTATAATATTGTTTGCATTTAAATACTTTAGAAACTGTTTTATTATTTATTAGTTATAAATTTACTGAATATTTATAAGTGTGGATATATTCACATGATATTTGCAGAACAGCATGCATTCATTGTGGACTTGGCGCATTATCTTAGGAAAGATAGAGGGATTCTAAAAGAGTCCTAAGAAGGACTAATTCCTCCAGCTCCATCTCAGACCTGGGTCATTGCCCTTTCCACTAAGGTTATGTTTTCCTTTTTTGTCTTTTAGTTGAAAGCATACTTTTTAATACAATAATTCTTATTATTGTTTCTCCTTTCTCAACTTCTCCTCCCATCTGGATACACTCCCTTTTCTATCTACATAGAAAACACCAGGCATCTAAGAAATAAAAATAAAATAAAATAAAAATTCAAACTTTAGTAAAACAAAAACAAACAAGTCAGAATAAGATGAAACAGACAAAGAACCAAAGAACCAAAGCAAAGGCATGAGAAACACATACAAATGCAGGGACCTGCTCATCTGCACAGAAGAATCCAGTGAAAACACATAATAGACCTGTAAGGTAAAAGAAAAAAGAAAAGAAAGGAAAAAATTGAAAGAAAAAGAGAATTCACTGGCAGAGAATTAAGAGACAGAGAATCGGGGCTGGAGAGATGGCTCAGAGGTTAAGAGCACTGCCTGCTCTTCCAAAGGTCCTGAGTTCAATTCCCAGCAACCACATGGTGGCTCACAACCATCTGTAATGAGGTCTGGTGCCCTCTTCTGGCCTGCAGGCATACACACAGACAGAATATTATATACATAATAAATAAATAATTAAAAAAAAAGAGAGAGACAGAGAATCATGCACCCCACCCGAGAGAGTTTAGTGTGGTTTGTTTTCCAGTGAGACTCCATTGGAGAAAAATAACTTTCCCTTTAAAAATAGTTACCAACTGTAGCTAACTTCTAGGCTAGGGATGGAGCCGTGTGTTTTGAATTCAGAAAAACCCCTCTGGTACAGACCCTTGCAGGCCCTGTTCCTGTGAATTCATATGTGTTTTGTTTGTGTGATGTTTATAAGACCATGTGTTCCAGCTGTCCTCCATCTCCACGTCTCTTACACTCTTTCTGCCTCCTCTTCCAGAGGACTTCCTGAGCCCTGTGGGGAGAGATTTGATGAAGTCATCCCATTTACGGCTGCATATTGTCCAGTTGTGCAGGTCTCAGTAGTTGTTCCCTACTATGGCTGAGCAAGGCACTGATCTATGAATATAGCAGAAGGTCCTTAGAAGTCATTTTATTGCTACGTTTCCTTAGCATGACAGTAGCATTTATTTTCGCCCCAAGGTCTATCTAGTCTCAGGCTCTTGGCTACCTAAACATTGTCATGTATGGGTTCCATCTAATATAATGGGCCTCAAATCAAATCATATCTTTATTAGTTACACCCTCAAGCTTTGTACTGCACCAGTGTTTCTTCCAGTCAAGTAACACCTGCAGATGAAACCGTTTGTAGCAGAATTGATATTTGTCTCCCTCCCCCTTGGTAAAATGCAGAGTACATTTCTGGACCATGAACATTATTAGTCTAGTGGGATGTAGGCTCTGTGTAGGCACCAGCTGGATTTCTATGTGTTCAATGAGTTGTGTAGGTATGATTATCAGCAATGAGGCTTTATTGTCAGTTTTTAGAGAAAAACCCATAACCTTGGCAATAGTCTGGCTTGTGTGAGGGTTGCGAAGGGACTCCCTTTTCCAACAACTCAATTAAAGAGATCATGTCTGAAAGGCAAGAAGCCTTAATACCAGTACCCCAGCACCAGCTGTCACTCATTTTGGTGATCCTGGTCGTTCTTACAGATGTGAGATGAAATTTCAAAGTATTTTTAATTTGCATTTTCCTGATGACTGAGGATGGTGAACATTTCTTTAAGTGTTTCGCAGCCATTTGAGTTTCATCTACTGAGAATTCTGTTTAAACCAGTACTCAATTTTTAATTGGCTTGTTTTCTTTATGTCCAGTTTCTTGAGTTCTTTATATATTTTGGATATGAGCTCTTTTAAGATTCATAATTAGTAAAAATCTCCCATTCTGTACCCTGTTATTTTATCTGGGTGTGGTGTGCTTTGACATACATAAGCTTTTTAATTTCATGAATCATCATTTGGAAATTTTTGGATTTATAGTCTGTTTAGGAAGTTGTCTCCTGTGCCAATGAGTTAAAAGCTCTTCCCCCTTTCTGCTCAATATCATATTCTATGGATTCAGCCTTATGTTGAAAACCTTGATATATTTGATGTTGACTTACCTGCAGGGATTCAGTTTGACCAGTACCATTTGTTGAAGATGTTGTCTTTTGCCAGTGTGTAATAATAGCTTCTTTATTAAAAATTGGGTTTCCATAGGCATATAGAATTTTCTGCATCATCAATTCTGTTCTATTAATTATATCTGTTTTTGTACCAATAGATGCTGTTTTTATGTCTCTTGTAATACAATTAGATTGGAGATGGTGATGTCTCTAGCAGTTCTTTTATTATTCATGTGTGTTTTATCTATCTTGGTTTTATTTTATTTTAATATAAAGTTGAAAAGTTTTGTCCTTTCAAAATCTGTGAAGAATTGTGCTGAAAATTTTATGGAGATTGCTTCTGATAGAATAGCCATTTTAACTATATTAATCCTACTGATCCTTGAATATCAGAGATCTTTCCATCCTATGATATCATTTTCAATTCCCTTAATATCTTAAAATATTTATAATAGACTTTTGTGGAGGCAGGACTGAGCCAGTGACCTGGGCCAGAGCAGGCCTGAGCCAATGAACTTCACAGGATCAGTACTGAGCCAGCAACCATGGGCAGAAGCAGCCTGAGGAAACAAATTCCACAGGAATAGAACTAAGCCAGAAACCTAGGCCTGAGCAGGCCTGAGGAGGCAAACTTCACAAGAGCAGGACTGAGCCAGCGACCTGGGCCAGAGCAAGCCTGGGATGGTGAACCCCACAGGAGCAGAAACAGATACAGACCAGGGACACTTGTGGAAGCAGCGACCTAGGCCAAAACAGGCCTGAGGGAGCAAGCTCCACAGGAGTGGGATTGAATCAGATATCTAGGCCAGACTGGGCCTGAGACAGCAAGCTCCATGGGAGAGGAGTGGATCCAGACCAGCGACATTTGTTGAGACAGGACTGAGCCTGAAATTTGGGCCATAGCAAACCTGAGATAAAGAAATCCACAGGGGTACATAGCAACAAACATGGAGAAAATCCAGAGAATCATCAGGTCATATTTTGAAAACCCGTACTCCACATTGGAAAACTTACAGGAAATGAACATTTTTGTGGATAAATATCCCTTACAAAAATTAAATCAAGACCAGATAAGCAAATTAAACATACTTAAAACTACTGAAGAAATAGAAACAGTCATCAAAAGTCTCCCAACCAAAAAATCCCAGGACCAGATGGTTTCAGTTCAGAATTCCTCAAGACTTTCAAAGAAGAACTAATACCAATACTCCTCAAATTATTCCATACAATGGAAACAGAACTCTTTTTATGAGGCTTCAATTACCCTGATACCCAAACCACAGAAAGACATTACTAAGAAAGAGAATTACAGACCAATCTCACTCATGAACATTGATGCAAAAATACTAAATAAAATACTGGCAAATAGAATCCAAGAACACATCAGAACCATCATCCATCCTGATCAAGTCAGCTTCATTCTAGAGATGCAGAGATGGTTCAACATATGAAAATCTTTCAACATAATCCACCATATTAACAAACTTAAAAATAAAAACCACATGATCATCTCATTAGATGCTGAAAAAGTTTTTGACAAAATACAACATCCTTTCATGGATGAAGGTCTTGGTTAGAGCGGGATACAAGGAACATACCTAAACATAATAAAGAATATATATATATATATATATATATATATATATATATATTTATGTATATGTGTGTGTGTGTTTATAAGTCTTTCATATGCTCTTTGAGAGTTTCCCCATGAGAAGTCATGTCTTTGGGGGGCTATTATATAAGGTGCTGTTTCCATAATTTATTTCTCAGTACATTTGTCATTTGTATATAAGAGAGTTACTGACTTTTGTGTGTTGATTTTTGTATCCAGCCATGTTGCTGAAGTTTTAATTATTATAGGAGTTTTCTGATGGAATTTTTAGGGTCATTTATGCATAGTATTATATCATCTGCAACTAGTGACACTTTGACTTTTTCCCTTTCTTTTTTATATTCCCCTGATCTCTTTCCGTTTTCTTATAGCTCTAAGCCTTTAAAAAATATGATGAATAGGTAACACAAAAGTAGATGTTATTTGCTTGTTCCTGACTTCATTGGAAATATTTTGATTTTTTTTTCATTTAAGTTAATATTTGCTATTGAACTGTTGTAAACTGCTTTTACTATGTTAAGGTATATTCCTTTTATCCCTACTCTCTCTAGGACTTTAATTATGAAGGGGTGTAAAATTTTTGACAAAGACTATTTCTTCATTTAGTGAGAGGATGGAGTGTTTTGTCTTTCAGTCTGTTTATTGTGGATTACTTTTTTTGATTAACTTATTTTGAATCATCCCTGAATTTTCTGGATGAAGCCTATTTGATCATGATGTGTTTTGATCTTTTTGAAGTGTTCTTGGATTTGTTGTTTTTTTTTTTATTTTTTTATTTTTTAAATAATTTATACTTATCCTTCAGTCACACTTTCCCTGATTGTCTCTTACCCAGAGTCCCCCTCCTATTGTCTTTTTTTTTTTTATTAATTTTTTATTGAGAAAAAAAAAACGTTTCCCCCGCCTCCCCGCCTCCCATTTCCCTCCCCCTCCTTCCACCCTTCTCCCCCTCCCCCCACTCCTCTCCTCCTCCCTCTCCAGTCCAAGGAGCAGTCAGGGTTCCCTGCCCTGTGGAAAGTCCAAGGTGCTCCCCCCTTCGTCCATGTCTAGGAAGGTGAACATCCAAACTGGCTAGGTTCCCACAAAGCCAGAACTTGAAGTAGGATCAAAACCCAAGGCCACTGTCCTTGGCTTCTCATCAGCCCCCATTGTTCGCCATGATCAGAGAGTCCGGTTTTATCCCATGCTTCTTCCGTCTCATTCCATCTGGCCTTGGTGAGCTCCCAATAGATCAGCCACACTGTCTCAGTGGTTGGGTGCACCCCTCGTGGTCCTGACTTCCTCGCTCATGCTCTCCCTCCTTCCACTCCTCGATGGGAACTTGGGAGCTCAGTCCGGTGCTCCAGTGTGGGTCTCTGTGACTATCTCCATCCATCCCCAGATGAAGGTTCTACGGTGATATGCAAGATATTCGTCAGCATTGCTATAGGATAGGGTCATTTCGGGTTCCCTATCCTCAGCTGCCCAAGGAACTAACTGGGGACCTCGCCTTGGGTTCCTGGGACCTACTCTAGGTTCAAGACTCTTGCCAACCCTAAGGTGGCTCCCTTAACTAAGAATTGTGCTTCCGTACTCCCCTATCCAACCTTCCTTTATCCCAATCAACCTGTTTCCCCAAATTTCCCTCATCCTCCCCTTCTCCCTTTTCTCTCCCCATCCCCCGCTAATCCCATCCCACCCCACCCCCAAGATCCCAAATCTTCTACCCGGCAATTTTGTCTACTTCCCATAGCCAAGAGGATAATTATATGTTTTTCCTTCAGTTCGCCTTCTTATTTAGCTTCTTTAGGTTCACCAAATATATACTCCGTGACCATTATTTATGGCTAGAAACCAATTATGAGTGAGTACATCCCATGTTCATCTTTTTGGGCCTGGGTTACCTCACTCAGGATAGTGTTTTCTATTTCCATCCATTTGCATGCAAAATTCGAGAAGTCATTGTTTTTTACCGCAGCGTAGTACTCTAATGTGTATATATTCCACACTTTCTTCATCCATTCTTCCATTGAAGGGCATCTAGGTTGTTTCCAGGTTCTGGCTATTACAAATAATACTGCTATGAACATAGTTGAACAAATGCTTTTGTCATATGATAGGGCATCTCTTGGGTATATTCCCAAGAGTGGTATTGCTGGGTCCAGGGGTAGGTTGATCCCGAATTTCCTGAGAAACCGAAACACTGATTTCCAAAGTGGTTGCACAAGATTACATTCCCACCAGCAATGGATGAGGGTACCCCTTCCTCCACAGCCTCTCCAGCAAAGGCTATCATTGGTGTTTTTGATTTTAGCCATTCTGACAGGTGTAAGATGATATCTCAAAGTTGTTTTGATTTGCATCTCCCTAATCGCTAAGGAGGTTGAGCATGACCTTAAGTGTCTTTTGGCCATTTGAACTTCTTCTGTTGAGAATTCTCTGTTCAGTTCAGTGCCCCATTTTTTAATTGGGTTAATTAGCATTTTGAAGTCTAGTTTCTTGAGTTCTCTATAAATTTTGGAGATCAGACCTTTGTCTGTTGCAGTGTTGGTGAAGATCTTCTCCCAGTCAGTAGGTTGCCTTTTTGTCTTAGTGACAGTGTCCTTTGCTTTACAGAAGCTTCTCAGTTTTAGTAGGTCCCATTTATTCAATGCTGCCCTTAATGTCTGTGCTGCTGGGGTTATACATAGAAAGCGATCTCCTGTGCCCATTTGTTGTAGGGTGCTTCCCACTTTCTCTTCTATCAGGTTCAGTGTGTTCTGACTAATATTGAGGTCTTTGATCCATTTGGACTTGAGTTTTGTGCAAGGAGATAGATATGGCTCTATTTTCATTCTTCTACAGGTTGATATCCAGTTGTGCCAGCACCATTTGTTGAAGATGCTTTCTTTCCTCCATTGTATACTTTTAGCTCCTTTATCGAAAATGAGGTGATCATAGGTTTGTGGGTTAAAATTTGGGTCTTCTATGCGATTCCATTGATCGACTTCTCTGTTTTTATGCCAGTACCACACTGTTTTCATTACTGTAGCTCTGTAATAGAGTTTGAAGTCAGGGATGGTAATGCCTCCAGAAGATCCTTTATTGTATAGGATTGTTTTGGCTATCCTGGGTTTTTTGTTTTTCCATATAAAGTTGATTATTGTCCTTTCAAGATCTGTGAAGAATTTTGCTGGGATCTTGATGGGGATTGCATTGAATCTATAAATTGCCTTTGGTAGAATTGCCATTTTTACTATGTTGATCCTCCCAATCCAAGAGCAAGGGACGTCCTTCCATTTTCTGGTATCCTCTTCAATTTCTTTCTTCAATGCCTTAAAGTTCTTGTCATATAGGTCTTTCACTTCCTTGGTTAGAGTTACCCCAAGATATTTTATGCTGTTTGTGGCTATCGTGAAAGGTGAAGCTTCTCTGATTTCCCTCTCTGCTTCCATATCCTTTGTGTATAAGAGGGCAACTGATTTTTTGGAGTTGATCTTGTATCCTGCCACATTACTAAAGGTGTTTATCAGTTGTAGGAGTTCTTTGGTGGAGTTTTGGGGGTCGCTTATGTACACTATCATATCATCTGCAAATAACGAAAGTTTAACTTCTTCTTTTCCAATTCGAATCCCCTTGATCCCCTGATGTTGTCTTATTGCTATTGCTAGAACTTCAAGCACTATATTGAAGAGATATGGCAAGAGTGGACAGCCTTGTCGTGTTCCTGAGTTAAGTGGGATGGCTTTGAGTTTCTCTCCGTTTAATTTGATGTTAGCTGTCGGCTTGCTGTATATAGCTTTTATTATATTTAGGTATGACCCTTGTATCCCTAATCTCTCCAAGACTTTTATCATAAAGGGATGTTGAATTTTGTCAAATGCTTTTTCAGCATCTAATGAAATGATCATATGGTTTTTTTCTTTCAGTTTATTTATATGATGAATTGCATTGATAGATTTTCATATGTTGAACCAGCCCTGCATCTCTGGGATAAAGCCTACTTGATCATAATGGATAATTTTTCTAATGTGTTCTTGGATTCGGTTTGCCAGTATTTTGTTGAGGATTTTTGCGTCAATGTTCATGAGTGAGATTGGCCTGTAATTCTCTTTCCTGGTAGAGTCTTTGTGTGGTTTTGGTATCAGAGTAACTGTAGCTTCATAAAAGGAATTTGGTAATGACTCTTCTGTTTCTATATTGTGAAATACATTAAGGAGTATAGGTATTAGGTCTTCCTGGAAGTTCTGGTAGAATTCCGCATTGAAGCCATCTGGTCCTGGGCTCTTTTTGGTAGGGAGGTTTTTGATAACAGCTTCTAATTCTTCGCGACTAACAGGTCTATTTAGATTGTTCACCTGGTCCTGGTTTAACTTTGGTAAATGGTATTTATCTAAAAAAGTGTCCATTTCTTTTACATTTTCCAGTTTTGTGGCATACAGGCTTTTGTAGTAGGATCTAATGATTCTCTGAATTTCCTCTGTGTCTGTGGTTATGTCCCCCTTTTCATTTCTGATCTTATTAATTTGCATATTCTCTCTCTGCCGTTTAATTAGTTTGGATAGGGGTTTATCAATCTTGTTGATTTTCTCCAGGAACCAACTTTTTGTTTCATTGATTCTTTGGATTGTATTCTGCGTTTCTATTTTGTTGATTTCTGCCCTTAGTTTGATTATTTCCAGTCTTCTACTCCTCCTAGGTGAGTCTGCTTCTTTTTTTTCTAGAGCTTTCAGGTGGGCTGTTAAGTCTCCAATGTGTGCTTTCTCTGTTTTCCTTAAGTGGGCACTTAGTGCTATGAACTTTCCTCTTAGGACTGCTTTCATAGTGTCCCATAAGTTTGAGTATGTTGTTTCTTTATTTTCATTGAATTCAAGGAAGTCTTTAATTTCTCTCTTTATTTCTTCCTTAATCCAGGCGTGGTTCAGTAGTTGACTGTTCAGTTTCCATGAGTTTGTAGGCCTTCTGAGGGTAGCATTGTTGTTGAATTCTAACTTTAGTCCATGGTGATCTGATAAGACACATGTGGTTACTAATATTTTTTTGTATCTGTGGAAGTTTGCTTTGTTACCGAGTATGTGGTCAATTTTCGAGAAGGTTCCATGAGCTGCAGAGAAGAAGGTATATTCTTTCCTATTTGGGTGGAATATTCTATAGATGTCTGTTAAGTCCAATTCATTCATTACCTCATTTAATTCTCTAATTTCTCTGTTAGGTTTCTGTCTGATTGACCTGTCCATTGGTGAGAGAGGAGTGTTGAAGTCTCCTACTATTAGTGTGTGCGGTTTGATGGCTGCTTTGAGTTTTAGTAATGTTTCTTTTACGTACGTGGGTGCTTTTAAGTTAGGGGCATAGATATTTAGGATTGAGACTTCATCCTGTTGAATTGTTCCTGTTATGAGTATAAAATGTCCCTCTCGATCTTTTCTGATTGCTTTAAGTTTGAAGTCAACTTTGTTAGAAATTAGTATGGCCACACCTGCTTGTTTCTTAGGTCCATTTGCTTGATAAGCCTTTTCCCATCCCTTTACTCTGAGTAGGTGCCTGTCTTTGTGTTTGATATGTGTTTCTTGTAAACAGCAGAATGTTGGATCCTGTTTTCGTATCCAATCTCTTAGTCTGTGCCTTTTTATAGGTGAGTTGAGCCCATTGACATTAAGTGATATTAATGACCAGTGGTTGTTAACTCCGGTCACTTTTTTAGTAGTAGAGTTTGTGTGTTTCCCTTCTTTGGGTTGCGCTGGTGAAGGGTCTCTAGATGTCTGAGTTATTGTGGTCATTGTTGGCCTCCTTGGTTAGTGATTTTCCTTCTATTACTTTCTGTAAGGCTGGATTTGTGGCTACGTATTGTTTAAATTTGTTTTTATCCTGGAAAATTTTGTTTTCTCCATTTATAGTGAACGAAAGCTTGGCTGGGTATAGAAGTCTGGGCTTGCATCCATGGTCTCTTAGCTTTTGTAGTACATCTATCCAGGACCTTCTGGCTTTCATGGTTTCCATAGAGAAGTCCGGTGTAAGTCTGATAGGTTTGCCTTTATAAGTAACTTGGCCTTTTTCCTTTGCGGCTCTTAATATTCTTTCTTTATTCTGAATGCTTTGTGTTTTGATTATTATATGGCGAGGGGATGTTTTTTTTTTTATCCAGCCTATTCGGAGTTCTGTATGCTTCTTGGACCTTCATAGGTACATCCTTCTTTAGGTTGGGAAAGTTTTCTTCTATAATTTTATTAAATATATTTTCTGGACCGTTGAGTTGCATTTCTTCTCCTTCTTCTACTCCAATTATTCTTAGGTTTGGTCTTTTTATTGTGTCCCATATTTCCTGAATGTTTTGTGATGAGAACTTGTTGGACTTGCTGTTTTCTTTGATCATTGCGTTTATTTTCTCTATGTTATCTTCAGCATCTGAGATTCTTTCTTCTATCTCTTGTATTCTGCTGGTTATGCTTGTTTCTGTAGTCTCTATTCGTTTACCTAATTTTTCCATGTCCAGCCGGCCCTCTGATTGTGTTTTCTTCTTTGCCTCCATTTCAGTTTTCAAGTCTTGAACTGTTTCCATTATCTGTTTGATTGTTTTTCCTTGGTTTCCTAGGGTATCATTCACTGATTTGTTCAATTCTTCAAACTTTCTGTTATACTTCTCATCCATTTCTGCCAGGGCATCTTTTACATGTTGTTTAAGGGCGTCAATCACTTTCATAAAGTCAGATTTTTCTGCTTCTTCTTGGTTAAGGTGTTCCTGTCCTCCTGTTGTGAGGTCGCTGGGTTCTGGTGGTTTCATGTTGTTCTTCAGATTGCTGGGTGAATTCTTGCATTGGCGCCTGCCCATCTCTTCCTCCGAATGCTCCTCAATGGATCTTCTTTTACAGGATCAGGTCTCCTTGCCCACTGTTGTACCTTCTCAGTGATGTCACTCACCAGTGATGGCTCTCCCAGTTCCCCAGTGATGACTCTCCTGGTGCCGGGAATGGGTCTCCCTGCTGCTTGTGCTGCTTGGGTAGCTTGTAAACAAAGGGCCTGCCTTGCTTGCTGCAGGCAGGCCTTCCAGATGGCACTTCTCAGCACCTAAACCGGGCCTCCTGGTGGCTCAATGCTCCGGGGACAAAAGGAAGGAAGTGGCAGGCGGGGCCGGGTCCAGGAGAGCACAGGAGAGCCTGGAGCACAAGCTGGAGGTGCCTGGCTCCCTTTCTGTGGACCTTGAATCCTGTCCGGCAAGCAGGCACTCACTGCTCTGCCTGGGTAGCCTTAGTGCAGGAGCTCAAAACTGTTGTGGAGCACCAATCCTAGCTTACAGCAGGGCAGGGTTGAGGGAAGGGTGCTGGGGGGCTGAGTAGTGAGTAAGAAGGAAGGCCCTGCCAAAGGAGCAGGGGGAGCGGGGGTTGTGCTCTCCCCTGGGACAGACTGCCCCTGGATCACACACACTCACCCATCCAGCAGGCCGCAGCTCCGGGGACAAAAGGGAGAAAGTGTCAGGCGGGGCGGGTCCAGGAGAGCACAGGAGAGCCAGGATCACAAGGTGGGGGTGCTGGGCTCCCTTACTGTGGACCTTGAGTCCTGCCCAGCAGGCAGGCACTCACTGCTCTGCCTGGGTAGCCTTAGTGCAGGAGCTCAAAACTGTTGTGGAGCACCAATCCTAGCTTACAGCAGGGCAGGGTTGGGGGAAGGGTGCTGGGGGGCTGAGTAGTGAGTAAGAAAGAAGGCCCTGCCAAAGGAGCAGGGGGAGGGGGGGGTTGTGCTCTCCCCTGGGACAGACTGCCCCTGGATCACACACACTCACCCATCCAGCAGGCCGCAGCTCCGGGGACAAAGGGGAGAAAGTGTCAGGCAGGGCGGGGTCCAGGAGAGCACAGGAGAGCCAGGATCACAAGGTGGGGGTGCTGGGCTCCCTTACTGTGGACCTTGAGTCCTGCCAGGCAGGCAGGCACTCACTGCTCTGCCTGGGTAGCCTTAGTGCAGGAGCTCAAGACTGTTGTGGGGCACCTATCCTAGCTTACAGCAGAGCAGGGTTGGGGGAAGTGTGCTGGGGGGCTGAGTAGTGAGTAAGAAAGCTGGATTTGTTGTTAAATTATTTTTCCCTATACCAATAAGAGAAATTCATCTGTAATTCTTTTTTGTTGGATCTTCATATAGTTTAGGTATAATGGGATCTGTGGCCTTGTAAAACAGTTTAGATAATGTTCCATGTTTTTCTGTTTTATAAAATAATTTGAAAAGTATTGGTATTAATTCTTACTTAAAACACCAGTGCAATTATGTGATAAAACCATCTGGCTTGAGACATTATGGGGACAGGGTTGGAAGACTCTTAATAACTGCTTATATTTCACTAGGAATTCTAGGTATGTATGTATACATTGCTAATCCTGTTTTAACTTTTAGTGGGTGGTATATAAAGAGATAATTGTCCATTTCTTCTATATTGGCCAATTTTGTGGAGTAAATGTTTTTAAAGTATATCATTATGATTCTCTGGATTTCCCCAGTGTCTCTTGTTATGTTCCCTGATCAGAATTTACTTAAACTAGATCCCTCACTTGTGCTCTTTATTTAATCTGGCTAAAGGTTAGCCAGTCTTACTGGTATTCTCAAAGAACCATTCTTTGTTTTATTGATTCTTTACATTTTGTTTGTTTCTTTTTTTATAAATTTCAATTCTTTATAAAATTCAATTTTTGATTATTTCCTGCCATATACTCTGTTTTGGTTGTTATTTTTTTTCTTTTTATTTTAGAGCTTCCAGATGTATTTAAGATATTAATATGAAATCTCTTCATTTTTTTTAATGTAGGTACTTAGTGCTATAAACTTACCTCTTAGAAAAACCTTCGTTTGGTTCCATAAGTTTGGATATGTTCTGTTTTCATTGTCAAGCAATTGTAAGATTTTTGAAATTTTTTTTCTTAATTTTTGTCTTGACTCATTTTTATTTGTCATTCCTAGATTTAATATAGATACACAAAATTTATTCATTTAATATAACCAGAAAGTAAAAGTCAACTGTTTCAGGAAACAAATTCGATTGGTGACAGGGACAATGGCAATGAAAGAGAGACTGGAGGAAGTGAAGAATATGCAAAATGTTCAGCATCTACTTGTATGAAGATATCCTAATGAACCATGGAACCATGTCTATTAGGAAATTCAATTATTTTTTTTAAAAAAAAGTCTAATCAAATTCACCCATAGTTGAAGAACACCAATAAATTGGTTTTGGAATTAAATCTAGAAAGCATAATTAACAAATGGTGCTGGCATAACTGAATACCAACATGTAGAAAAATGAAAATAGATCCATATCTATCACCATGCACAAACATTCAAGTCCAGATGGATCAAAGACCTCAACATAAAGTCAACCATACTGAACCTAGTAGAAGAAAGAGTGGGAAGTAGTCTTCAATGCCTGGGCACAGGAGACTGCTTCCTAAATATAAGCCCAGTAGCACAGACACCGAGAGCAGCAATTAATACATGGAAACTCCTAAAACTGAGAAGCTTCTGTAAAGCAAAGGACATGGTCAACAAGACAAAACAGCAACATACAGAATTGACCTATTTTTCATTCAATAGTGAATTGTCCAGTTTCTATGCATAAACTTTCTGTCGTTTCTTTGTTGATGATGTTCAGCTTTAATTCCTGACATCAGGTAGGATGTAGATAGGATGTTATTTCAATTTCCTTGTTACTTTTGAGATTTGTTAGAGCCTGTGGGCCCCAACATAGATAACTATTTTCCCTAACTGGACTAGTACGGAGGCACAAGGAATAACTAGACACAGTTTACACGGTCATCACGGAAGGGCATCTCAGGGTTCTCTTCTCCTGAAGATCTCCCCGCATTTATTATCCAAACAGCTTTTATACCAACACATAAACTGAGTGGGAAAATACACCAGACCTGTCTCCTAGGTAACCAGGTGAATGGTGTTTTGTCATGTTCACATCTACCTGTCTGCTGTGTATGCTAGATGTCACGTAGGCTTGAATCAGCATCTCTATAAGACATCCTCCAAATTACCAAGAAAGGAGCAACAACATCCTGACCCTTTGTTAGGCAGTGACAGCCTGTCTGCAGGGCTACATGACCACCTCAGGTAGGGCCTATGGCTTCAGAGCCTAGCTGCCACACCATATAGAAAAATGGGCCTACAGAGATTCACTTTACATACAAGCAAGTGATCAACTTTGGAAAGAGTTCTATGAGCTGTTGAGAAGGTATAGTTTTTGGTGTTTATGTTAACTTAAATGTTTATTTTTTAAACAAAAAGTAAAACAATCTTTTTTCATTTTACATACGAATCCCAGTTCTCACTCCCTCTCCTCCTCCCATTCCCTCCACCTACTCCCCCAACTCACTCCCCATCCATTCCTCAGAGAGGGTAAGGCATATTACTTTGTGGAAGGTCCAAGGCCTTCCCTACTATATTTAGGCTGAGCAACATACCCATCCAAAGAGAATAGGTTTCCAAAAAGCCAGTACAAGCAGTAAGGATAAGTCCTGGTGCCACTGCCAGTGGCCCACAGTGTGTTTCAGCTATATAACTCTCAGCCACATTCAGAAGGACTACTTTGGACCTATGCTGTTTCCTTCCCTGTCCTACTGGAGTTGGTGAGCTCCCATTATATCTGCTTATAACATCTGTTAGCTCCAGCATTTCTCTCTTTACTTTTTGTCTGGATAACCTGACTATTGGTGAGAGTGGTGTATTGAAGTCACCTACTATCACAGTGTGAGGATCAATACGTGATTAAACTGTAGTAGTATTTTATAAACTTGGGTGCCCTTCTGTTTGGTGCATTGATTTTAAGAATTGCTACGTCCCTCTTAGTCCTCTTGGTAGACTTTATCTTTGATGAGTCTCTTGTGTCCTTCCTTATTGCTTCTATTTAGTTCTGGTTTGAAGTCGATTTTGTCAGATATTATAATGGCTATACCAGGTTACTTCTGAGGAAAACTTGCTTGGAGTAGCTTTTTTTTTTTTGGCCTTTTACAGTGCAGTGATGATTACCCTTGATGTTAAGGAATACTTCTTGGAGGCAGAAGGGTTGCATTTTTGAGTCCATTCCATTAGTCTTTTCCTTTTTTCCTTATATTTTGGTTTGGTTTTTGAGACAGGGTTTCTCTGTGTAGGTTTGGAGCCTCTCCTGGAACTTGCTCTGTAGACAAGGCTGGCCTTGAACTCAAACTCACAGAGGTCTGTCTGCTTCTGCCTCCTGAGTGCTAGGATTAAAGGTGTGTGCCATCACTGGCTGACTTAGTCTGTGTCTTTTTATTGGGTGACTAAGAGTATTGATGTTGAGAATTATCAAAGAGCAGTGTTTGTTTTTCATGATATTTTGTTATTGTGTGCTCCCTCCATCTTTTTTTATTTGCCAGTCTGTTATTGTCAATTCTTTGTGTTTTCTGTTATTATAACTAAAGAACACTATAACTATAACTATAAATTCTTCAACACATCAAAGCCTCCAGAAAGATATAATATTACCTACGTAAACAGAAAGTATATTGTAAGCATCTTCCAAAACTCTAGAATTGACAGATACATCCCACTGCCTGGATAGTCACCCAAGTTTTTCTGTACTGTTGGGGCATCCATCTTCAGCCTACAGGCCCATAGTATCTAGCAGACTTTTCCTTGAAGCAGGAAATTTCAAAGACAGGTCTGCCTATATTGACAGTTTGCCAGTTACTTTCTTATGTATTTTGCAGAATGTCTTGCAGACTTTCATGTAGCAGGAATTCCGAAGGATTGTCTTACTTTAGGCAAGCTTAACAGTCATTTATCTGTGGGCCCTGTATGTCCAATTCAGCAGTCCAGGCAGGAACAGCTTTTTGCCCAAATGGCTAGCAAACTCCATTAGGAGCCTCTTCGATGCCTATCTTCCTCTTGAAGTAGCTTGTGCTGCCAGCGGATGTGTCTCATTGTCATGAAAAGTCCTAAGTTATTAAAACATTTTAAATGCCATATTCTGAAGGTCTCTGAAAGATTTGAAGAATTCCTATCTATCTGAAATTCATCTCTGTACATCTAGAAAATATAACTAACTACAAATTTGACTATTATAGATGATTATCTACTAACTTATAATTCTTAATTATACATTACATTTTAAACGAGCTACACAAACACAATACCTTAATCCAGAGCAGAAATATACATATAATAAAATTAACCTAAAACTTTTATCAATAAACCAAGAGCCATACCAATGCAAATTATTCATATCTATATTTTATCTTCCTTTAAATGTAAACAAACATTTATAGACAATATTTGGGAATATGAGCATAAGTTTATCCATATTGCTTCCTGCTGTTTGGGGGGCACTGTTAATCAGGTCTTTCATGGTGTATCCTGTGTGCTAGGTTCATCTCAGTCAACAGTTGGGCAAAGTAATATTTTGAGGGGCGTTCAAGGTGACCTTTCAAGGGTTCTTATTTCATCAAATCATACCAGTCTGGAAGCAATCCACAGGTTCTCATCCTCTGTGGAAATAAGAGCAGAACCGCTTTTCCAAAGCAACATATCCTTGGACCCAAATTTGGAAGTCATAATATTTTTTAATATGCATGCTGGTTTAGCTTAGTAGCCCGTACAATGAAATATCTCTCTGTA